>OX453068.1:3890204-4213501 GCA_949699795.1 Spicauda simplicius
GTCTCCCGTACTCTGTGTATACCTACCGCTATGGATTTTGCCTCGTTATGAAAGAAGACCCGTGTCCAGCAGAGGAGCAATAATGGGTTACCAAAAAAATATGATATGTCAAAGTTTATCAATTTTAAAGTTGGAAAATTACATACCAATAACGTTCTTCTAACGTTTGTCATATATTTCGAAGCCAAGCTTTAAAGATACAACATAAAGATGATAGAGAAACAATTTCTATCTTATTGGATACAAATTGTTTCTCTATCATTTTGCTCTGCGAGCTTTATTAGCCTCGCAGAGCAAAAGTGACAAAATCCTTCGATATGTAGCGCGTTTGCTTAAATAAATTCCTGCCCAGTTAACACAAGTACACGTAATAAATTGTCAGCTTTTTTTTTATAAGATTTTAGTAGCGAGTATTCAGTCAGCCGCCCTTGGACATCTATAAGTATTGTAACTTTATACAGAACTAAGATTCTATGAAGTCAATTTCAGATAGATTAATACTTACGAGGACTAAGTTGGTTGTCCATATAAAAGTAAGCCGATAATCACACCCTTGCACTGAAAAGCAAAAACTATTATAGGCTACACTTACGCACCTTCAAATCTTATGGTTAACTCTCTCTTCAAGGCATTATTGTTCCACTGCTGGGTACGGGTCCACTCTCAGAATGAGAAAGTTTTAGGCCATAGTCCACTGCGCTGGCCCAGTGCGGATTGGTGGACTTCACAAACTTCCGTGAACTTTCTTTTTTTTTTATTAGAGAACTCTCGGGTGTGTGGTTATTAGTATAATGAAATAAATAAAAAATCTCTATAAGTTTATTATTCTGTGGAGAGCTGTCATAACTAGAGTTGTCAGTAGTCAACGTCAATAGAAAATTAGAATTCGTAAGCAGACTTAGTAAAAGGCTGACGTATCCGACTTCAAATATTCTATTGAGAGCCACATGACTTTTAGATGAAACAATTTAATACAGATGAAACTTCTTGACTAAACAAAAGCGGCTTGTGGATTTGTAGAATAGCAGAATTAATACAGAGCCTCTTTGATACTTTACAAAAGATAAGCTTTGTTTTAGAAAGTTTAGTACGATATCAGCGCAAAACACGAAGTTACGTTCTAGCTTTAGTCAGTGCCTAGGCTTAGCCTTGTCTGTAGACTGTTCATATAGTTAAGAGTTTTAGTATTAACAGTTGGGCCCTGCGGTTTAAATGTTATGTAACATAGGTATAAATTATAATATCTTTAGATGAATGAATTTGAAATAAAGGATACACTCTATAATTATATGTGTATAAATACATGTTCAAAAACTTAAGAAGTCAATGAGCGTGATATTCACATTGAAACCAGGTAGTAGAACTAGTGTAGGTACAGCCGCCACGTCCTCTTTAGTCGAAGAGTAGAATATGGCTACAGTGTCCCCTGCTGTCGTAAAAAGCGACTAATAAGGGGCTTTTAGGGATGCAGACGATTTGAGTGAGAGCTCGATCCGCCCAGCCAGCAATCCCGAGAAGGACTGGAGCACGTGTGGCTGTATGTCGTCGTAGACACCAGAAGGTGCAAGGGGACAGTTACACGTCCCTCAAGAGATGATCCCGTGAGGGCCACCACGCTAGGGGGCATCGCTGCGTTCCATTGGAGATTCTCGGGCTCTTCGCAATCGCTGAGGAAGACAACCGGGGAGGATTTAGGGCTACCCGACAAAGAAAGGTACAACCGCCACATCTATTTTTAGTGTGATCACACTCATTTTTATATGAGGTGACCGTCTTAGCAAATTATTGGACTTCAGATAAAACCCCTATTCTTAATGAAGTTGTTTACACATGTCCATGTGCGGCATACTCGTTTGCTACTTCAGAAAATCCGATGGAAAGAGGTATGGACATCATAATGTCCTGGACATGGACATCGTAGACATAACGTACTTGGACACACATGGAAATCAGCTATATACGTTCAGTAGAAGTCAGTATCATTCCACTTCCAAAGAAAGCCATAAACTGAGTCAAACTAAAGGTGGCTTAATTCTAGCGTAAAACATTTCTTGCGTTTCGATGGAAGGATGTGGTTGCCGGCACACTTTTATATGAGGCGGCTATCATAGTCCTCGGGAGTGGCAACGCATCTGTGATCGACTTCAGATAAAACCCATGTTCCATATGTAGTTGCTTTTTTTTTGTTTTCAAGGGGGAGACCTTCAAAAGGTACCCGACGCCGTGGAAGCGACGCGGTAATTATGTGGGATTTTTACCGCACTAAAACCTCCCCCGGTGGCCGTCCTCGGCGCTAAAAAAAGGACTCCGGGATCTCCAAAGGAACGCAACCGGAGTATATGAAGTTGCTTACAGATATCTATGGGCGGCAGTGACTACTTACTATCAGGTGGACTGCTTGCTCGTTTGCTACTTCAATTCGATAAAAAAAATGTGGGAATGTTGTGGACCCTCCCGGTCGAACCGAACTGATGGTTCTATCTTTAGTTTATTTATTTATTTATTTGGTTGTACCAACAAAGTAAGCACTATTACATTCCCTTATGGTGGGCTACATAATAAGAAAAATGGTGAGTGTTACCTCAATTATAGGTACAAACTACATTCATAATTCATAATACAAAGATAATAATTAATCAGTAACAATGTGATTGCAATTAAGATTTATATAATTAAGATTTATGCAATTAAGAGCTATATAAAAAGATTAATGATAATTGTACCTAAGACGACCATGTTTCAAAGAAATCTAAAGAACAGTTACTCTGTATTCTTGAACCTTCCTACGCTATGCGACATGTTTTATTTTCGTAGCGAATAAATTTTTCAGCTACAACTAGTTGTGGCTGTATTTACGCAATTTCCTCGCTTTATAGTATTTGTTCTCGTGTCCCATCGTAAAACAACGAACGAAACTTAATCTTGAATGAGATAGAATTTCGCTATAAATAGAAGATGTTTTTCTGTCAAATCTGTTTAGTGCCCTGGATAAAAAAAAAATTGAGATATTTTTTAAACCCGTCGCATCGGTCGAAATTCGACCGTAATTTAAATTAAAAAAATATGCTTCATATTCTCCAAAGTAGCAAGAATATTTCTCAAATTCAAATAAATTGTTATAATTTTCAAGTTATTTTGAACGCACCCGTTAAAGGTAAAAAGAGGTTTAATTAGGTAAGCTGCATTTAACAGCAATAGCGGATATTTTGAGAAAGACGACGTTATGTGTTTTCATTGTAAGACATTGAGTGTTCTATTTCGTTTATGTATGTGTTTGTGTCAAATGAAAAGTAGTGTGTTATGTGTTTTAAATCGATTTTATGTATGTTTTATGTATTATTTGAAAAAATATTAACATTGCTTAATCCTTCTCTACACCAACCATAACCGTGGGTGATTTCATACTCCTCCGTCTATGGCAACTATCCTTAAAATGGATCATAAGTTTTTGCTTCATGTAATTAGTATATAAGGTTCAGGAATAAAATGAGTAAGTCACGTATAAACCTAATTCCATAAAATTAGAATGTTATACGAGAATATCAAATATAATCAGTTATTACAACAAATCAGTTTATCTATAGGTACATACAGATGAGAGTTCTTTAAAAAACATTTCACAAAATTATGTGAAGCCTACGAAATGTCATTAAGCGGTGGATTGAGGCCAAAAACATTTACATTCTGAGAGGAGACGAGTGCCCAGCAGAGAGAAAATGAGCTGGCGATAAGTTCATTATCTTTGCCTGAGTAATCAATGTTCAATATTTGAAAAAAAGTAAAAAGATAGAGATCAATTTTTCAAATCACGAAATGCACGACTGCGGTAAATTGCTAGCTTTGGTGTAAACGCTTTTGCGAAACCCATTTTTGTTACCTTACGGGACGTCGACGCGAAGTGTCATAAAACGTGTCTGTCCTGTTCGACGAACTTATCACCAGCCTAATGTATTTTCCAATGAAATCATAACTAAAGACTTTGACTCCATGCAACTGGACCAAAATGTCAGCAGAAAATAATTCAAAACCACGCACTGTGGTTTTTTTTATCTGATTAAAGTAGCACACGAGCATGCAGTCCACCTAATGGTAAGTGGTCACTGCCGCCCATGGACATCTGTAAGCATCTTCACACAGAACACGGGGTTATATCTGAAGTCAATCACAGATACGTCGCTACTTCCGAGGACTAAGATGGTTGCCTTATACAAAAGTGCGTCGGCAACTACACCCTTCCATCGAAACGCAAGAACTGCTTCACACTAGATATAGGTGTGGCGGTGGTACTTCCCGGGCGAACTACACTAACTAACACATAGGATTTTCATTACCGTGGTAGACGCGAGCGAAGTTGACGATAATTCAGACATCCCTGCAATGGATTTAAACTAAACTCTTATTAGTGAAATGTCGAAATTAAAACCACTTGTTTACAAACATATTAAACATGTAAATATCTTTAGTTGAATATTACACGACTTAACATCTTATATCTGTTAAGCAGAAATCGGATAAAGTGATCTATTCAGAATACATTTATCTACATACAACGAAATATGTTTCATATTTATCACTATTAAGACCTATTCGATCATGTTTTTATCGTAAATATGTCAAATAAGAAATTATATACATGTTGAATAAGTTTGAGACTTCTAAGAGTCGTAAACAAGGATTGATAACTTCCGGAATTGCCGGAGTTATCTGTCAAATTATAAGGAAGCTTTTAGCAAACTTTGTTTCTTATGATTATAACTATACCGTTATACCCAATTGAGAGCAGTGATAGCCTAATGGTTGGAACTTGCCGTCTCCATCGGGAGGTCCGTGGTTCAAACCCAGGCACGCACCACTGATATATGTACGTATTGGAAATTAAATATCAATGCTTTTCGGTGAAGGAAAACATCGTGAAGAAACCAACACACCAGAGAGTTCTTTAAAAAAAGAAAGATCTCGGAGGTGTGTGAAGTCCACCAATTAGCACTTGGCCAGCGCGGTGTACTATGACCTAAAACTCTCTCATTCCGAGAGAAGACCGGTGCCCAGCAGTGGGACTATAATGGCTTGACGATATACTCAATTGAGTCAGAGGGAGGGTAACATCATAGTACAAATATGGAACAGTATGAAAACGATAATTATTATTATACTTTTAAATATGGAAAACAGGTTAATATTGATACAACTTGTAGATAATTGTTTTTTTTGTACATTTTTTAAATATTGTTACTGCGCAAATTTTGGCGGGAGGGTACACGAGCCATGGCATTACGTGGCATTTTTAAAAAGATCGCAGTTACCAAACAAATAGCAACGTGATCACTCCTCTTCACGCGATACTCGCTACTGGAGCCCTGCGAAAAATCCTTAGCGGCCTCGTCGATGCGTATGTTTGTGTGATTGTGCCCTTTTCAAACGTTTGTAGGCAGTTTCCATACTGTTACCTATATTTTTACTGTGGTGACGTTTTTCGCTTGATTGCGCCAGAAGGAGGGTATTTTTCGAGTGTATGTATTTTAGTTTGTATGTATGTCCATTTATTTGATACGCGCTACAGCCCAAACAGCTACAGGGATTGTAACAAATCACTACATAGTATAAAACAAAGTCGCTTTCCGCTGTCTGTCCCTATGTATTCTTGTATCTTTAAAACTACATAAGCTACGGATTTTAATGCAGTTTTTTTCAATAGATAGAGTGTTTCGAAAGGAAGGTTTTAATGTATAATACATGCATAATAAAGTTTAGATACACTGATATTTTTAGATTTTTGAGTTTTATGCGGAATGAAGTTTGCCGGGTCAACTAGTGACCCGGCTGCTTCGTAACAATCACTTAAAATTGAAGGCAATCAATCCTATTAAAGGAGTGCGGGTATTTGTTGTAGTAATTTAACAATGATACTTGTTTTTACTGCTTTAAAACCTCTTCTTTTGATTCCCTTCAGAGTTATTGTCGACTCCTTAGGCTCGTGAACACCGCTTTGGCTATCACTACTTTAATTAATTAGCAATAGTTTAAGCCAAAGTTTGTAACTTGTCATGGCGAGAATGTCAAGTGACTAAGATGGTGCGTGTTTAATATGTGGCGCGCGCCGTCACACTCAATTGATGTTTCCGATTGAGTGAACAAGGTATGGGTTTGGAGTTGTTAGTACAGTATAAGTAAGATACGAAGAGGCTTTATTTATTTGCACGACAACAGCAGTACACAGAATTGTTTCTATAAGTTTTTTTTTATTTGTATGAAGTAGCAAACGAGCATGCATAGTCCTCTGGAGTAGTAACGCATCTGTGATTAACTTCAGATGGAACTCATGTTCTGTATGAAGTTGCTTACAGATGTCATGGGCGGCAGCGACCACTTACCAACAGGTGGACTGCATGCTCGTTTGCTACTTCAGTCTGATAAAAAAAAGTTCGTGCCTCTTGGTTAAAGGGTGTGGATGCCGGATGCGATCGTCTTAGTCTTAGGGAGTAGGAACGCATCTATGACTTCAGATGACGTTCTTGATCTGTATGAAGTTGCTTATCAATAACTATGGGCGGCAGTAACCATTTACCATTGTGCACTGCATGGTCGTTTGTTACTTTATTCTCATAAAAATCTCATTTCAGCGGTCCTTTGGAAGTCTCTCTTAGAAATTGGCGGTTGATTTTGAAGCATGTTATAGATGGCCTGGAAAAGTTCTGTACGAATTAGGTCTGGCCCTATGGCCTTATAAGTGACAACCCATTCGCAACAACTCTATGCAGATACTAAGGTATATCCCAAATTACACTGTATATTTATCTAATTATGTTACCATATGTATGAGGAGGTACCAATAAAACTAGCTAGGTACTAGGATAAGCAGTTTCTATAAACCTTTGATAAATTTCAGTACTAATTAGGTCTGGCCTTATGGCCTTATAAGTGACAACCCATTCGCAACAACTCTATGCAGATACTAAGGTATATAGAAATCGAATCACATACTCCTTGATTTTGTGAACTCCGCGTCCAGAATACAGATGAGAGCGGTCCATCGATCGGTGGTAACGTTTTACTACCCCCACTGGGAGTAATCGAAAAAATTCGCTTCGAACACACTTTTATTACACACTACCTAGTCCCCGTGACGTCGTTTGCGTTTATGGGGTTATTTTCGTTGAAGTAAACCAAATTTAAAATTTTGGTCAAAATTCCTAATGAAATATGACTTGAGCATATTATATATGACTTTGGACTAATATTGTCGCGGAATTTATACATTTTAAGACGTAACGATTTTTTTATAATAATGAAGTGGCAAACGAGCATGCAGTCCGCCTGATGGTAAGTGGTCGGTGCCGTCTCTAGTCATCTGTGAGCAACTTCACATAGAACATAGGTTCTATCTGAAGTCATTCGCCTTTCCCGAGGATTAGGATGGTCGCCTAAAAAAAGTTGCCGGCAACCACACCCTTCCATCGAAACGCAAGGAAAGTTTCACGTTAATTTAAGTGTGGCGGTGGTACCTCCCCTTGTTCTAACACTTGTTCTACCACGTTCAAATATCAATACTACATATAGGTACATTGGTAACACTATGTATTCGATTTTTAAAAAGTAACGATATGTGGGTTAAATTATTTTTGCCGATATATAGATTTGGCGCGTCCCTGTAGTTCCGGGATCATAATAGGGCTACGGCATCCCCTGCCTGTCGTAAGAGGCGACTAAAAGGGGCTTCCGGGGTTAAAGACGGCTAGAGTGGGAGCTTGAAGCGTTCGGTCAGGCAATCCCGGGAAGGACGGCGGTATGTGTGGTCGCATACCGTCGTAAAGACTAGACGGAGCGGTGGGCCCAGCCGTCCATCTAGGAGGTGCCCGATGGGGCAACGCACTCGGAGGATTCCGGTTGAGGTCGTTTCGAGATCCCGGAGTCCTCCTTTTTTTAGCGCCGAGGACAGTTTAGTGCTGTAAAAATACCACATAGCCCTGCGTCGATAACACGGCGTCGGGTACCTTTTGAAGGTTTCCCCCTCGAGAACAAAAAAAAGACAAAGATACATTTGGCGACCTTTTTTGCCAAGCACTGCATTTCAATATTACCAAAACATTCCCACAATTCTTGCAAATGCGAATGTCTAAAAACATGCGAATATTTGCAAATGCGAATCCAAATATCTATAATAATAATCACTATTGTGTAGTAATAGTTCAACAATAAACCTACAAATGGGTAGATGAAAGGGTTTTGCTTGAATACAGTAGGGCAGCTGCTTCGTGATCGAACATGGTTCCGCGTTTGATTTATTGCTACTACGTTTGTTTGCTTCTTTATTTATTTCCTGGAGAATTATTATGTAACAGCTGAATTCACAGGAAATGTTATAAACCGTTTCTCTTGCTTTCGAATAATGTTGGTACGAAGGATTTTTATGTATGGATATGTTTGTTGCTTTTGTTTATTTTCTTAACATTTTTGTGTAAAAATGAATATTACTGAACACTATAAGCTGTAAAAAGCGTGCAAACATTGAAGAAATATAATAAATAACGCTTTCTACATTTTCAGCGCTAAGACTTTGTTGTGAATAGAGCCATCCACATATCCACACACACAAAAAGATGAATACACAAACACCCAGGATAACAAGAGAATCACATGTCTTTCTGGATTTTAATCAAATGCGGAACCCACTGCATGTAAAACCAGTATTTTAACCACAAAACCTGAAAATTATACAATGATTTTTGTTTTTATCTTTAAATAAATTACAATAAAATATATAAAAGTGTACTTGGACCACTGCCAGCACCATTTTTTAATTTTTTTGGATAAAACTGTATTTGTCTTAAACTTAAAATTGATTAATTTTGAATTGTGCGACTATTCATGCAAAGCAGCGAAATTTATCTGTCAGAGGTTATAAGACTATTAATTTTGCAAATTTTGGTAATCCAAAATAATAAATTCTAGATATAATCTTTATTCATTCAACGATGATGCCTGTAGGTCAAGATAGGTTTCTCGGAGAAGGATCCGCCGCGGCCGCCAGTAACGACGCCCTGTAGTTCTGGGATCAGAATAGGGCTACGGCATCCCCTGCCTGTCGTAAGAGGCGACTAAAAGCGGCTTCCGGGGTTGCAGACGGCTAGGGTGGGAGCTCGAACCGTTCGGTCGGCGGTATGTGTGGTCGCATACCGTCGTAAAGACTAGACGGAGCGGTGGGCCCAGCCGCCCATCTGGGAGGAGCCCGATGGGGCAACGCGCACGGAGGATTCCGGTTGAAGTCGTTTCGAGATCCTGAAGTCCTCCTTTTCAGCGCCGAGGAAGGTTTCCCCCTCGAAAACAAAAAAAAAAGGTCAAGATAGGTTACAATTAAACACTGATTCATATATATCTTTATTTAAACAACAAATCACCACTCAAAATAATCTACATGTGCGCAAGAGTTGACATTGCCGCAGTGTTTCCTATCGGTGAGAGAGGGACAATCGCGGCCGTTCTTCTGTTTCTGTCTGATCACTCTTCTGCTCCTCAACTTGTCTCCAAAGCCGCAGGTCACGGAGCATGGGGACCATTCGCTCCATTCGGATACCAGGCAGTCATCGGCTGGAAAGAGAATTTGTAATCAATTTTGACTTTTCGAATTTTATATTTTTGTATCTATTAATATTATTAATCTTAATAGTATTGATATGAAGAAATGTGTGGATATATGTACCACGGGAAGCCAAATTGTTAGGGACAGGACACAGATATATTTAAGTTTATCCGATTTTAAAGTGATTTTATGAACAAAATAAATTATTATTATATTTTTGTATTACGCATACCCAACCTTATCCTAGTCCGCAAAAGTTTTTCTGTGTGAATTTCCCTTTTTTTAATGTAATGTCATATCCATAGTTATTTTTTGCAAGAAAGGTGATTCGACCTCATCTACAAATTATGAAACGTTGTTAAAATTGACAAATTGTAGTGTCAATAAACTTTTCCATGGATCTGGGTAGCGAATAGATCTCCAATTGAGTGTAATTGCCATACTCATAACTGATACTATGACTAGAAATTGATATTATCAGTTATCTTACGGTTGTGATATTCGATACGAGCTAATGTTAGACCGTCAGATATATTTTTACAAAGGACATACATAAGAATTTACTGTCAAATTACTAATAGATAATTATCATTTGTTTACTTTACGTTTAGGAAAAAGGAGCACAGATCGCCTACCCACCAGGTAGACCGATGACCTGAAGAGGACAGTGGGAAACCGTTGGTTTCAGAGGGCACAGGACCGGTTGGAGCGGCGTCATTTCGCGGAGGCCTATGTCCAGCAGTGGACTTCAAAGGGCTGATGGATGGATGGATGGATGGAAGTCTGTATCAAATAACTTCTTTAAGTGCAGTATACAAAGAGACTGAGAGTTTGGAGGTAAACGAATGTATATTTTCTAATAATTTAATAATGGTACCTGATAAAAAAGGATGGCGACAGTTTCCAGTAAAGTGTAAAAAAATCTTAAAGTATTAATGGGATTAAATATAGATAAGGTTGGGTATTCGTATTCTTGAAGCTACAGGAAATGTCTTAGCCAGGTACTGATCGATTGTACAAAAATGGAATGGAAGAACTAAAAATGTAATTCTAGATGCATTGAGCGTAGACATCGCATACTGTGCCAAGCATGTCAAGAGCACTGGACTTAATATCACATACAAGCTTTCGCACACGGCTATGTTTATACACATCCATGTACAAGGTTCCATATTTTATAAATGAATCATACATAATTTGGAGTACTTGGAGTGTTGTCTATGTACTCTGAAAAGTCTAAAAAGAACTCAACATTTTCGTGAAAATCAAATCAAATGCGATAAAGTTGTTTCTGGAAAGCTCAAATAAAACAGACAGTATTTTTTGCGTTTCTTAATACATGCATATTAACCTAAAATAGCCAATTGCTTTGGGAACACATTTTTTTTTATATCTGACTGAAGTAGCAAACGAGCATGCGTCCACCTGATGGTAAGTGGTCACTGCCGCTCATAGACATATGTACTCAACTTCATACAGAAACTGGGTTCTATCTGAAGTCAATCACATATGCGTTGCTATTCTCAAGGACTATGATGGTCGCCTCATGTGAAAGTGCCGGCAACCACATCCTTTCAACGCAAAAACTGCTTCACGCTAGAAATAGGTTTGGCGGTGGTACTTCCCCGGTCGAACTACATTGGTTCTACCACGTTCAAAAACACACATATATAAATTCAATTTTTATTTAGTGTACGGATGCACGCTGCCAACCTTAGTACTCATTAATGTAAGTCGGTTTGTAGAGTGAGGTAAGGAGAGCTTTTGTGACGTCATAGATAAGGGTCTACACACACTAGCAGGAAGTCGGTCTCAGACCTAAGAAAATCTGATTAAGTGGCAATCTTTTTCGATCCAAAAAGATAAAAATGCAGAACATTTTTTAATTAAAGTAAAATAGTTTACGAACATGAAGTTTATAAATATGTGCAGATATACGCTAATGGCTGTCCCTTAGTTTAAACTGAAATCTGTAAACAGCACAATGTGGTCGTGACCTGAAAACAAATCATACGTCCATAAGCCACCAAAAACGCCACATTTTTCAAAATAACCATGCCAACACTATTGAGTTGGTATACGATAGTGTTGTAAGAAATTTATAGGTGGTAGAACCAGTGTAGTTCGACCGGGGAAGTTCCACTGCCACACCTATTTCTAGCGTGAAGCGTTTTTGCGTTTTGATAGAAGGGTGTGGTTGCCGGTACACTTTCACATGAGGCGACCATCATAGTCCTCGGGAGTAGCTACGCATCTGTGATTGACTTCAGATGGAACCCATGTTCTGTTGAAGTTGATTTCAGATGTTCATGGGCGGCAGTCACCACTTGCCATCAGGTGGACTGCATGATCGTTTGCTACTTCAGTCAGATAATAAAAAAGAACCGAATGGCGAAACCCTAGTGATTTGCGTACCAAACTTTGCAAATCCCTGGCATACGCCAAAGGAAGTCCTATAACTGAACTTACGTTGAATTCTGTTGACGGCGTGGTGAAGTCGAGATCTGAAATGCCTGGGCAGATGTTTCCCGAGCCCCATCTTGCGTCCGTGAGCCACTGCTAACACCACGTCGTCCATATTCTTCAAACCGCTGTCGAATTCCTTTTCAGTTGTCCTGCATGCATATCAACAACAAAGCTTTTTAAAACAGCAATAGTTTATTCAAAGTAGACGCGTTAGAAGTATAACTTCTAACGCGTTTACATAAGGAAGTACACACTTCTTTTTTTGTCTTATATAATTTACAAGAATATGTGAAGAAACGTGTGAGCAAAGAAGTGTACACTTCTGTGAGCACATGTCTGGCGCCGGCATAAGGAGAATGCCGATATGTACATTCAACGTAATTTAACATCACACTCAATAGATGGCGTTTGCATACATAATATGTAACTCATCGGGAATTCTTCGTAATTGTATCTTTCGTATCATAAATACATTTTCGTTTTATAAATTATGGGTTAATTAAAATCAATTTATATCACATTTATTTGTATGTTAATTGATAGTTACATTTATACGTAGGTATTATTTTTGAACGAATTCAGAATGGCATCCGGGCGGCCAATATGGCTACTGTCATTTGCATTAGAATTTAACAAAATCCGCGACAATCCGAATTTTGCGGATATATGTTGTCGACTCGAAATCAATGTGTTTTATGTTTTATTATTCAGATATGCTTTCAAGTAAGACTATCGTACCCCTTGACGGAATTGTCAATATGGGACTTTGTCAAAAACGAACTTCCATACAAACATTTATGCCCGATTTTAAGGCTTTCAACACATTTTTTTCGATAAAAAGCCCATGTCCTTTTTCGAGGTCAACACTATCTGTGTGCCCAATTTCATAAAGATCGGTTCAGTTGTTTAGTGTTTTAGATAAGTAACTGACAGACAGACAGAAAGAGTTACTTTCACATTTATAATATTAGTAGGGATATCCTTTCCCTGATTTCATTTGAATAATATTTTGCAATTCTTCTTAATGCAATGTTATAAAAAAATCATGATCTCGCAAAAATAATATTCCAAATGGAGCTCGATATTTTCTATATTAATCTGGTTTCGTTATATTACTTCAATATTTTGCCATAATTATCTTGATAAAAAATATGAAACATAAAATATTTTAAGTAACAATTTACCGTTACGAGTATTAAAGTTAAAATATTGCAGATTAATCTGAGTTATAAATAAATCTGAAACACTTGCAAAGTACACTTAGTCTTCAACTGAAAGTCTATAAAGTTGATATTTGCTACATACGACTAGCTTAAATTAGGCGACTCACAGAATAAACAACAGCAGCGGACATGTTGCGTAAAGTAGTATTTATATTTTGTTCCTTTCAATAAAATAACACATATATTATATAGTAGATAAACAAGCAATTATCTTATGATGTTTATTCATTATGATATTTAGCCATTTCAATTACTATTAAAACTCTATCTACATGTGCATTACTACCTCTGAGAACTGAATTAAAACCCCTAATGTGACTCTTATTTATAGCTTCTTATGTAATTTTAATCGCGATATACTGCGTGAAGTGAATTATACACCTTCTTGTGACCTGCGTAGTGTATGTGTCATCAACGCATTTTTGTCCCACTGGTGGGCACAGATCTTGTCCCAGTATGAGAGAGTATTAGTCCACCGAGCTGGCCAAGTGGGAATTGGTAGACTCGACTAGTGTATTGATTAATAATATTTTATTTATGCAAGTGCAAAAAATAATAAAAAGACCACATGCTACAATTTATGCTTTATATGTAAAGTCGTAGGTTGAAATCTTTTTAACATTTTCATCCTCAACGAATTTGTCATATTAAGTGTGTTTGTAACAGCTACAGCAGTTTCTTACATTTATCAGTGCGAGGAAGCCTTAAGACAGCGTTCCATTAGTAAATTTTTTGCAGTCACGTCCGAAGACTAAATCTATATCTTCCAAGCATTAAGGGACTCTAAATAAGAAATTCCTTCGCTGAGACAGTGAAAAATCTCATAAAGTGTACTTTATTCTCTTCTTATGCTAATGCTGATACGTTATGAAGCATCCAGAAGTAATATTTTGTCTTTCTTATTATCAGAATCTATAAGGATAATTTTATGAGAATTTTATTTGCGTCTACGTTGCATCTGATAAGAAATGAAAAACGCTAAATAAAAGATTTGACTCTTTAAAAGTTTTCATTAAAATAATGGTGAACATAAAT
Source organism: Spicauda simplicius (assembly GCA_949699795.1). Taxonomy (NCBI): domain Eukaryota; kingdom Metazoa; phylum Arthropoda; class Insecta; order Lepidoptera; family Hesperiidae; genus Spicauda; species Spicauda simplicius. The sequence continues at coordinate 3,904,506 of OX453068.1, forward strand.
CGATTAATCTAAAAAACTATTTTAGCTAGAACCATCAAAGTATGAATACTAAGTTAATATTTAGAGACAAATATGTATTTTTATACAATTATTTCTCTCTCGTTCAGCATATAGCTTCGTAGTACGTAGGTACGTACAGAATATTTTTATTTTTTTTAATAAGCATTTGGATTATTTGTCACCAAAAAAACTTACGTGGTAGGAGCGTTAGTGACAACAACAACTCTATTTTCTGGGTTGTTGGGTTTCGGAGTACCAACGGGGTCTTCTTCTAAATCCTTCAGCTGGTCCATGTAGCTCTTGGTAGTCTGGAGTTCGTAATTATCGACCACGTTGACGCGCCTCCTGGGGGAACCTTTCCGTTTGTTCTTCTGTTTCATGGACATTAGTAGCTCGGCTCTTGCGAGGTCGTTTATCTCCTTTGTGGAGTATTCTTTGATCTGAAACAGAAGAGTGGTTTCTTTGAGTTGTAGATATATTCTTTTTAAAAGAAACATTTGGGATTGATATGACCATCGTTATTGTTGTTAGGTTTGTGGAAAACTTTTTTTTTATCTGATTGAAGTAGCAAACAAGCATGCCGTCCACCTGATGGTAAGTGGTTACTGCTGCCCATGGACATCTGTAAGCAACTTCAAATAAAACATGGGTTCTATCTGAAGTCAAACACAGTTATTCACGTTGCTATTCCCGAGGACAAAAAAAATGCTTCACGCTAGAAATAGGTGTGGCGGCAGTACTTCCCCGGTCGAACTACACTAGGTCTACCACCTGTGAAAATTGTACATAAAAAGATAAAATACAGTCTAACCTAAGCTTAATTGGGCTATGAACTAATGAAAACGGTAAATAGCTGCTGGATGCTGAGGGCACAAGTCTGACCTGCCAAGTATCCGGCAGTAGACCTGGTGGATGGGTGGATTACAGGAGTTTGATTAAGACAATTACATTAAGCTTCCAGTAAACAAAATATATCGTAAGCTATCAATCTAAAGTAGTATTACGTATTATAATGGTAAGTGACCACTGCCACCCATGGATACTTTTACTCAACCCCACATAAAATCAGTCTTCCCAAAGGTTAGCCACATGCGATGCTATCTCACAGGGACTATGTTGGAACATCTTATACGTACGTCTCCCTTACCACCAGGGTTGCCAGACGTCCCGATTTTGGCGGGACGTCCTGATTTTTAGACAAAATTATATGTCCTGCGCGAGACAGTTTCGGTCCCGCTTTTCGGGAAGAATTCGACTTTTGCAAAAAGGTCGCCAATTGCAAATATAAGAGGAACTGCAGTTTGCCGCCAAAAAAAGGATTGCCAAATCTAAGTCGCCCTTTTTTTGATCGACGAATGATAAAAAAAACCAAGAAGAAAGCTAAAAATTTTGCCCAAGTGTGAGGCGCGACACCCTTTGTACTGCGAGCACTGTTGAGTATGAAATCCCGCTTTCTTCGCCCAAAAAGTTTGTAAACCCCGACTTATTAAAAAAATCTAGCAACGCTACTTACCACCTTCTATAAATTAACTTTAATTCACTTTTGATCAGAACACAGCAGCGCATACACTGCTGTCATTAAGCAGAAATAGGTGTGGTGTTAGTGCTTCCTGTATCAAACCACAAAAAATCTCCCAGCTTTAACCTTATTTTCAACTCACCACCAAGCAATACAGTTTACTATACAGGATTACGCTGCAATTTACTATCTACCCGGATTACCCGGTTAATCGTGCCATTAACGTTGAACATTGCAACATATTGTAGGCTTATATGACGGCTTATGAGACCAATTATTTAAATACATTTTCTGTAGCATTCAATTTGCTTTACCTTTGGAAAATATCTCAGTATAATTGGAATACTGATGTTTATAAGTTAAAATGTTGGCAGATATTTCGCAAAGTACCTGTAGTCTCGAGACCAGAATAAGGCTAGGGTATCTCCTGCTTGTCGTAAGAAGCGACTAAAAGGGGCTTTCGGGGTTGCGGGTGTCTAGAATGGGAGTTCGAACCGGCCAGACAAGCGACCCCGGGAAGGACGGTGGCATGTGTGGTCGCACGCCGACGTAAATAACAGAACGTGCGGTGAGCGTATTCGCTGACCAGGTAAGAGCCTGGAATAGACATCGCGCTCGGAGGACTCCGGTTGAGTCCCCCACGCAGCGCAGGGGACGACCACCGGCGGGGTTTTAAAAAAATACAAAAAAAAGTTATTTAGAAGAGTATTGATCGGATAAACACTTTCTAGATGACTAATTTCCCTAAAAAAATCAATAAATTGAAAAATTGAGGCCGCTTGTATTTTAATTTTGATATTAGGTATATGTGTTGTTTTAATATCAATACCTAATGTTTATAAGCACATAATTATTTAATTTAATTTTATGTACTACTGATTACTTTATGTAAGAGAAATGTTTTATTTACCTTACCGTTTTATTTACCTATTCATGTCAGCTGGTAAACGTTTATTATACATAGTAAGTACTTATTTCAAACGAATGTTTATTTGGGCCGTAAATGCAAAAAGATGCGTTCAAAATTTGACCCAGAAAACCATGTAAGTAATCCATGACACTAATCTTAAATAATTCTAATAATATTCTAGAGTAAAATAGAGGCAACAAATGGTTCTATTACAATAGCAAAGCCCAGTAAAGCCTCTATTGGTAATTGGCAGCTATTAAAGTATTTAACGCTAATGAACCATCCAAGCGTTGTGATTTAACGCGATACGTTAATACAGCGTGTTGGGCGTGTGGTTCTGGGAATAGAATTAATGGTAGATGCGGTTTTGGAAAATATACATAGAATTCTAGTTATCTATACTAATATTATAAAGAGGAAAACTTTGTATTTTTGTATGTTTGTTATGAATTAACTTAAAAACTACAGAACAGATTTTAATAATGATTTCACCATTAGAATGCTACATTATCTTTGAGTAACATAGGCTATAATGGTTGGATATAATTATTATTAGCAAAGCCCAGTAAAGCCTCAATTGGTAATTGGCAGCTATTAAAGTATTTAACGGTAATGAACCATCCAAGCGTTGTGATTTAACGCGATACGTTAATACAGCGTGTTGGGCGTGTGGTTCTGGGAATAGATTTAATGGTGGATGCGGTTTTGGAAAATATAGATGGAATATTAGTTATTTTGCCTTTGTTTTTTATAGCCAAAAGTGCCAAATGAGTGTACAGTTCATTTGATTAATGGTCGCTGCATCCGATCCACATCTGGAAGCAATGTCCTACAAAACAAGGGTTTTATCTGAAGTCAACAGATACGTTGTTACTCTTGAGGACTAAGATGGTTGTCTCGTGTGTAAATGAATGTGAAAATCCCTTATAAAGACTGCCCTAATAAATATGCCCTGGAAACCCTTCCAAGACACTGTGGTTTCTTTAAAAGTTTTACCATGTTACGAAAAAAAGCGGTCGTGTCGCTGAGCATTGATCTACCTACATCAATAATCAATCTAAATGAAGACACATTTAAAATTAATATTAGAATATTAATAGGCACGGTACAGTCGTCGATTAGTAGGAAATCCGTGAAGTTATGTTTCCTCTTTTTGTTTAGTGTGAAAAACAAAACAAAGACATATATGTGTGAAAGTTTTTATTTTATAAAGAGTCGATTTCGAAAGTACGATTGAAATTGATGCTTAGCGATAGTAATACGCAAAGCGTTTTAAATTATCTATTTTATTTGTGCTCTGGTTACATTCAATTCAAAAATCTACATCGACAATGTCCACATAATTGTATTTGTCCGGTTTTACTACGCAAATCCAATGATGTTTGGTATCCAATTTGGTAAGGCCTAATAATAGTTAAATTAAATTTAGTGAAGCGATATTTAGTAGGGCTATTAGGCAGCAGTAAAATCGAGTTGAGTCTATTTCAGGTAATATCTTTAACATTAGGACAATGTTTCTCATTATTTGAAATTACCCAAATAGGTAAGTTAGGATGACTCTTGTGTTGATTGTATGGCTGCCTCATTCAGCGTTTACGGCTGTATAGATGAGGTTTCAGTTATGCGGAGGAAGTAATTAAGGGTCTCTAGGTAAAAGGTTATAAATGGAATATAGTTAAATCCATCGTGAATATGGATACCATAGAGTATTACGCGGGACTCGTACTGGTTTTAGTTGAACTTCACGATGCCTGACTACGCTTAGCGAGGAGGCTATGAGCAGGCCAAGCATGTCGTCAGGCTTCTGACCATGAATTCTAGTACTGTTTTAACAAAGATTAGTTCCTACAGCTGCTATGATTTCATGGTGCTTGCTGATCCATACTGGGCTTTTTTCCAGTAGATACGACATGTCCTTGGCGTAGTCAATACGTGCTAGTCGGCTATTTTACGAATATTTGTTAGGAGTACTTTTTGCCTCCGACTCCAGAAAGCTCCTAAATCAGTTGGACCAAATACACGACTACTACCGGCAGTCCATCAAGTACGTTAAACGTAAGTCGAAGAGCATCAACAGTTAATCTGCCAGCATAAGGTTTCTTCCATATTGCAATTATGCACAGCTGAGTGTGGACCTTCCTTGCTGCCCCAGAGATTGGGCAGCAGGCGTTTTCAAAGCAGCAGCTATACCTATTAGATAGATAATTTAAAGCCAATTCAAAATTAGATATGTGAACACAGTAGGTTTAAGTCGGTTCAACCTACCTTACTAAACTCGACCTTGGCGATAGCAGGCAGCTCTCTAACGTTAGGGTAGTAGAAACCAGCAGCGGGGTGGTTTGGCTGACGCGGACCGTGCTTAGACACCGGCTCTGGGGGTACGGTCTCCCAGCGTGGTGCCGTGAACGTCAGCCCGCTAGCGGCTCCCGCGTCAAGAGGTTGCAACTGTAATTTTTAAGAGTTTTCACATTAATTTTTATCCTTTTTTAGAGTGAGTAAGGAAAGAGTATGTGTAAATAATCATTACCATGGTAAAAAATAAATCGAGTAGAGCCGCGGGAATAAGATAGTATATTTTTGACAACTTTTGTACTTACTTTATTAACCTTAATCAGTTATAAAATTTAGTTCATTCATTTTTATAAGGCTAATAAAACTGATATTATAATAAAATAATTTTCTCCAAAGATTTTTTTTTCTTAGAAAACTATTTATATATGTTTTTTTCTAATCTTATTACTTACGTCTAACGTGAGTTGATCCACCCATGATTCATCAATACATAAGTCCAAACTATCCACGCCAATAAACCAATCCGGGGAAGGTATGATACGTGATATCAAGGACACCTGAAAAATAAAAATATATTGCCTGAAAATATTTCCTTCTTATTTACGGGATGGAATGAATTTTAATAGGATCTAAGTATAAGGGATGCAATGAAATTGAAATAGAACTAGAAATTATTATAAAAATAAAAAAAACACGACTAATATGAAATTTAATTCAGAATTGTTGTTTTTTAATAATTTATTTCACTAAACACGTTTAAGAATATGTCCCAAAATAGTAGCGTAAACGTATTTTAACATGTATATTTTATAATGGTCTATTTATTCCTCTTTTTTATGCAGCCATGGCCAGCAGTATTGGCAGTCGCCACATTGAAAATTATTTAGCCTATGTCACTCTCACAACCGAGTCGTTTCAAATGAATGATAATGATAATTATGTCATAAGTTACAATCCCTAAAGTCGTTTGGGCTGTAGCACATGCCAAAGAAATGGATATACATACAAACATACATAGATATAAACAAAACAAACAAAATAGGTGTGATACTAATATCTGCAATAAAACCATAGAGGTTCGATAGTGAACCCTTTGACTTACCAAACTGTGTGTCCCATCAACAAACACCATGTTCCCGGTCTCTCCCGTGCCTGCGCCGACCGCCGGAGCCGAGAACTGGTCGTACACCTTGGGTTCCTCTTCACCTTCTTCCACCAGGTCATCCAATTTGCCATATTGGGCAAAGTTACGGACAGACTGCTTTGCCACGTCGCCTACATGGTAGAGAGTGTAGGAAGAATTGTGTGATTGACCTAGAAATAAAAAGTCTATTATAGTTGCAGAGCAATATAGAAATGGGTGTCGAGCAATGATAGCGTAATGCTCGATATTCGGCCTCTCAAGGTCAAGGCAAGATCAATCAAGGAGGTTTAGATCCCAGGCACGCACCACTGATATTTCTAAAATGCTTTGGATATTTTCTAATTCTAATAATAAAGTAATTTCTATTATTCACTATAACTGCTTCATGGCAGGGAAAGGAAAACATCATAAGGAAACCTGTAAATCTAAGAGTTTTTTAAAAAGTTCTCAAAAGATTAAGTTGGAAAAAACACAGGAACACATAACACCGCTGTTATTACGCAAAAATAGATGTGGCGGTGATTCTTCTAGAGTCGAAGCACAAAGATTTCAACCTTTAAATTTGTATAACGAACCTTTTTCCGACTGTGCAAAAATATCAAATTTAAAAGCGATCGCGTAGGAAACCTTAAAGTACCGGGACTAGAGAAATGTAGGTTTCAATTCGAAGATATGAATTTTCTGATGCAGCGGATCTGAATGCGAGTTTCTCGGGACAAGATGACAGATATAACGCATGCTTTGGCATGACCTATTTATTTTTAAGAAGTTGTATTGAATATATTTGGCCCACTTTTATATGAGGCGACCATCGTAGTCCTCGGGAGCAGTCACGCGTCTAAATCGAACCCTTGTTCTGTATGAAGTTGCTTTTACAGATATCCATGCGCAGCAGCGACATCCTACCAGGTACTCAGGTAGTCTGTATGCTTCTTTTTCTACATCAATCTTATAAAAAAAAAACGTGCGGTACTCGGGGACTGCCGCGGTAAAGCTATTGTATAGCATTTACATTTTCATTCCGATTTCCGAGCAGCTCGTCTCGATCCGTGCGATCTTCGCACTGTCGTACCATATAAATACACGTTAAGCGAAGGCTCGGCCGCGCTATATGGTGGGCGGAGTGGGGCTGTTAGGTTTTTTTCGTTACGGAATTCCTTGATTCAGTCGCCTTGCTCAAAGCCCGCGATAAAAGCTATGCAATAGCTTAAAAATTGTTTCGTCCTAATATGTCTGAGAATATATGTAGAAAGTTTCATGATAATCGTTTGAATAGTCTTGGTGTGGAAATAAAAAACAAGCTTACATTCACATTTTTATAATATTAGTAGAGATATAATGAATGCCTAAGAATACTGAGATAAGTTCAAAAACATTTAATAAATGAATAGTCCATCCACTCATTCTGAACCAATGGAACAAAATCCTTATATGAAAATGGAACTGATATGAATGAATTCAAGTCACAAACCTTAAAATTATCCAACGCATCTGTGCCAGAGAAATGTAGGTTCCAATTCTACTTGGAATTTGTGACTTTCGTGCACTTACTATCCTTAAATCCTTAAAAGCTAGCTATTCGTGTCAAACTGAGATATACCTTAATCGTATACTCGATATGTTTCTTGAGTGTGTTCCTTACTTTTGTTGAAATTACATGTCTTGACATACAAACATATATTTATTTGCAAACTTGATCAATACAATATTTACGAATGTTAAAAATTCAATTAGTATGTTAGTTAAAACTTTGTTCATCAAACGTTATGAATTTTATGGATGAATGGATGATATCGTACAGTTACAAGACTTCAATAGTGTTGTATAATCCATACTAATATTATAAATTTGAAAGTGTGTTTGTTTGTTCCTCTTTCACGTCGCCACATATCTATTATATGATATGGTTTATAAGCTGGGAGATAGTTAGAAGGGCGTAGAGTGACGTAGGCTACTATTTACCGTGGTCTCTCATTCTCATGAGAATATCGATGTTTTGTTAGTTGATACATATCTAGTAGTTCCCGACTTTGTTAATAGATGGCTTTCGTAAAATTGACTTGCAACTTCTGAATCACGCTATCAAATGCTAATGTTAATTCCCCTCGACACAATATAAGCTTCAGTGATAGCAGCTAAACAATGACAAGAGATTGTTAGGTTTTACAATCTCATTTAAAACTCTATAATAACAATATGCAAAGGTTTTTAATGACCTCTGTAATATCGTAAAATTCTAGTAGGTATTTCTATTGTCTTAAAATAGTACAAATCGTTTCCACCTAAGGCTCTATCAAATAATTTAAACAGGCAATTTCCTAGAAAGTGATCTTTGTTAGATATGCAAATACGACCATTTTCCAAGCGGCCTTAACGCAGGCTTTATTCTGATTAGAGAATACTAATTAATCTGATGTCCCATCGCTCCGACTAATTGACACTTGTGAAGATACCTTTAAGCTTCTTTTACTGGGATTTTCTTTTAGAAATAAATTAAGGCGTTTTGTGATTAATGTAACGGGATTTGGTTTAGAAATTATTCGTGTGGAATTTTAGGTAGGTACCACTTTAATTTTACTTAGGATTGGTTACAAATGTTATTTAGCGGCTGTGACAAATACCATCAAATTCAGCCGGTAGTAGAACCAGTGATGCTTGACCGGGGAGGTACCATCGTCACACCTATTTCTAATATCAAGGTGTTCTTACTTTACAGTTGAAGGAAGTGGTTGTCCATTATTGTTCCACTTCTGAGCATGAGCCTTCTCGCTGAATGACAGAGTGGTAGGCCATTTAATGAAATGAAATGAAATGTCTTTATTTTGCATAGGCCTACAGGGGCGCTTACAAATTGTCAGTTATATATTTTTTTAAGACTACACCGGATTGGAACAAGACCTCAACTGAGAAGATCCGACAAGAACCGAGTTTGCCTTTATTCGGTTTTAGTAGACCGCGCTAGCAAATTGCGAGTTGATTTGTGAATTAGAGATTTTTTTTAAAGAACTCTCAGGTGTGTAGGTTTCCCCACGATGTTTTCCTTCATCGTAAAACGGTGATAATTAGTTCTAATATGCACAATAAAAAAATCGGTGATGCTTACCATCAGGCAAACTGTATGCTTCGTTGCTACTTCAAACGGTTAAAAATGGATCGTATGGACGATTGCTACCACTGTATAAAATAAAATTGATAACAAATCTTCTGTGTTACGTATTTATTTTAGATAAACTGTAGATCAGATGATTGCAAATAGATACTGTCATATACAGGCGATTGCAATTCCAGAAACGCTGCCCGTGCACTTCTGGTTTTGAAATAGTGTATCTTAGTGTACCTTTATTGAATATTCATGCTTCTTATATCTATGTTGTTTCTTTTTTCTACGATTTCCAATGTACTGGTTTGTGTTCCATCCATTTAACCATCCATCAGCCCTTTGAGGTCCACTGCTGGACATAGGCCTCCCCTAAATGACGCCACTCCAACCGGTCCTATGCCCTCTGAATCCAACGGTTTCCCGCTACCTTCTTCAAGACATAGGTCCCCCTGGTAGGGGGGGGGGGGGCTGTGCTCCTTTTGTCTAAACGTGGTCCAAATCGGGTACGGTCGGTCCTACGAGTGATGTCATCGGCCCATTGCCACTTCAGCTTACTGAAGTGTTAATGTTATCTGGTTTGTGTTATCTCTTGTTAATTTATCATGTAACCTAAATTTTAAGAAGAATAAATATGTTAACTGAAACTGTTGTAGTTATGTATTTTCTTGGCATTTTTTTACTCAATTCCCACTTCTAAGTCTCAATGATAGAGTTTTAGTCGCACCTTTATTCATTAAGAGAAATAACTCAAAATTTGCGTTTTGCAAGTTTATAATCTAGTACGTTCGCTTTATGGTATAAAGTCGCAAAACGTAATTTTTGTGTTATTACTTTTTATGAATAAAGGTGCGTAGTGTAACTGTTAGTTTGAAAAATACGAGAAATTATAACCGTTCTTAAGTGGTAAGAAATATCTTCTATGTTTGTGAACGATATCTTCTCATATATTCGTTTCAACAAAAGAAGGATTTCAGTTCCTTTTGGCATAGTTCTTAAATCTTCGTTCGAAAGGTGAACGACCTGTCTATTTTAAGATGTAACGGCGATGCATCGTTTCATTGCTCATAAATAGACCATGAGAAAATTCCTTTCACTTTTTTCATGGATCGGCACGTTTTATTTACGAACTAAAATAATTTATAATTACTTGGGTACTAGTATGCTACACTCAGCTTGACCTGTCTAAAAACGATAAACATAAATGTAAAAACTATTATCATATTCCCTTATGTATTAAAAACCTTATTTGTTGGACATTTGTAATCAACTTCATACAGAACATGGGTTCCATCTGAAGTCAATCACTGATGCGTTGCTACTCCCGAGGACTATGATAGTCGCCTCATGTGAAAGTGTCCCGGTAACCACATCCTTCTATCGAAACGCAAGAAATGCTTCATGCTAGAAATAGGTGTGGCGGTGGTACTTCCCCGGTCGAACTACACTGGTTCTACCACCTTGGTAGGTATTTGTTAATTAAAATCTAGTATTTTATTCACTATTTTTTAACAAACGCTAAGGCTGTCGACCACAGTCACAAATGCATACACTAAAGGATGGATAGACCTCATATACATATAAGAAAGCCGGTAAGCAAATTGAAAGAAAGAAAGAAAGAAAAAATATTATTATATATATAATTCGTCCGATTTCACTACAACAAAATTGTGGGTAAGGTACTAAATTTGTTTCTACAAGTTTGAGGTTGCAGCGACAACAAGACGAAAATGGAGTAGCGCTCGACATAAGCCGCGGATCCCGTGTAGCATTCACGACGGCCGGTTTTTAGTACGCCCCAGGTTATCGCGTAGAACGGTCAGTGGCGATTTATGTACAATTACTAGCTCTTACCCGCGGCTTCGCCCGCATGTTCAAAGGGAATTAAGATTAACATTAGCGTGATTCAGAACTTGCAAATGAATTTTACTAGCGCCATCTATTAACAACGTCTGGAACTAATGTATCAACTAACAAAACAACGATATTCTCATGGGAATGAGAGAGCGTGGCAAGAAGTAGCCTACGTCGCTCTTTATCCTACAATCTCCCAACATATAAACCATATCACCAGCTATGTGGCGACTCGAAAGACGAACAAACACACACACACTTTCACATTTATAATACGTGTTAAATGTTTTATATAGGCAAGCTATGTAGTAACACAGAGTAAGGAATTTCGATAACCACAAATCGTACCTAGTACCTGAATATTCACGAGGTAAATTAATTATTCGACGGGGTTAATCTAAACACGGGTAATATAACAATATCTTTTAATGATTGTGGACCAGTACATTATGACATGTTTTTATTAATTTGTTTGGCGAGTGCTATCGATATTATTTTTTTGTTTTACAGTTAAGGGATATTTACATACTTATACACCCGAGATTTTTAAAACATTTTTTGAAGTGAAACTTCTTTATCGGGGTTGAAAAAAATTTAGTGTAACATTTTTTCGTTACGCGCCATCTTTTTTTTCCCGTTACGCGCCATCTTTTTCTTATCCCTACCACGCGTGATATTAGATAGATTATTATAGATTCGATTATTAGATAAAGTTTAATAAAAGCCTTTTATTAAACTTTATCTAATTTAACTTTATTTAACCAATTTCTGTAAAGTTGCATATAGTAAATTATTTTTGGAAAAATAACGTCATAAAAAAGTTTCACTTCTTACGAGTGTACGCTAGTACACGCACACATTTTTGTTATTACTCTGTTTGCTGGGTGCTATCGATTACCGTTTTTATTTGTTTTTGTTTTATAGCTAAGGGATATTTACCTATGTATGTGTTTTTTTAAATTATATTTTTAATAAAGCACAATCGTTTTGCATTTACTGTTAGTGGTCTCCTTATTGTCTTGTGGACCAAGTTGTGGTATTCTTGAAGTATTGCCATACTTCATGATCGCTGGTGATGGAAGTATGACTTTTATTTTGGTAAATATTTCATCAATGGGTAAGGAGGCGTGAGACCCTTCGTTAGCTTAATTAAAGAAAATAATTAAAAATGAAACAACAAACTTTTGGATAATTTATTATAGACCACTGCTGAAGGACCTCCCCTCCCTCCTAACAAAGCTGTGCCAACTATTTGGCGACGTTTACTTTCAATTGTATAATGTGTTTTGACCACGTTCTCGATGACCTTGCATTACGCAATACGGTAAAATATGATCTTAGTCCAAAGGAACAAAGCCAAATTAGTATTATTATTATGAAAAGTGAAACTGAGAGATAATAAATCAAAATTAAAAGATCTTTGTTTAAGCATGGTAGGGGATAGAAGAGTGGACTTACCACAGGTTATTTATAAACTTATCAGGGGAGACCCCGTCCCTCTTGAGGGGCTCTCTACCTTGTCGTGGTGAGGGGGCTAAGTAACCATGGCTTGGACCACCACGGTGAAGACAGAAGGGATCCCAGGTAGGGGACGTTTCGAGTGGGCTTGGCCGTGGGCCCGCTTTGTATTCGTCCAAGGCGGATGCGGAGGACGGAATTTTCTTTCCTTTGCAACCAGGAGGGGTCGCAGGAAGAGAGGTGTATCGGTGTGTCGTTGCGTACACCCTGTTTCCCGCGACCGAACGGGGGAGCATCGTCGGTTGCATCGGCGGTGGGGCCGCAGAGGAAGAGCAGATGCGGTGAATCGTTGCCGTCCTCCCTGTCCTCTGCGGCCGTTTGGTGGTTTGCGGCGGAATCAACGAACGGATCCGTCGCTGGGTGTGTGAGTTCGATGCCTGTGATGATGATGGCTTGTCATGCCTACGACCTATGCCTACTGGGTGGCGGTCTCGGGGCTGGTCCGTCGCCCTGCGGATGGGAGCTGTAGAGGTAAGGCGCGCCTTCGTGTCGTCTGGCGCGCCTTGCTGATGGAGGGGAGCTGAATGCTCCACGTGGAGGGGCTGCGAGAGCGGCCAGCCGGTAAGAGTTCGGCGTGACCAGCTACCCATTATAAAAAAGGGGGATCCCGTATATTGTATAACTAAAAAAAATAACGGATAACATTAGTAAAGGATGTTTTTATTTTTCTTTATTTTTTTGATTTTTGAAATATGGTAGACCTCGTTGTGGTCTACCTCAGCCTTACTAAAGCAGTGTACAGAGATAATGTGTTCTATTTGAAGGGTATAGACGACAATTAGACTAGTCATTCTATTGAATCCTTAGACGTAGAAACGTATCATATTTCTTAGACTTTAATTCTGTTTCGGTATGAAACGAATTGTCCAGATAGACTACACATTAACCGATTCAACTTCTTAAAATATATAAACAGACTCTTTGATGTTCAAGTAATCTTGCCCTAAGCCCTAAAAAGCCTAAATGTCTAAACGTAATCTTCAAGAAAGTTTCGCAATATGAAAATTATTTCACGGTCAAAATCAAAACCTACGCGTTTAACCGTCAATTTCATTACACAACAAAGGGCTGGCACAATCTTTGTATTTTATAAGATTTCATTTGATTGAAATGAACCTTGTTGATCCGTTTGACCGTGCAAAGGATTCACCGCAAAATATGTCAACCAGAAATTCACCGCTTAATACGGATTTTTGTTACCTATATTCTATTACTTTATTCCTGGGTCTTTTTGATCTTCTAGCTTTACCATGTTGTCTCATTTAAGGGCTGATACCTATTTTGTTTTAGTACCTAAAAATTTATTGGATTATTTAACATAAGCTAAAGATGAGTTGGTAAAATATTTCTAAAAGGTCGTAGTAAAATTTACTTTTAGTAAGATTGAAGTGGCAAATGTGTAGTTCGAACAAAGTACTGCCACCACACCTATTTTAAGCATAAAGCAGTTTTTGTGTTTTGATGGAAGGGTGTTGTTGCAAGGTCACTCATATGAGGTGACTATCTTGGCCTGCGATTCTGTCGATCTACGATTGACTTCAGATAGACACCATTGTTCTATACGATGTTCGAAGATGTGCTCGAAGATGTTTATGTACACTAGTAACCATCTTTCATCAGGTACTCTGCATGCTCGTTTGATACCCCAATCTGATGAAAACTCGTGAGACCTTAAGTGGACTTCGGAAAGAAGTTTCGCAAGCGATTGTAGATTGCAATGTAACATCTATACACATTTTTTCATGTATCGAAACCAATTCCAAATGTGCTCACGATTTCAAATAAACGGACAGCCCTGAAGCAACTCGCCTCTTCGCTTTTCGATTGAAAACAGACAAAAGGATTTTTTGCGTCGAAAAGGACAAATGCTTTTCAAACCATCTTGCCCAAAGATTTATCTCGAAGCGGATAATTTAATATCGTATTTCATAATAATGTAGACTTCGTTTTCTAGTCACGTCAGATGCGAATACATTTTTATAAAGCTCCAGAATTTCGAGAAAGTTGTGAGTTACAAATACTTTACAGAAGACGTCGTGCGAAATAATTTTACATGAAAATGCTGACATTTCAAATTATTTTGTTGTGTAGCGGTAAACGTATATATTTTTAAGATTTAGGTAGCAAACTATTAGTTTGCTCATTCCCTTACAATTTTGTATGATACGTCATATAGAATAGGGGTTCTATCTGAACTCAATCTTAGATGCATTGTTACTCCCGAGGACTAAGATGGTCTTTCATATAAATCGATGTGGCGATGTTGCCTTGCCACCTTGCTGAGTATGGTTTTACCACCGGGTCGTACCACCGCCACACTTTTTTTATCTGACTGATGTAGCAAACGAGCATGCAGTCCAGCTGATGGTAAGTGGCCACTGCCGCCCATGGACATCTGTAAGCAACTTTATACTGAACATGGGTTCCATCTGAAGTCAATCACCGATGCGTTGCTACTCCAGAGGACTTTGATGGTCGCCTTATGTGAAAGTGTGCCGGCAACCACACCCTTCTATCGAAACGCAAGAAATGTTTCACGCTAGAAATAGGTGTGGCGGTGTTACTTCCCCGGTCGAACTACACTGGTTCTACCACTTATTTTTATCTTGAAGAAGTTCTAGTGTTTCGGTGGACGTGTGTAGGTGCCAGGTGATTTTAAGAGGTTATCGTCAGCGCATAAATGATCTTCTTTAAGTAGATATGAATTGTTATTTATAAATTTGGTGACGAATAGTCATATACGGCTGTGATCAACTGCTACATGCATGCTACATTATTACGATAAGAAAATGTTAGTCTTGAGCACATGTTTAAAGTTTGAGAAGTAATTATACTCGTATGATTGTAATTTCTATATAAACTAAAAAACTGTTTACGTAGTAGAAAGTAGAACAAGTGACTGCATTTCTGATTATTATATAAATCTTTCTAAAGTATTTTTGGCACATCATCAGAGCAAAGAGATACGTTTTATTGCGATTTGTTTTTAAATTTAACCGAAAGAATTTTGTTCATTCCTCTAAAGCGAAGGATAAACATTTTTGCGGTTCACAATAAAGTTAACTCACTATGTGAAGCAGTTCTTGCGTTCGATAGAAGGGTGTGGTTGCCGGCACACGTTCACATGAGGCGACCATCACAGTCCTCGGGAGTAGCAACGCATCTGTGATTGACTTCAGATGGAACCCATGTTCTGAATGTAGTTGATTACAGATGTCCATGGACGGCAGTGGCCACTTACCATCAGGTGAACTGCATGCTCGTTTGCTACTTCAGTCAGATAAAAAAAACTATGTAACTTTGTTAAATGAAAAGTTTGTGTTTGTGTTACCTTTTTACGTGTGTACATTTTCCCATTTCATTTTCCTCGGCCAGTCGTATTTATAACGTCATGCAAACATATGCAGATCACGATGTGTCCCACTTGTGTATTTATACTTGTAGTATTTTCTCATGAATGGTTTTTTACCACATTTCAGTTTCAGTGGCTTTTCTATTTTAAAGGAATAACCGAGTTGCCGAGATCAATTATTTCTAGAGAAAGTAGAGCCGTAAAGCGTATTATGAAATTTCTGATTACATAGAAGACAAAACAGCTTGGAACTGAGCAATAACATACATTACTATAGTATATTTAATAAATGTCAAAGTATAGCGTATCTTGCCAAACAGGGCTTTATTTTACTGAACTGTAAGGCAAGATAATGGAGTTAACTTTCATTAACATGTAAAAAAATATGATTGTAATTATTAAAAAAATGGATTTAAATAAGAACAATGTCAAACCCGCTGAGCTCACGTATTAATATATAAATAAAGGTACGAAACCCTTCCGTGTCCGACTCGCACTTAACCAGTTTTATTATAACTTAAATAGATTTAGTTTGTTAAAAACTACAAATGCAAGTAGAACTTCATGAGTAACAATGATGTTTTAAATACAATGCTTCGATCTAAGCACAAATAAAAGTCGACGAGCAATTTGGTAATGTTTATGTTATTGTTTTCCGACAAACACTTGACATACCAATAAATCTCGCCAAGTGGAAGGTAACGGGCGTCGAAAGAATCCTTTGATAGCATCGTTCCCTTTGTGCGAGGGAAAGACAAATAAATACCGTCTTATCCGCCATTCGAGTTTCGAGCAGGAGAAACCGCGAAATGTCACTTAACTCGGAGATAAAAGCCAAACTTCTTTCTAGTGCCCCTCGAAAGTTCCTTCCCCATTGTCTTTCGATTGTTCTAATTACATAAAAAGTTTGCAACCCCTGAACGCTTTGGGGAAGTTGATGAACGCGTAAGGGCGTTTACTGCTGTGAGATTGCAGAGAAGAGACTGTGAGAAGTAAACATTCTGGTAGAAATCGGCGATTTTATTCCAAGCACATAAAAAGAAGTTATCATTGTAAATGAGGCTCTTAAAATAAATTTAGAAGAGCATAGAGGTTGTCCGACACATTTTGAAGTGAAACTTCTTTAGGCGCATGAGGGTAAAATTTTTACAGATGAAACGTCACGCCGGTATGCAACGGAAGTGTCGGAAAAGAGAGAGAGAGTGATCGAGACCGATTGAGAGAGAGTAAGACAGGGCGAACGTAGCATGAGCAACTAGCCGTGGAGTGAGAGTAGGGAGCAAGCGAGTGAGAAAGATTGAGAGAAAAAGTGAGACAGAGCGAACGTCGTATCACGCCTTTTTCCCTTCCTCTTAATCTTGGAAATTTAAAGTTTTAGATTTGTATAAATATAAACAAGATTTATAAATTAGTTCGCCAAAGAAGTTTCACTTCTGACATGTGTACTTTGTACGCACGCATGTTTTTTTTCTGTTTTTGGCTTTATTCGCAGAATCAGAATGTTTTATGTACGTTGGGCATTTTTGGGTTCATGAAGAGCGTCAAATTTGACCAATACATTCGTAAATGTGTGTATTTGTATATGATTGGAATGAACATCCTTTCATAAAGATTAGTTAACGACCCAAAAATTATGTTTACAAGTTTGTAAAGTCACGAATTTACCTCTTGTTACGAGCATTCCTACGACTAAAAGTTTATTTATTTATTTTATTTATTTATTAGGTTCACCAACGTAGAGTACATTTCACCATAGTTAAAAATTTAATACAAGTAGGATAAGTCGTTCGTGTACCCACAATTATAGGTGAACACGGCTTACATACTAATTGACGCTCTAAATATTAATAGAAACGATTATTTACTTTTAATTTACATTGAATTTAACAATTTATTTTAAATTAATAAAGTTAATTAATATAATTTATATATTAATAGAAAAATAATTAATTAAGTTTGATTATGTGTTACTTGTAAACGTTTTTCGTCCTGTATTTAAACATACAGATATAAATGTAAGAACCCATCTTGGAAGCAGAAATAAATTTAGGGAGTTAAATTAAGAATTTATAAATCCTTTCGAAGCTTACATAAGTTTAGGTGTATAAGTCAGTGTGAACACGTAAAATGCTAATGTGTAAGAATTTCGAGTTAATGTTTAAAACTTAAAACGCTCTCTACACTCATAGCTCCACTGTAAGATTTGCTCATGTGTCATGGGTGCCATGGACACATGAGCAAATCTTACAGTTACAGGACAAACACCAACACCTAGACCCAGAACAAGAATCTAAACTCATCGTTCAGATACATGTCTGTCGGGAATCGAACCCGGAACTCACTGCGTGTCAGACCGGTATGGTAACCGCACCGCCACGCGGGTCGTCGATGTTTATATAGATAATTTTACATTATGCGAGTTACCTATTTAATATTTAAATAATCTAGAATGAGTTAATTTACTCGGTTCGTGTTACAAATACTATCGATTACAAAGAAGGTAGACGGTAAAATTTTTGTTTATGGGTATCTTTATCTCTGTAACTTTTGATCGAAAAACATGTAGCATGGGTGGTTGGCAAAACACAACTTACCATACAGAAGTTTGCGGGCTTAATTCCTTATCAGTTCAGTAGTGAAGTTTACTACGTTAAAAGGAGCAAAACGCTTATTATGGCAAAGTTAACTCCAATATATGGACGCAAATCAAATCAAATGAAATCGATACGTACCATATTATTACATTATGTTAGATTTTGCTTGTTATTACAAATCTGTACTCTGTAATCTTATCTGGGTTTGATTCCAGATGTCCACGTGCGGCAGTGGCAACTGAAAATTGCTACTTGCTCGTGACTTACATTACTTACATATTGTTGTTATTAAATCTAACATTAAAAAAATGTTTTAAATGTTAGATTTGTTAAACGTGTTATTGTTTATTGTGTTACGTACCAAAAATAGGAGACCATTGAGCTTTGGGCCGATGCAACGGATAATCTTTCGGAAATGTCGTTTCACTCCACAAGAACTTAACTGTCACTTTATAAACCGCCATATCCACGTCACATCCGGAAACCGCCAGCCACGTGGTCACAAAAACCAAGATGGCGGCCATTTGCGACAGAGACCCCATCGCGAATGGACGTCCGTTTTGAGTTGTTTTAGGATACAGCACTATTTACTCGTTAATGGGAAGAGGGATTTTAATTTCACGCCTTCCCAAACACAAATGTTTAGATTTGATTTCGGTGTCGTGCGTGCAGCGTTGGAGAGATCTGGTGGACTTCTATTTTGAGTTCTCTTTGCTGTGGGACCGAAATAAACGGGCGGTGACGATTCGTTTGAGATTTCTGCATCTGTTTTATTTAGTGGACTGAATGTGATTTCGTTGTTGTTATTTAAATTTATGAGGTATTTTTAAGATTTAATGATATATTCGAGACTTCTTAAAGAGTTGCAACAAACCTTGAATGACAAATATATATCGCGAAAATAAAATTGAACATTTGTAAAAAATATACATTTACAATTAAAACGGAATTATAATGTCTAAAGAACAATTATATTTATTTGAAAAGTTATTAAACTTTTCAAAAGCTTAAAAGTACACCTAAATGTTAACTGTTAGTTTTTTAATTCGATAACTACCAACGCTTAAAAACTCGCTCTATCCATTCCATCTTTAAATCTAAATATACCTACTTTAAAATGTTCTTCAATAATTCTTTTCTGAACTCTTTAGTGTCATCAAAATTATATTTATATTATATGACGTATATATATTAAATATGTCGGAGATTATTCTATTCTCATCGACATGTTTAGTAATTAGTGGATTTTGTGGGCGTCATTGAAGGGTAAATGCGGGCACAAATACAGCATTAATTGTTCTCGACACTTTATATTCAGAGTTCTACAAAATAATGATTTCAAATACACGTAGGTTATAATCTAATACAATTAAGCTATTTGAGCAGCGGGTTCAAGGCAGTGACCGCACACTTCAACACACAAGGAAATTATGATCCTCCTCGATCGTTCACATCAGTATTTATCAATGTTTCCCCACCGTGCGGCCACATACCTCGACTCCACTAGAGACTTCTTAAAAGTCTCTGCTCTGATTGTACATCATACACCATGAAAATATAATTCAAACACAATATAAAACAATGGTTACTTAGTCTAATCTATAATCATTTAAATTATTCTATAAACTATGAATGTTAATGTAAGCCTAGCCATCTTCAGTAACTTCTAAGTTGTATTCATCCCTTCCTCCGACATATATATATATATATATATATATATATATATATATATATATATATATATATATATATATATATATATACGCCAACCTCTTTTATAATTGTATTCCAGTAACTGATCCTCTGATCAAATTTATAATTTAAAAACCCAATATTGTCAGTAACCTATACTCTCCAATATAATATTCCCGACCTCCATTATTATTTTATACCCTTTCATTGCTTCCTATATTCAATGGTGTGGTCTCAGGTGCTTCCGGTAATTTCGCCCCAAAAGGAGCCTTATCGAATACTTAACCCTCTTCAGTGTCCGGTGGTTGATTGATTGATACTCAAGGCGGTATACGAGTATACCTGAATTATTAAAACTATCATTAATCAATATAAAAATGTTAAATTGGTGTGTTTGTATTTTGTTATTATTCGTTTCCTAATTTTTATTTTATTTGCCTTATCAAGTCGGTAGACAGATATGAAACTAAAGCATATACAAACGATTAAAGATTTTTAAAGTTTTTGGGAAATAATTGCTCAGCAGAAGAGCGTAAAACCTTTTTTAGTGTCTAATTAAGTAATGTATTTTACAAATCCCTTCTGTATAATAATATAATAATTGTACCAAAAGAAACCCCAAAGCGTTATTGCTCAATACAGATTAATACACCGACAATTATTATAATAATGATAATGATTGTAATAATAATAATAATTATCGGTCTACTAATTTGTTTGTGTTAAGAAACAACCTATTGCTTTTTCCTTTGGTACAATTGTTATACAGATTACAATGTGTTTTTGTGTAATTGAAACTTTTATAAGGCAGTTATGTAGT
The DNA here is from genome assembly GCA_949699795.1 of Spicauda simplicius. NCBI lineage: Eukaryota > Metazoa > Arthropoda > Insecta > Lepidoptera > Hesperiidae > Spicauda > Spicauda simplicius. The sequence continues at coordinate 3,925,298 of OX453068.1, forward strand.
TCATGTGCAGTTATACTCTTAGAATCGGAGATCTACAGAGTATATCTTCAAACAAGATATTTTTTTTTCTTGCACTTTATTTAGCAAAAGCTTATTTCTAGAAGAAAAAAATTATAGACTACGCCTTTTACGCGTTATGGTTGTATTCCGACGGCATCACCGTCACACCTAGTTCTGCCTAACAATAGCAGTGTTAATTATCCTTTTTTTGTTATCGAGAGGGAAACCTTCAAAAGGTACCCGACGCCGTGGGAGCGACGCGCTGTTATGTGGGATTTTTACCTCACTAAAACCCCCCGGTGGCTATCCTCAGCGCTGCGTGGAGGACTCCGGGATCTCCGATGGAACACAACCTGAGTCCTCCGAGCGCGATGCTCCCTTTAGGCTGTTCTCAGTGAGCATTGTACACACTGCGCCCCCTGGTGTTTACGACTGCATGTGTATGTATGCCGTCGTCCTACACGGAGTCGCTTGGCTGGACGGTTCGAGCTCCCACTCTTACGACAGACAGGGGATATCGTAGCCCTGTTCTGATCCTGGAACTACCGGGAATATGGATGTAATTGTCTTAGGCATACATGTCGATCTTAAGTAGGGACTTAATCTCCTTTTTGGTAGATATGAAGTCTGATACGCAGTGGGTTCTGGATTCGATTTCCGGCCAGACAGATATCTGATTGATGAATTTAGATTTCTGTTCTAGATCTGGGCGTTTGTGTATTCGTCTTTGCATGTCCATGGCACCCACGACACAGGAGAAAGTCCTATTGTGGGGCTGTGACTGAAGAAAGTGTGAGTGTGTGTAAGTCTCTCAAGCAATACTCTTTAAATCAAAATACTCTACTCGTCAACCCATTAATTTCCCACTGCTGGGCACAAGTCTTCTCTCAGTATGAGATAGTTTACGTCATAGTCCACCGCGCTCGCCACGTGCGAAATGGTGGACAGAATCAGGATATATTAGCAGAATACATTAGCAGTTAAAAGATAAGACAACAATAGGTGTGGCGTTAGTGCCATTACAGTCAATTCACGAGAGGCTTCACATTATTAAAATTAAAAAGATGGCTCCAGGTAATTTGGGGCACAAGTTATCGGACGCTTAACTCTTTAGTATCCCCTTGATTGATTGATCGTCTCACGGCAGGATTATAGGAGTAGTGATGCAACGAGTGTTATTTGAACATTCGCGAATGCGAATATAGATTTTGTTAAGCTATTGCTTTTATCGCGGGATTTGAGCGCGGCGACTTAATCAAGAAATTCCGTAACGAAAAAACCTAACACTCCCATTTCGCCTACCATATAGTGGGGCCGAGCGTTCGCTTAACGTGTAACGTACGGATCGACACAAGCTGCATGGAAATCGGACCAATACGTAAGCAGCTATTTATGAGAAAATATATAGTATCAAAAAAAACTTGAATTAATATCAAAGAAAAAATACTGCATAAATAAATAATTATAATTGCATAAGTTGATCAAAAATGCTATGCAATAGCCTTACCGCGGCAGTCTCCGAGTAAGCGCACGTTTTTCTTTTAGTGTAGGCCGGAGGTCCTAGGTTTTGCGATCTTTTCGTCGACGAACTGCGATCAATTTGTATTGATTTTCGATCTTTTTTGCAAAACACTGCAATTCAATATTTGCAATACATTCGCAAAATTCATGTGAATATCTAAAAATATGCGAATACTCGCGAATACGGATGCGAATACTCGCTACATCACTACCAAGCGGTGAGTAAACATTTTTCCCGATACGATATTGAGGACCGATATTGATGTGTGATTCCTTTCATTTGTCTTTGTTTTCGGATTTATTTTCAATGTTTATTTTACCAGTACGTTAGAAATGTTATTTGAAAAGGGAACGCTACTTTCAAGGTAAAGAGTAAGAAGCTTAGTAGAATAGTCTAATAAATTGTTATATGTATTTACTTAGTGTATTTTATGTGTCTAACGCAAAATGTTTGAGATAGTGCTAAGCTCAACCTCGTCAATGTCAAGAATAATTGTATGAACGTTGAATAAATTTCGTAAGATTAGTATATCATACTTACGTAACTACACACACGATTTAAGGTGGGCATTCACGTTACAACGGTCGCACGGACTGTCGAACGGACTGTCGCAACGACAGTTCAAGTTGAATACTACATTGGTCGTACAGTCTGCCTTAGAACCAAGCCATTCACAATCGAATTTGTCGCATATGACCGTAGTTCGTGCGACAATCCGTGCGACCGTCCTAACGTGAATGCCCACCTTTACGCATTTTAAATTAGAAGGAATTCAAATCTTTATTACCATAGGAATTATTTGGTAGTTATTTTGAAATATTACCTACGACATCCTTAACGTCTGCCGCGATGACGCTTCTACATAGAAATTATCATAGCTGTGGAACTGTTTTTGCAAAAAGATTAAAAACTCTCAATAGGTACTTTTTAGTGACACGAGTGATTTTTCCTTTGTTTGTGCACATTGTGATCATAGAAGACGAATAAAAGATTAAGAAGATGTTTGTATATCTAATACCTTTAAACGAGCAATTCTTGTATATATATATATATATATATATATATATATATACCTATATACCAACGATCTCGGAAACGGCTCCAACGATTTTCTTGAAATTTCGTATTTAGGGGGTTTAGGGGGCGATAAATCGATCTAGAAAAGTTTCATTTTCAGAAAATGTCGTTTTGTCCGTGTTTTTATTGCATAAAGATCGAAGAGACCGAATGCGAAGAGAAATTTTGTCACTATTTACGAAGTCAGAATAGCTCGGTTGGGAAATCGGACCGCGGGAAGTCGGGGTTCAAAACTCGGTCCGATTGTTTTTTTTTTTTTTTTCTCTTTTTTTCGAGTTTTATTTTGTTAGTTTTTTTTTACTTTTAGTTCTATTTTCTATTTTTTAGCTCTACATTTTTTTCTTTTTAGTTCTTTTTTGGTATTTTTGTTTAATTATTGTATTTTATTTTATATTAGTAAATTGTGATTTTCACCTTCACGGCTGCTGTTGCCGGTATTTATAGATACCCCGTCCTGTAACCCACAGGAAAAAGGTATCTATGTCCCCGCTACTAATTAAGTATTATATAGAGTAAATAAACTATAAAACTATAGGATGTAATATATAATAATATACAGGCTAACTTTAATCTACCTCTTCTTCTTACATTTCTCCGGCGGCGCATTGCAATTAAATTCTCCTGTATTTGTTGGATGTGGAATGATTGAATCTGTTGTGCTTGTAAATAATTGTTCTGATTTATTCTGTATGTTTCTTTCTTGCCCTGTATGTGTTAGTTGCTCTGTGTTCTGGGTATCTTTTTGTGTGTTGTTTACAAAGACAGTATCTCCCGTTTTCTTAAGTGGGTAATCCTCATGGATACCCAGCCACCCGGGGTGGCAGCTGGGTTATGCCGGACTCATACCGGCTAAACCCCGACTGTGTTTTCTCCTCGCACTGTACGGCGGGAACACGGGTAAGCTTACGCAGTCATCCGCGAACCCGCCGGTGCTCGGCAGCCCCTCCCCGCGTGGAGCATAAAGCTCCCCTCCAACAGCAAGGCGCGCCAGAAAATACAAAGGCGCGCCTTACCTCCAAGGCCCCCATCCGCAGGGCGACGGTCCAACCCCGAGACCACCACCCAGGGGCCGTGGGCATGGCAAGCCGATACCCGCAAGGCATCCCTACAGGCATCAACCTCCCACACCCAGCGGCAGATCCGTTCTTTGGTTCCGCCGCAAACCACCAAACGGCCGCAGAGGACAGGAAAGACAGCAACAACACACCACGGTTATTAGTTTTGTCTATATATATTAAATCTGGTCTATTATGTGTAATAGTGACATTGGTTTGAACTGGCATCTCGCAACGAATTTTAGCAGTCTCATTCTCTTTCACTTGGGGCTGTGTGATCATTTCCTTCCACCAAAGGCTAGATATTTTTATTTTATGCTTTTTAGCTAAACACCAGTAGACGTACTGCACAAGATTATTGTGCCGCTTTACATTATAATTTCCTGCTAATTTCTTAGATTGCAACATAGACGGGACATATTGGTTCTTTTAATATGTCCCGTCTATGTTGGCGTGTCATTATACATTGATGCTATATGGCGAATACTGACGATTCTGTAGTTGGAGATATTTGCTGCTTTTTAATCCATTTAAACGAGAGTCTGTATTATTTTATTACTATATTTTATTATTATTATATTATTATTATTTTATTGTTGTTATTATTTTTTATTATTATAATGTCGATAAGATCAAAATATATTATTCATATGATCATCAGTAAGAATTTTGCATAGTTATAAAAAATATAATTCCAAAAAAACATGATGTACTCTTAATAAACAAAAACTCCGAGCAAAGCTCGGTCATCCAGGTACTATCTATTTATGTGACTTCTAATTTTAATCAATTTTACTATTCTGCCTTCATGGTAAGAGAGAAGTCTTATATATTCAATTGATACAGTGTTCCTTATTCCACAGCCCACATTTTTTTATAAGATCGAAGTAGCAAACGTGCATGCAGTCCATCTGATAGTAAGTGGTCAGTGCCTCCCATGGACTCCTGTAAGCCACTTCATATAGATCATGAAGTTCTATCTAAAGTCAATTTTTTTTATTTGACTGAAGTAGTAAACGAGCATGCAGTCCACCTGATGGTAAGTGGTCACTGCCGCCCATGGACATCTGTAATCAACTTCATACAGAACTGCTTCACGCTAGAAATAGGTGTGGCGGTGGTACTTCCCCGGTCTACCAGTCTACCAGTGTACAATTAAAGATAAGTTGCTACTCCCGAGGACTAAGATAGTCGACTCATATAAGTGTGCTGGCAACCACACCCATCGAAACAACAAGAACTGCATCACGCTAGAAATAAGTGTTATTAAATTGGGAGATGTACAATTTTCTACACAATATTCTTTATTATTACTTATGTTATAACGCTTATGTTATGTTGTAACATAACATAAGTAATAATAAAGAATATTGTGTAGAATGCGTGCGTGTGTGTGTCACCACACAGCCACACACACACGCACGCACGCACGCACACACACACATAGCCTTATAATATTTACTTAAGCGCACAAAAGGCCAAATTATATTTAGTGTTGCAGTGCAATTGAATGTTATAGTCCGTATAATGTAAATCCATAATTGGCTAATTAGTTTAACATAGGAAGTATTGTATACATTAGTTTAATAGCTGTGGATTTTGTTAAATAAATAAATATATCTTACTTTCATAAACTTCCCAGCCAGTGTGATTTTGCGTATTTTGGAAGTGGTCTATAAAATATTAGGAGCCAAAACTAACTTCGCGTGCGAGTCTGCCAAGAACCGTTGGCGTACAATCGTATCTGATCGCTTTTGAAGTGCACGAACTATAGTTTCTTGGAACAGCCGCAAAATCTTAGGAGTTTGTCAGTTATGCATTTGATATCTGGTTGACTCAATTTTGTTAAAAAGATACATTTTTATAAAGTTTTTCGTGATAGTATGTAGTAGTAACAAATCAAGGATCAGATGTTTCTTTTCGCATACACATTGATGATGATTACTTTTTTGAAAAGTCGTACAACCCTTTGTTATTTAAAAAGACACTAAAGTTCCACATCTTGATAGATTTCGTAAGATATAAAGTATTTATTCAATTCAACTCTAAGTAAATAAATATATAATAGATTACACTAACGTTATATATGTGAAAAACATTAATAGAACGTAATTTAAAGTTATATTTTTTCCATTGCAATTACCATCTGAACGGCATCTTTTAATCTCTATCTAAATCTAAATTGCTTGATATATTTGATTATTGATACAGAAATGAACATATTGTATTTTCTATTTTAAGTGATTTTAACTCGTTTTAGAAAATAAATATCTTAAACCTTACCTCTTAAACCTTTGTATTACGACGGCAGCGGCATGACCGTCTTACCTACTGCCCAATAATAGTGGTGGTATACACTGCTGTTTTCTGATTAGACGACCCGCATGGCGGAGCGGTTACCATACCGGCCTAATACGCAGTGGGTTTCGGGCTCAATTCCCGGCTAGACAGGTATCTGAATGATGAGTGTACATGTTCTGGGTCTGGGTGTTTGTGTATTGTTGTGTGTGTCCATGGCACCCACGACACAGGAGAAAATCCGAGTGTAGAAAGCGTTTGGTTTGATGTGGCCTGGAAGACATTCTTACCCATAGCGTTTCAACTTATTCTTAGTACAATTTCAGTTTTCAGATTCAGTTGAAGTACATGTTCGTTTGCTACTTCTGTAATATAACCCTCTTTTGGTTTTTGGAATAATTTATTTAAGTTAACGATTTTTGGATTTTGCAACAAAACAGTAATAGTATTAAAGTATTATAATGCATTATTAAATTTGTAATGGTCTTTTATTTGATCCCCCTATTGTTATGATAATAGAAAAAATATAATCTGTCTTTTCCTATAACTGGAGGCGCCATATTTAAAGAATATGGCCTATGTCTCTCTCATAACAGAGTCGTTTACAAACATACAAACACACATCGCCAAGAACAATCTTGTTATCTTGAAAACTACAATTTTTATTGGCGGCTAATAAGGCTAATTATTGATCTACACAAAATAAAATTGCTTAAAATGAATGGACTTACACAGAGCTAATACGATCGTTATAAACATTACCTGATGACGCAGCAGAAAATTTAAGAAAAAACATGATAATTATGATAATTAACAAAAATGACATTAGTACTTGCCACGTTGTTGTAGTAAGAAGCGACATATGTTCGAAAAACACAACCCTCTATCTGACGCAGTCGGATAAAAGTCTTAGAAAGCAATGTAAGATTAAACTTAAATGAGAGAGAAGTCAGATGACAAAAACTGTACATATACTAGAAAGATCCTACCAAAGGGGTGTTAAATATAAGCGGTCTAGAAATTTGGGTCCTCAAGATTTATGTTTGCTTAGGACACTATAGGTCTGACCCTACTAAAAGGTTTTGGGATTTGTGTCCACTATTTATTTTATCAAGTATCGTAGAGGTTTGTATGATATTGGGATAACCTAAGGGACTAGCACGTTCTATTAACATTTTGTGTCAATAATGGTATTGAATTTTCGTGTTAGTATGGAAGGATTTTCTGTATTTCTTTGGCAAGTTGTACAATATTTTGAATATGATTTTTCTTGCATATTAGCACTCAACATAGTTTTATAATCATCATGATCAGTTATAATTATCATCAAAGTTTTTACTTTTCTTTATCTGACTGAAGTAGCAAACGAACATGCAGTCCACCTGATGGTAAGTGGCCACTGCCACCCATGGACATCTGTAATCAACTTCATACAGAACATGGGTTCCACCTTAAGTTAATCACAGATGCGTTGCTACTCCCGAGGACTATGATGGTCGCCTCATGTGAAAGTGTGCCGGCAACCACACCCTTCTATCGGAACTCAAAAAATGCTTCACGCTAGAAATAGGTGTGGCGGTGGTACTTCCCCGGTCGAACTACACTGGAACCTTGAAAATGGGATGTTGTAGGAAGTCGCCGAAATAACATCTCTGGATGAGTTGATGAGTTTGCACAGGAAGTGTATACTGTAATGTATTTACAGCAATATTGCGGATCAAAAATAAATTATAGAAATTTTGATATTTTGATAACAATTTAAAGTTTTTAAAGTATAGTAAGATTCGTCTTTACTACTCTAGCCAAAACAAGGATTCTAAAGCCTTATAACAAACTTCGATGAATAATTTGATATCTGGCAAGTTGCGGAATAAAAGTGAAAGATCGTTTCAAAGACATAATAAAACTTCAATATTATGCACTCAAAAGTTCCTCATTCCGTTCAATCGGAAATGGGAGTTTTATTCGGAACTTCTGCTTGTATCGATATCAGTGCGGTACGGTAGGGTTGTTTATATAGATTCGTAGTACAGATGCGCCGAATAGTGGTTTCACCGAATAATTGAATACCGAACCGAATACTATTCGTTTTGACTTTTATCGAACCGGATAGTCGGCCGAATTATTTGGTTTACTATTTCTTATTTTAAAAAATACGAATTAAAAAAAAACGTGTGTTGATAAAAATTAAAATGTTTATTTGAAGTTTATAAATAAATAATGATGTAAGTTTTTGGAAAAAATGTGAATGTGATTAAAATTTAAAAATATATTGATTTAAAATGAATTGTTTTATTTTATTAGCTTTATTTCATACACTCTTCATAGGATGTCTTTGATATATAACATAAATTTTACGAAAAAAAAATTTTTTTTTGTCCTATACCGTGACTTGTAGTCAAAAAATAGAAAAACTCAAACCGAATATATTCGGCATCACAACCGAATAATTCGGCTGAATACATTTTTTTTATCTGACTGAAGTAGCAAACGAGCATGCAGTCCACCTGATGGTAAGTGGCCCCTGCCACCAATGGACATCTGTAAGCAACTTCATACAGAACATGGGTTCTATCTGAAGTGAATCACAGATGCGTTGCTGCTCCCGCGGACTATGATGGTCGCCTTATGTGAAACTTTTCCGGCAACCACACCCTTCCATCGAAACGCAAGAAATGCTTCACGCTAGAAATAGGTGTGGCGGTGGTACTTCCCGGGTCGAACTACACTGGTTCTACCATCTTGAATAGTGAAAAGATGCGGAATGCGTCTAATAACGAATAGCAACCGAATATTCGGCGCACCTTTTATTCGTAGTATATTTTTCGATAGTTTATTGCAGTTCATTAGTAGTTAAGTACGTTTATAGATCTTTATTCTCAATTAAGACATATGCCACTTACATGAGAACATTAGGTATGTAAATTTTACATATTATATTAATGCTATCATTCGTCGTTGTAATAATTACTTACTTAACGCATTAACATTTTCAGATTGAGTATTTGTCAAGTATAAATTGAGCCAGTTTAGTCTTAAATGCGTTAAGTGAGTGTACATTTTTAACGTGTGCCGGTATTTTATTATAAAGTTGTGCTCCTTCAAATGTTACGGTTTTTCTACCATAAGACGTCCTAGTCTTGGGTAATGCAAGAAAACTAGCTTGCCGCGTATTGCGTTTGCTATAACGTTTTAATTTAGTGAATGTAATATTGGTCTGTATATTTCCGTTGAGGACTTTTTTAATTAGTATACATGTGTTGTAAACGTATAATTGCTGAATATTCATTAATTTAGTGTCATGATAAATTTTTGTCGTAGGTGTTCTGAAGGGGTAGCGAAATAATAGTTTTAATATTTTGTTTTGTGCAATTTGTAGGTTAGCTAATTTTGTTTTGGCAGCATTTCCCCAGACTTCGATCAGGTATAGTAAGTGTGGTTTAATAAGGGTATTGTAAATAGTGTATCGGAGTTCACTGGGGATACATCGGGTTAAATTATAAATTGAACCAGCAGTTGATATTAATTTATTTCTTACGTGTTCAATTTGATAATTCCAGGTTAGATCGCTGTCTATTCTTAGACCTAGGTATTTTTCATGTTGTTTTTGTTGTAGTGGTATATTATGAATCGTTAGGGTGTCATGGGATGTTATGAATTTATTTTTAGCTTTGAAAATAATATAACATGATTTTGATGTATTTACCGTTAATAGATTGTGTTGAAACCATTCAGTTAACTTATTTAAGTCTTCTTGAGCTTGAGCGATAAGAGTTTGTATGGATGGTCCGAAATAGAATAAGCAGGTGTCATCTGCATATAGAGTTATATGCCCGTGTAGTCCTAGGTCTTGGATATTGTTTATATAAATTAAAAATAGCAGCGGGCCTAAAATAGATCCTTGCGGGACACCGCAAGTTACAGATAAGGCATTACTTTGATAATCTCCTATTTTAACCACTTGAGATCTGTTACTTAAATAAGACTCGAACATTTTAAAAGCATTGCCTTTTACCCCTATACATTTTAATTTTTTTAAAAGCAATGAGTGGCTTACAGTATCAAATGCTTTTTTTAAGTCAATAAAAATACCTAGTACTACATTTTTGCTGTCAATGCTGTGTTTAATTTTACTAACTAAATCAATTGTTGCCGATAGCGTACTACTTCTCGGTCTAAAGCCATATTGACGATCAGATATAAAATGTATTGTTTTTGTATAGTCATGTAATCTATTGTATATTATTTTTTCCAAAATTTTAGACAAAACCGGCAATACAGAAATAGGTCGATAGTTGCCCGGATCGGTCGTACGTCCTGATTTATAAATGGGTGTGACCCTCGCGATTTTTAAACTGTCTGGGAATATTCCATCTAATAATAATCTATTAAAGCATTGTGTTAAGGGGCTAGCAATTTCATTCAATATACTTTTTATTACTTTAGTGCTTATACCATCTACTCCAACGCTGCAATTATTATCGAGATTTGTTATAATTTTGGAGACTTCATTGGTTGTACATGGTTTAAGATCGGATAATTCGGAAACTGTTTGAAGGGTCATTTTAGGTAAGACGTAGATAGAATTGTCTGAAGGAATTTTAGGGATTAGATTTGCTAGTGTTAAACCAATAGTAGAAAAGTATTGATTAAAAAATATACAGATTTCTTTTGGGTCCGTGACATTTTTATCATCTATTAACAGCTTTGGAGGAGCATCAACTTGTTTTAATTTGTTATTTGCTAAATAATTAACTAGGTTCCACATTTTTTTCGGCTTGTTAAGACATTTTGTGAACTCTTTATAATAGTAATTATGTTTTGTCATTTGTATTAATTTTGATACATATGAATTCTTTGCCACATAGTCTGCTTTTAAGTTGTCATCGTCTTGATTATTTTTGTATTTGGCCCATAAGATATTTCTCTGATTAATTTCACTTATTATATCCTTGTTTATCCAATCCTTTTGGGGCAGGTTAAGTATTTTGGTTTTCAATATTTTGCTTTCATTCACCAAACGTTTTATTTTTTCTTCAAGCTGGACGTAGTCGTGGTTTGGGTTATGGATCTCAATTGTAGTCAGTAAAGTTGTCAGTTTTTTATAATCAATCGCTTCATATTGAGTACGTATGTTAGGAGGTGGCTTCATTTTTTTTAATTCTAAATATAATTGCTTATGGTCCGACATAGTATATTAATGTTAAAGCATTTGTCGCACTAATATATTTCTGTATGGTATTTTTTATTCTAGTATTATATTTCCATCAAAATATCTGGTTACGGAAGTCCATTTATAGACATTCGCAATTTGTTTTATTAAAATTAATCGTTATTATTCGGTTAAAATGGAACAAGGTCATTATGTTCCAGATAGTTACATTTATTTCGCAAGTCATAGAGAAATTTCAAAACTCCTTTATAAAAAACTTACGTTCCGAAACATAGCGTCCTGAGTTCATCCCCGTGTAAGTAGAATTTCAAATGATAAAATCGTTCTGGGATTCCGTAGTAGAATATAGAAAGTGTTTTAAAACGATATGAGCTCATAACTGCGATTAATTAATGCTTTGTATTCACAAGGATTTTTCTTTTGTTGTAAGAGCTATGGTAACAAACCCAAATAAAAAATACTACTTTCAAAATTGAGATATCAGTATTAATTTTCATTGTATTTCCTAAATATTTTATAAAAGCTACTGTATATGCAATATACCTTATTGATATTAATTTATTATGTTTTTCTGTACTTCTTCTGAAGGGTATATATACATCCCCGAGAGTAAACATAATTAAATTATAAATTTAGGAACAAAATAATACTTTTTAAAAGCACAAATGTTTTACAGCTTTTCGAAGCACATTAATTGAGGGCGAAGTTGGAAAAGATGGGGACAGACAGGGCGGCCGCGGGACATTAGCTCGATTGGTTTTAAATCGATTCCTTGCAAATAAGTTTCATAACATTCGAATAGGGGAGTTTTAACTCTGACTAAACAGGGCTGTTGGAATAGCAATGAAGTAACGGGTGTCGATCGAAAAGTATATATATTGTGGTCTTCGACAAAACTAGTGATATCTAGTTAGGACTAGTATTTCACTGAAATATTTTTTAGCAGAAATTAATTCTAGTTGTGTCAAAAGCATTTCGTGAAAACTAGTTTTAACTAGAGTAATATACATACATATCCTCAAAAGTAAATGTAATTAAATTATAAATTTAGGATCAAACCGATTCTTTTTAAAAGCACAGTTGTTTTACGGCTTTTCGAAGCACATTAATTGAGGGCGAAGTTGGAAAAGTTGGGGACAGACAGGGCGTCCGCGGGACATTAGCTTGAATGGTTTTAAATCGATTACTTGTAAATAAGTTTCAAAACATTTGAATAGGGGAGTTTTAACTCCGACTAAAAGAAGGGTGTTGTAACATTATATTAAAAACGAGTGTCGATCAAAAAGTACCTACATATATTACTAGCAAAATCGACGCGACTTCGTTCGCGCAGACTATAATGTAATCTATCCAACCATTATACATTTGAGCACCACTACTGGACATAGTCAGCAGTGGGTATTGATGATATTCCGATAGTAGGCTCAAAAATTTTGCGACAATCTGCGTAAGGGTACACTGATCACTATGCGGCGGCGGTGTCCAAGTCTTTCGTATATATTGATATGTTCTCTTATATTGTGCAATATTTTTTATTCTATTATCAATAGTTATCGCAGTGTATGCAAGGAAAAAACTTGACACTTTGAATCACATTATTCTAGTAATAAAAATAGCCTATGTTGCTCAGAGATAATGTAGCATTCTAATAGTGGAAGAATTTTTAAAATGGATTCAGTAGTTTTTAACCGACTTCCTATTCTATGTATATTCAATCACATTAACAAACGCAAATAATATAAGTCCTACTGATTTTGGTCACAGGTGCAATGCTAGCCTAGAAGACGAAGAAGAACCTCTAATAAGTATTTCTCTCTTATACCAGTAGTGTATCCAGAGAGCAGTGATAGCCTAATGGTTGAAACTTGCCCTTTCAATCGAGAGGTCCGACGTTCAAACCCAGGCATCACTGATTTGTGTGCGTATTAGAAATTAATTATCACTGCTTTTCGGTGTAGGAAAACATCGTGAGGAAACTTACACACCCGAGAGTTTTTTAAATAAAAAAGTTCTCGGAGGTGTGTGAAATCCACCAATCCACACTTGGCCAGCGCGGTGGACTATGGCCTAAAACTCTCTCATTTCGAGAGAAGACGCGTGCCCAGCAGTGGGACAACAATGGGTTCTGCCCTCGATGACCCTTATGGCGTAGCGGCTACCATACTGGTCTGCTGCGTAATGGGTTTTGGGCTCGATGCCAGCCATGTATCAGAATGTTTAATTTAGATTCTTGTTCTGAGTGTTTCTGTATTTGTCTTTGTGTGTTGCACCCACACAGGAGAATATTCTGTGAGTTTAGAAAGCGTTTCTAGTGTTTATCTTTCTGTAAAGCTAGTATTATATTATGAAGTGTGGAATAATCATAATAGTGTTTAGCTATGTTAATCCTAGACAGAGTATTCAAAGATAATTACCTCTATTGTCGGTTTATGAGAAGATGTTTAGAAGGGGTATTGTGTGTGTATTTTGTACTTTAAATTCTAGTTTGGATAAGCTACCAATGGATTAAATAAATATTATAATACTTGGTAAAATTATATTCATAATCGTATATACAATGCTTTACAAACAAAAACAGTTTTTTTATCTGCATTGCCAAGTCTGTCTTTAAGAGCAACATGCTGGAATATTTAAAATATTTTTAAAACAATTTAGCTCTGAAACTCATATTTTCCACAGTAAATAAAACTTATAAACAGCAAGGAAATTTTCCTGGGAGTTTTCTTAAACATTCCCGGTCCGAAATTCAAATAAACAACGGTCTGCAGTGTCCGTTCTTTCAATATTAAAAAACTTTCAAAATGGCCGCCGCTCCACCAGGCACTTTATGACTTGAAACGGTAAAATGAAAATTCATATTCAACGCACTTCACGTTGGTATAAGTTGAGGAAAATTAATAAACCTACAAGAACTGGAAAACGTAGGTTCTGATTTCAATTTCATTTATTAATTTGTTTTAGATTCTATTTCGTATCTTCAATTTTTTTACCTATTTGCGACAAAAGTGTATGTTTCGCTTGCGATATTCTAAAGCCCAAAAAGCTTGATAAATTGTAAAATATGACATATCAAAGCTGCAATCGTCAGCCCCTTTACCATTTAATATGGGTATCTAACATCTATACAGGGTGTAATCGTTTGCACATGCGATTATTCCGTAACTATTACAGATATCAAAAAGCTTATAACTGATATCAAAAGTACTTTATCTAATGAGTAAAAGGACAATAATAACTTTTAAAAAATAAAACTAGAAATGTCTAAAAACTTTACATTAAACATTCCCATTCATTTAATGAGAGATAGTAGAAAGTAGAGTAGTAATTAATTATTAATTATATTTATTAATTGAGGTAATTCAATTGTGAAATGTTCTACGGGCCGTTTGCTACGTAGAGTTAGATAGAAATAAGCAACATTGATATATTATTAGAACAAAAACAGGACTACTTGAAATCGGTTGATTTCTTTATTTTCAATTGATTGTTTTTACGCAGTCGGGTTTTTTGTCTTTATGTTTCATCCATACATAGCTTTCATTGAATACTGCTATTCTTACTATAGTATTAAGGTCCCTAATTTCCAGCTTTAAGGTAGAAGAGGTGCACAGACGGTTAAAATAGAGAAACACCAAGCACAATACTAATTGAATACTTATTTCTGGCATGTATTCTACCGGGGCTGAGTATACCCGTGCAGCTATCGGCTCGACCAGTCTTCTCCATTACACGAGGTAATTCAATTGTGAAATGTTCCACGGGCCGTTTGTTACGTAGAATTTAGAAATAGAGTGAGTAGAAAAAACAAATAACTTTGTTAAATTATTAAAACAAAAAAGCAATTACCTGAAATTAATTGATTTCCTTTATTATAAATGGATTGTTTATATGCAGTCGGGTTTTTGGTTTTTATAGATGATACTTTTTTATTTTCTGTTTTGTGTGAAAATCGTAACATAAACCTATTATACCTAATATATATGTTTGTGGTGCTAGTGCTTTATTTACTAGCTTATATTGAATTCTCTTATTATTACTATAGGTAGGTAGGACTGACGCAGGCCCCTAAAATAGAGAAACAAAAAACACAATACTTATTTAATACTAACATCTGGCATGTATTCTACCGGGGCTGAGTATACCCGTGCAGCTATCGGCTCGACCAGTCTTCTCCATTACGCGAAGTAATTCAATTGTAAAATGTTCTACGGGCCGTTTGTTACGTAGAATTTAGAAATAGAGTGAGTTGACAGAAACAAATAACAGTATTAAATTATTAAAACAAAAACCGATTACCTGAAATCGGTTGTTTTTCTATAATATAAATTGGTTGTTTATATGCAGTCGGTTTTTTTGGTTTCATAGATGATACTTTTTCTTTGTGAAAATCGTAACATAAATGTATTATAATATATATTTTGAAGTGCTAGTGCCCTACTTACTAGAGTTCATTGACTTCTCTTATTGTTATAGTATTAAGGACCTAACGATCCAGGTTTTAGGCAGGATAAGTGGAATGACGCAGGCCTCTAAAATAGAGAAACAACAAGCACAATACTTATGTATTTAATACTAACATCTGGCATGTAGTCTTCTAAGGCCGAGAAAAACCGTGCAGCTATCGGCTCGTCCAGTCTTCTCCATTACACGAGATAATTCAATTGTGAAATGTTGTACAACCCATTTGCTACCTAGAAATAGTGGGTTAAATAGAAGTTAGTAACATTGTTTTATTATTAAAACTAAAAACTCGGTTTCCTAAAAACTATATTGCCTTCAGTTTAAGTTGATTGTTTAAATTGCTTTTAAGATTAATTTAATTTAGGATTTTTTAGATATTGTGGCAAAATAGTACCATTTATACATGGTACCCTCCTCCTGACGCGTAATAAACTGACCACCGATGCGGGCATATCTGCCTGGAACATATGTACAGGAAGACACGGTGCCCCATTTTAGTTTTGGCATGCAGTAATTCGTCCTTATATGATGTAAGATCGGGCTCCGATCTTCTTTGGAGTTGCTATAGATATCCAAGGGTGGCAGTGAGCACTTATCCGGTGTAACTTACTTATAAGCTTGTTTGGAAAAAATAATAGTTTAAAAAAACTAAAAAACACGCTTTTTATAGAAAACCGAACTAAAAAATAGAAAATAAATTTAAATGAATTTAAATTAAGAAAATAGTGTTAAAAATTTCAATGAATATAAATTAATAATAGTGTGTATAAAAAAAAAATATTTTATTTAAAAAAAAGCGTGGGGTGCATGGTGTCAATGGTTATAGATATTTTATTGACAGATATGAGTAGAGTGATAATCATTTCGATAATATCTTAAAAAGCACCCCACGCTTTTTTTTTAATATTTTTTTTCACACTATTATTAATTTATATTCATTGAAATTTTTAACACTATTTTCTTATTTTAAATTCATTTAAATTTATTTTCTATTTTTTAGTTCGGTTTTCTATAAAAAGCGTGTTAGTTTTTTAAAACTAATATTTATTTTCTACTTTTTATTCAAATTAAAAAATGGAATAATTTTATCAAATTAGTGTATTGTCATCGGTCCTCAATAAATCTACAAAGTTTGAAAGAAATCTGGCCGTTTAAAGTGGGTCAAAATCGCGCCCAAAGAAGTCGGTTACAAACATACAAACAAACATACAGGTGAAGCTAATAAAAAGCGAATATAAATCGCTGATTAGCGATAAGACCGCCTTTTGTATTGTTTTAAAAATTTTATTTTCTATAAATGTGTTTGTTTTTATTTTGGGTACAGTAAAATGTATTATTATTTTTATTATTATTATCATCAATTAGATTGCATGCTTCCGCGCTACTAAGTAAATTTTATCACTACATAATATAAAAAAGTCGCTTCCCCATGGCCTGTCCCTATGTATGCTTAGATCTATAAAACGACGCTAAGGATTTTAAAGTAATTTTTAAATAGAGTGATTCAAGAGGAATGTTTGTATGTATAATACATGCATAATATAGTTGAGAAATGTCATAAATTGTTTGTGCGGATGTATGTGTGTTTATTACTCTTTCGTGCAAAAAATACTACTTTTATTCATTTTGATTTTGCTGCAATACACAGATAGTTTGTGATCCAGATTTACAATTGAAATACTCATTACTTAAAAGTATCTAAGCGAGTAGTTTGTAAATTTCTAATATTGTATTATACTTTCTGTTACTCGGAACCTTCTATCACAATACAGATAAGCACACTATATATAAGTGTAGTAAAACTGCGTTTCACATCTAGCGGAGTGACGTCGTTGAATGAATACTGAATAACAGTTTGCTGTTCGCAACAAAGGTGAACTCACACTACGTTTATAAAACGCGCAACGTTACATGTAGTTAAGCCTATAACCTTAATACGACTTTATAATATTATCTCTATCTATTAGTGAAGCATTTCTTGCCCTTCGATGGAAGGGTGTGGTTGCCGGCACACTTTTGTATGAGGCGACCATCATAGTACTCGAGAGTAGCAACGCATCTTGCTCACAAATGCCATGGGCTGCCGCAGGCACTTACCATCAAGTGGACTGCATGCGCGTTTGCTACCCTAATCAGATAAAAAAAATATTTATGATTTATTTTATCATTGCAAAATACTTTGCGATGTATGGGCGAAAACAAAAACGAAAACATGCAATGATGCAATGCATGGGCTTATACAACTATTGTTTGGAGGAAATGAAAAGAAAGATTGACAGTATTGGTATGTTCCATAATTAGTTGACATTTGTAATGTTTTCCAAAAAAACATAAGAATATTGAAAATGAGTTATAATTCCAATAAAAACACGCGCATGCTCACATTATACACGTATGCGTGCTTGATTTTAGTAACGTGGTTTACTTAGTAAACCACGAAAATCTGTAATTAGTCTCATTGCTCGTTTTTTATTTAAATCTAGAAAATTCATAGAGTATTTAATCGATTGATAGCCATATTGTATACACAAATGTATTATTATAGATAATATATGTTAGCTAATTGTTATACTTATGAAGTCCTTTTCATTAAGCACCTATTTATAAAAGTTATTTTTACAAGGTGCATCGGTAGATGTCATGTATATTTTTAAAGATTAAAATAGCAGACAGGCAGACAGGCTTGTAGTCCACTTGAACCATCAGTGTCATAACCGCCCATGGACATCTGAAAGCAACTCATTTAGAGCATGGATTCTATCTGAAATCAATCACAGATGCGTTGCTACTCTCGAGGACTATGATGATCACCTCATATAAACGTGTGCTGGCAACCACACCCTACCAGCTACCCTAGAAACGCAAGAACTGCTTCACGCAACAAATAAGTCCGCCAGGTGGTACCTCGCCCTGTTTCTACCACCACAAGTTGTTTTGAAATACAAAATAAAAGCGCATTTAAATAATTTTGTGTTGTAAGTTCCTTAGCGTCCTCTACATTAAATATTCGCACGAAGTGTACCGCTGTCTGTCTGTGCATTCGGGCAGAGCGTGCAATGACTTGAAATATCGTATTAAATTTTTATTCAACTTATGTTTATGCGACTTTTGTGATGTATTATATTGCTTTCCCGGAACTATTCCCGATTTTTTACCGTCAAAGAAGGCGACAAAGGGATGACTCTAGGAGTATGTATGTTTCGATATTTCATTATTGTTTTGTTTCCCTTGTTAGTTAATCCATTTTTAGCATTTGACTGTTGCGTTACTTAATAATTTATTTTATTAAATTTTATTTTTTTAGGAGTTTGTACTAACATTTGTTTTATAATATTATACATTTTTATAATATTAGAAAGTCCCATATGGAGGCACTGGAACAATTTACATGTAACCAAATTATAAATAAATTACTAACATAGAATTTTAAGTATCACACCTAACACTATGGATGTAAATCTGATTTAACGTCCCTGTAGCCTCAGGGTCAGAATAGGGCTACGGTATCCCCTGCCTGTCGTAAGAGGCGACTAAAAGGGGCTTCCGGGGTTGCAGACGGCTAGAGTGGGAGCTCGAACCGTTCGGTCAGGCAGTCCCGGGAAGGACGGCGGTATGTGTGGTCGCATACCGTCGTAAAGACTAGACGGAGCGGTGGGCCAGCCGCCCATCTGGGAGGAGCCCGATGGGGCAGCGCGCTCGGAGGATTCCGGTTGAAATCGTTTCGAGATCCCGGAGTCCTCCTTTTCAGCGCCGAGGACGGCCACTGGGGGGGTTTTAGTGCGGTAAAAATCCCATATAACCCTGCGTCGCTCCCACAGCGTCGGGTACCTTTTGAAGGTTTCCCCCTCGAAAACAAAAAAAAAAACTGATTTAAACAAATATAATAATAATATGTTTACGTACATTCAATTTGGGTAACATTGAACAGCGGTGTAACTTTGAACAAAGTTGTGAAAAAAATATATTAATTTATTACATGGAAACTTCTTGTTGTTTCAATATCGTACGTGCGTAAAATGGTTTGCCAAAATGTTGTAATATCAATGAAAGCAAAAAAAGGTACCTATCAATGTCATAATTTTAAAAAATACCACCTTTTTCGTAGTGAAGTTGTTGCAAGTGTTTAATGCTTCATTTTGAAATAGCAATTATAATATAAAACTTACCGTAAACAGGTGTGTTTTGGTGTTTATCTTTAAAATGTATATTGTATATTATTATTTTGAAACTGTACTATCCGTATCCCATGTTGAATATTGCGTAAAACTGTTAAACTTTTGACGACGTCGAAATTGGATGTTATATGGGTAACTTTGAACGGTTCAAAGTTACCTGTATCATAAAAAAATATTTCTTTCGGAGGCTCAGGGTCGCTCAGCGTGTTATGGAGAGGGTTATGCTCGGAATTTCGCTACGAGACATGATTCGCAACGATGAAATCCGTAGACGAACGAAGCTTATCGACATAGCTCTCAAAATTAGCAGGCTGAAGTGGCAATGGGCCGCCACATCGCTCGTAGGACCGATAACCGATGGGGAAGAAAGGTCCTCGAGTGGCGACCATGTTTAGGCAAAAGGAGTACCGGTCGCCCCCCTACCAGATGGACCGGTGACCTGAAGAAGACAGCGGGAAACCGTTGGATTCAGAGGACACAGGACCGGTTGGAGTGGCGCCATTTAGGGGAGGCCTATGTTATGTCTATGTTCCGTCCATCCTTTTTTTTTTTTGTTTTCGAGGGGGAAACCTTCCAAAGGTACCCGATGTTCCGTCCATCCTATGGATGGATCGAATAAATAATCAAAAAAAAACTAGTATCTTATTTTACCACCAAATTGATCGACCTTGATTCATATGGCAAGACCAAGTTGTCTATTGTATTTATATATCAAAATAAATGATGTATTTTTTATAGATTTGGTTTTAATTAACAAAAACATGTTAAATAATTTTACTCAGACCTTAAAATATTCGATTAATGACGGATTTTATATCCTCAAAAAATTATATTCAAAGTTACCCAAAACTAAGGATAACTTTGAATTTGAGTTTTAGGGGTAATTGTGGATAGTTTAATTGTTTTCTCCGTAAATTTATTGTGTTAGATTAATAAACCAGCTAAAAATGACACTATTCATTTAATAAAAACAAGGTGCAATAAATATAAAACAAATTATAATATCACAAATATTGTAAAAAATGTTCAAAGTTACCCAAATCGAGTTTACTGTTATAATATATGTAATTGTATGTTTTGTAAGGATCTACTTCTTAGATTTATTTTCAACCCAAACTGCAACGATAAAAATTTTGCTTTCTTTTCTTTTATTTTCTATCTAATGGCGTCATATTCTATCCAATAGTGTCACAAAAAGACATAGGTATATGATACTTGGATACTTACGAATGTTCCGCAATTATGTTATAATTCTGTTTGTTGAGTCTGTAGGGCACGCAAAAGAAATGATATAAATAAATTTATACATAGGTATATTATTTTTATTATTATTTTATCTGAGTGAAATAGCAAACGAACATGCAGTCCACCTGGTGGTAAGTGGCCACTGCCGCCCATGGACATCTGTAATTAACTTCATACAAAACATGGGTTTCATCTGAAGTCAATCACAGATGCGTTGCTACTCCCGAGGACTATGATGGTCGCCTCATGTGAAAGTGTGCCGGCAACCACACCCTTTTATCGAAATGCAAGAAATGCTTCACGATAGAAATAGGTGGGGCAGTAGTACTCCCCCGGTCGAACTACACTGGTTCTACCACCTTTATGTATATTATCGAGAAACATGATCGTCCTTCTAACATGGGTAATGACAATATATCTAGCGAACAAATATACATAAACGCAATTTTCATATCAGTAGTTGACGCCGTTACAATAGTACTATCATGTTTAAAACAGCGTGAAGTTCGAAATCCCTCCCGTTCCAGGAAAGCGTACCCTACATTTATGACTTACATTTCGCCTACATTAACTACAGACTAGAGCTGCATCAAAGAGCAGTGATAGCCTAATGGTTGAAACTTGCCCTCTCGATCGGGAGGTCCGAGGTTCAAACCCCGGCACGCACCACTAATTTTTCTAAAATTATGTGCGTATTAGAAATTAATTATCACTACTTTTCGGTGAAGGAAAACATCGTGAGGAAACCTACACACCCGAGAGTTCTTAAAAAAAAAGTTCTTGAAGGTGTGTGAAGTCCACCGATTCGGACTTGGCCAGCGCGGTGGACTATGGCCTAATAGAGAGCATTATATATATAACTCTCTTATTCCGAGAGAAGACCCGTGCCCAGCAGTGGGACAATAATGGGTTGACGACATAGCCTGCATCCACTTATGTACTAACAAAAGCGAACAAGTCCACAAAGAATCACAACTATTTCGACAACAAAAGTCGATCCCAAAGTGACCGTTCAAAGAACCCACAAAAGAATTTGTCAGCGTACCACGAGGTTTCCGCGCTGAAAATAAGAACAAATGGGGGTTGTAAGGGACGCTCGGAAGTTGGAACATTTATATAATAATGTGTGGACGCTCGCCCCGAACGCTGTAAGTTTTCCGGAAATTATTCCAGGTGGCTTTTGGGACAAAGCTTTGTGGACAAAATAATACTGAACGATCGATACACGTGAATTTAGCGAGCTTTTGACGTAGGACACAATAAGGAGATAAAGAGAATTGTATAATAGTGTATATGAAAAAAGTATTATATGCACTTATATTAAAAAAATAAAGTACCTAGTCACGTATCAACGCTGAAAAGCAATCTCTAAAAAATTCGAAACACTTAAATTAGACAGTCTGCTAATGTCTTATTAGTGTAATCGATTTTTTGCATATAGATAGTTAAATTTGTATCTTTTACAGATACAAAAACTCCGAAATACCTCGTCGGTTTTACCTTATTAAAAATTTTAAGTTAAGATCAAAGCTTTTTGAAAATACTCTATTTAACCTTAGACAATATTTTAAACTAAACTTGCGTGCAGCCGAATCGACTCACCGTTACAAAATGGATAAATGGGATATTATATTTTTAAAGAATAAAAAAATACTAGGTATTTATATATTTTGAATGCCTATTTCATAAGCTTTAAAATGATATTATAGTCTCAAAAATCTGCGCAATATTTTTAAAAATGGTGATTGGATTAAAGTGATAAATGTGTTAATTTAAAGTTAAAAGAATAGGTCAAATAAAAAAATATATTTTATATGCTTTATGTATTTCTTTTTTAAATAAAAACACAATTTTGTCTATTTTGTATGGCGAGTCGATTCGGCAGCACGCGAGTGTAGTATTTATGTATTTCTAAATGAAGATGGTTACAGATGTCCATGGATGGAAGTGGTCAATTACCCGCAAGTGGACTGCATGTTTATAAATTACTTCATTTTTAATTTATAAATTACATAAAGTATGTGATATGGTGATTATATTATAGACATAAAATGCCATAAAATATTAATCTTACTTCAGCAAAATCATATAAGATAGCAATAAAACTGAATCACAATATAATAAGCACTACTCCATAGAACAACAAAGTAGCGGTGTTTAATAAGCCGCTAAATAAAGTTTAATCATGTTCATACTTTAAAACTAAATCTAAATCGTCAAAGGATAAAATGATAGGAAGTTAGATCATTTATTTAATATCGCGAAGCGTCACATGACCCGACAAGACCCGACCCGTAAAGTTGTACGCCCACGGATATTATTCTAGGGTTAAAGCCGAAAGCGTTCTACGAGACTAAGATTATTTTTTGATTAGATTTTCGAACAATCTTATCAATTTTTAATTTGTATCGTGATATGCGATTTTTGTTGACATTTCGGCCTAATTTTTTCTTAGCGAAACTTATCAAAATACAAAGATTTCTTTCTATTTAGCTACAGTTTCAGATTTATTATACTTTTAAGTTATTATAGTAATGAATACAATTAATAATAGTAATAAAAATATATTTCATTCGCTACATTATTGTTACCTTTTATTGAAATAAAGACATTATTTGCCCAAAGAGCCGGCAAGAAAACAATAAAATTGACTGTAGAATGATTGAATAAGTTAAGTGAGTGCTGAAAGTTAGAAAAAACCCTGTTCTAGGCCATAAACTATGGATAATTGAAGCGAAATCCGTAAAAAGGTAAGAAACACAAATAAAGATAAGAAGTTTTTGATATTATTTTCAACATCGGAACTGGTAACAAATATGGACATGGAGTCACAAAGACACATTTCGTATGATAGTAGTTTATCGATTTTTTTTTACTTTACTTGAAATTACATTTATAGGAACAGTTACCTTAGGACTTAGGGTTTAGGGTAACGTTAGGGCTTTGCTTACGGTTAACGATGCTTTAAGGTTATTATTGCAAAGTACATTGCAAGACATGGCCCGAAACAAAAGCGTAGTAGTAACGAAGTAAGTAGCAACGTATCTGTGATTGACTTTAAATAGAAACCCATGTCAGTTGCTTACATCGGGTCCATGTGCGGCAGTGACCACTTAACATCATGTGGACCGCATGCCCGTTTGCTACTTCAATCGATTAAAAAAAAAACGTAAACGGGCAATTTTCATTTCAATCTATGGGCAATAAGGTAAACAAATGCTTTTTTGAGGAAACCGAAATAACTCGGACTAAGAGTCGCGAAGAGTTTAATCGCTTTGATATCGAAACCGCAAGACCGCTTGCTAGCCCGCCCCTTAAAACTTGGGCGGACTATGACGTGTATCTAATGTGTTAACATTTTGCGACCATAACTCGCTCTTAAAGTCCCGCGACCCTTTGAACAGGCTTGTGGTGGATTTACCGTGTTCTGGTAAGTTAGCGGTCTCTGCTATTTAGTGTGTACATTTATTATAGTTCAATAATGTCGCTAAAACGTTTTGAAAGCGACTTAACTGCTATTGTACTATATTAAAAAATGCTTTCTATACTCATAGCCCCACACTAGGACTCTCTGCCCGGGAATCGAACCCGGAACCCGCAATGGGTTCCGGGTTCGATTCAGACTGTTATGGCTGTAACCGCTGTGCCACGCGGGTCGTCACTATTGCTGTAGATATATTGTTTTCATGTCCTGAGGTTCATTAAATAGAATACCTATTGCCACTCCACTCTTACAGGTGGTTACGAAGATAGTTTGACCAGGCAGGTAACAAAGCCACACTTACTGGTATTTGTAGTGGAACGGATTTTGGGTCAGTTATGTGGTGACCATTGTGGTCTGTGATATGCTCTAAGTAGAATTCGTTTTAAATGAAGATGCTGACAAATAGCAATGGGTGGCTGTGATCAGGTTCCTAAAAAATCTTAATTTCATACTTTGACACCCCAATCTTTGTACATAATGTTGCAGTGACTGCTATTCTTACTATTTTTATAGTAAAAATAGCTAAGGAGCATGAAATTCATCTGATGGTGAGCCAATGCTGCCCATGAACGTCCGATCAACCCCAAAAAGGGTTGGGAACAACTCATTATTGTCCCACTACTGGGCATGGGTCTTCTCTCCGAATGAGAGAGTTTGAGACAAAACGATTAGTACCTGAGTATTACCTGAGGTTAGCAAAAGATGTGTTGCTATTCATGAGAACTGAGTGTGGAATTCTTTGGATAAGTATTCCTGTCTTACCACATCCTATAAAACAAAACACAGCAGCAAATAATATTGCTGTTATCAGGCAGAAATAGGCGTCGCGTTACTGCTTCTGAAGTTCACGTCAACCCATTATTGTCCCACTGCTGGGCCCTTGCCCAGTCTTCTCTCAGAATGAGAGAGTTAAAGCCCTAGTCCACCGCGCTGGCCAAGGACGAATTGGTGGAATTGCTTCTGAAGTTAAACCACAAAAAGTTTTACCACCTTTCATCTGTCATATTTTAGCAGTGTACGGAATTCAATCTACTCTCTGAATAGGGCTGAAATCCATAGAAATGATTCGAATAATTAGCAACGTCAAAGCTAGTGAACAGTAAATTCCCCATGTTTGTTGTATAATACGCAGTACGGACGATTAATTCTCGCAATTAAAACCCGCACGCGTCAGCCACTCGCTATATCAATTAGAACCTGATTGATCAGCGGGTTATAAAGTATAGCGTTTGATTGGCTGGTTTTCTGTTCTGTACTTCTCTATGTTTATTATGCTGTGTGATGACGGTCTTGAATGGCATCACTACCTTTCTGTTCTCTTGTGAAGTGACTAAGTAAAAAGTCTAGAAGATAGGCAAGAGCGTCTTCTTAACTATAACATCGTCGAGTGGAGTTAGCAACATGTATACCAGGCGCGGTTACTAAATTTGTTAAATCATTGATCCAACACTGGACTACAGTGGATTCTTTGTATTTTTATGTAAATTATATTGCTTATTTATTGTTGTTAGATACTCAAGTTATTGCTCGTTGATCAATAATTTTTCTACTGATAAATATTTAGCTACTAAGTACATACATCTGTAATAAATATAAATTCTAAGTTTACTTTAAGTGCATAATAATATTTTCACAAGCATTTTTGATGCTATCGGCACTATTTTGCTAACTTTGACAGCTTTTTAAACTTATATTTAGACTCAAATTGAAGTTTTATGTTTTGTTAAATGTAAAGTGCAATATAAATTATTGATAATTTTGTAAATATCTTTAAGGACTAAACTTATTTTTAAACTACCTAACTGTACCCTGCGCGCGTAGCTACGCCATCACAAAAATACACCAGATACCTTCGCGAGCTCATGAATAGCAACTTTGCTAAAGATCATCACATGATCAAATGAATAGTTTACGATTCTATAGACGACATACGAACATTCATTTTCATATATAAAGAAGAAGATTATCTTGATAAGTGTAATGTTGGTCACAAATATTATAATATTGTTTTTATATTTGTAGTAGTAAACGAGCATATAGTTCACCTGGTACTCACTAACCCTAAACTAAGTTCTAACGATAAGTGGTCAAAGTTGCCCAAGGATATCTGTAACCAAATTCAGGTAGAAGAGAGGTTCCTCTATAGCTTTCCATCTAAAAGCTAAAAATTGGTGTGAAGATGATACTGTCCTGGTTGAACAATATCCGTTATGGTATAAACATGATTTTCATTTAAATTGTGGCAAATGTTGATAAATTTACCAACAAAATATAAGAATAATTATGGACAAATTAAATTAGATTTTTAAATAAAACAAATAATTCCGCGTTAAAACATAAAGGATATTTTTTCTAAGACAATAATTAAAATTACAATACATATTTATAATTTTTATTATCAAATAATTTGCGTTTCAAGTTAAGAAATCTATCTCAAACGTTTAAAATCTTTTACCATAACACAGCTCATAATTAAAGAGGGTCCCAGATAATCCGCGAAATGCACAAGTTGAGGGATTAAGATGTAATGGACGGTAAACAGTGTTGGCACGAGACGTGACCACATAACCTGATGGAGGCTCAAGACTTCTTTCAAGGTCGCTGGCCTTATGCGTGATCCTAAGTACATGTATCGTTTTTAACGAAAACACTCATTCTTTTGTTTATAGCATTTCAGCAAGTGTATTGTACCCATTTGGGTGTAATCTACCAATTTGCACTTGGCTAGAAGAATGTATCTAAGTGTAAAATAACTGCATTAAATTTTACCACAATTTAAATTAAAGCCAACACTTTCATTTAAATTGTGGCAAATGTTGATTAATTCTACCAACACAGTATAAACATAACTACGGTGAAATTAAATTAGATTTTAGATAAAACAAAGAAATCCCCGTTAAAACATAAAAGAAATGTGATCCGATAAATAAATGGAAGTAATATACAGAATAATAAGTCATTTTTATTAAGGAGAACTTAGATACCTACAACACAGAAAGTAAATAAAATTAAATAACGTAATAATATAAAAATATAGTAATATACAGTATGTATTTGAATTTTTTATTAACAACCAACTTGCTTTTCAAGGTAAGAAAGTTTAAAGCATAAAACGTTACAAATCTTTAACCATTACACGCATTATAAAGAGGGTCCCAGATAATCCGCGAAATGCACAAGTGGAGGGATTAAGATGTAATGGTCGGTAAACAGTGTTGGCACGAGACGTGACCACATAACCTGATGAAGGCTCAAGACTTCTTTCAGCGGTCGCCGGCCTAATGCGTCTTGATCCTATGTACATGTATCGTTTTTTACGAAAACGTTCTTTTGTCAATAGCACTTCAATAAATGTATTGGACACATTTGTTCTTTGGTAAAAGTAGTTTATTGATTTTGTGTTTCGGTTTTAGAGCATAGATCAAATAGTTAAATAATCCATAGATGTAAATAAAAATAGTTTCGGGTGGAAAAATATCTTAGAGGACTGAAAATAAGCATTTTATAATGTTAAGAATTTTGTGTCTGTTAATATGAATAAGTATTAATGTGTATTTTATAGTGAATTATTCTAAAACTAGTGAATTTCCTTGTAAAAATATGTTAATAGTTCATCACTTGAGGTAAAATTTAGTCTCTATTTGAATAATATCTATTGTATACTCTATCAGAAATTATTACAACTCAACACAACAACAAGTATATAGTAAAAGATAAAGTCTCGCTGTGCGTCCCTATGCGTATGCTTAGAACTTTAGGTAGAGTTATTCAAGAGGGAGGTTTATATGTATAATGCATGTATAATGTGGTGTCGAAACACTAATAATATATGATTTTTGACTTTTAGGCGGAACGAAGTTCGCTGGGTCAGCTAGTTCATAATGTGAAACCTTTTTAAACGCATTGAAAAATCATGGAACACCAAAAAAAAAAGAAACCTTCACGTATAATCCGAAATATTACCAAAATAGAATCAATTTTAACGATTATATAATTCTCGTGTCGTTGAAATTTTTAAAAGAATTTTAGTGGAAATGTTATAGAAAGAGTAGAGTTTTACAGGTGGAAGTAAAAAAATTAACTGGTTCAAAATTTTCAACAGTTGAATTCAAAGAAAATAATCATACACGAAGGATTTTAAGGGCTTTCTTTCTTTAGTTGTTTGTTTAAATAAATTTTTACAATGCAATTATCTAAAATTCTAAACATAAAATAAAAAAATATATAGGTATATACCTATTCTATTGATACAAAACACATTCACTTATGCTAGTCGCAAGGGCCCTGTACTTGGTTCAAGACCTGTGTTACAGGTACCCCAAGGACACCAGTCGAAAATTCACTTAAACAAATCAGACTTCAACGTCCACTCCACATTATTTAAGCAACATTTGGTTAATTAAATGTCATGATAAAAATAAAATATCTATAGTAATAAGTTAATAACTGATATTTTAGTTCTAAGCAGACAAAATTTACCTCCATAATATTAGAGTGAGCATAATTTACATAGATAAGTAGGGACATGTCCAGATATGACGGACGGAATGTTCCCGTCATCTTGGACGGCTCATATAATCTCTATCCACTATTTGCATGTAATTGTAAATTGCTTGAGAAGGGACGACAGCCGTGGCATTCCTGTTAAGATTTATAATGCGAGGGTCGTTGCGATTATGACTTGTCTTGGAGAATATCTGGAGAATGTCAACTTGGACTTATTGGCGTTATCTTTACGCTTATGCATTTTTTTCCATAATTTAGAAAGGCATTTGAAGAGACTGGTTCGATGTACTTTTTTAATGTAGTATATTATACTAAAAATATAAAGCGGAAGAGGTTTCGTTTGTTGTAACGTACTAATATCTGGAAGTACTGGTCAGATTTAAATATATGCTTATCATAATCATTCTTAAATATGATGGGCCATTTATTAAGAAGAGTTTAAGATATAATTATTTGACATCAGATTACTACATTTTATATTTTGACGTTACGATTTCTAAACTTTACTATACTTTTTTGGGATATATCAGAAACGAATAAAGCAAAGTAAACATAATTTTATATTTAGCTATTTATAACTGTTGGACAAATCAACAAACAATTATGAAATTTAATTAAAACATTTGTACCGAAATACAGTTCAGGATTTCCGTCCGTCAGTGGCTGAAAAGCGGAAATTTGAGCACAACATATTTAAAATAAAAAAAAAAAACGCCTTTGCGGTAATAGCTGTTCCCGCGCTGACCGCGACCGACTCCCGCCTTTTTATCCTGTGGGAAAGGATTCCAACTATTTATATTAGGCAGGATTGTCCCGACACGCTTATATTGAATATGTAACATTGATGCCTCGCATAGCAGAACGGTTAACATACTATTGTGGTTCAAGGGTTCCTGATCCAATCCCCAATGGTCCAATGATGCGTTTAGATTTCTGTTCCAATTGTGAATTTTTTGTATTCGTTACTGTTTGTATTCTTGGTAACGGTGAATCTTAAGATCCTGGTGCATTTTATTCTTGTAGATAAAATTTATTAGAAGAATATTACCAGGTCTAAAACATAACCTAATACTGCCCATATTATAAATAATAGTCATACCCTTTTTATGTTATATTTAGAGAAGAATTGTAGTAGTAATATGTATGAATTATCTTTTACCTTAACGTTCACAAGACAGAGTATTGACAGAGACAAGGTATGACTATTATTTATATATATAAAATCGAATACGATTTTGTGTTTTAGTTGGTCAGTTTAGATTTAGATTTAAATTAAAAAATGTATATATTTTTCCTGAATAATCATCAATTATGGTTCAATTTCAAATAAGTACGTTGCGAGAATTCATTAAATATTAGATTTTTGAATTGAAACTTCTTTAGGCGCATGAGGGTAAAATTTTTACGGATGAAACGTCACGCCGGCATGCAACGGAAGTGTCGGAAAAGAGAGAGAGAGTGATCGAGACCGATTGAGAGAGAGTAAGACAGGGCGAACGTAGCATGAGCAACTAGCCGTGGAGTGAGAGTGCAAGCGAGTGAGAAAGATTGAGAGAAAAAGTGAGACAGAGCGAACGTCGTATCACGCCTTTTTCCCTTCCTCTTAATCTTGGAAATTTAAAGTTTTAGATTTGTATAAATATAAACAAGATTTATAAATTAGTTCGCCAAAGAAGTTTCACTTCTGACATGTGTACTTTGTACGCACGCATGTTTTTTTTTTATTTTTAGTTATAATCATTATCAATATCATTTAAGTATTGTTTTAACATAATCCATAACTGACATATTGTTTTGTCACCCTACACCTTCCGCCATTTTGTCCGACATAAATTTCATACACGCACGTTTTGTAATCTGGAGCGTATTTTAATTACTGGCACAAAGGCTCGCTGATGAATGTGACGGGGTATGTATTTTAAAAATAATAAATTTATTTCCCCCGGAAATTCGCTTTTCAATTAAAACGAACAATTCTCTTCTACATTATTCTAAAATGTTATGATTGTTTATTTGCTTAAATCTAATAACACACCTCGTAATTATAGCAGGAACTTACCTATAAAAATATATGGTGTATATTAATATAAATTGGTTTAAATATAGCAAATAAGTATAGAGAATCTATAAAAAATAAAATTAAAGTCTAATTTTGACAAGGTGGTAAAATAAGTATGATTTTACCGGGATGATGTATTACCGTCACACATTTAGTGTTAGAACATAGTAGTTCGACCGGGGAGGTACCACCGCCACACCTATTTCTAACGTGAAGCATTCGTTGCGTTTCAATGGAAGAGTGTGGTTGCCGGCACACTTTTGCGACCATCCTTTTTTTTTTTGATATCGAGGGGGAAACTTTCGAAAGGTACCCGACGCCGTGGGAGCAACGCCGGGAATGTGGGATTTTTACCTCACTAAAACCCCCCCCCGGTGGCCATCCTCGGCTCTGTGTGGAGGACACCGGGATCTCCAACGGACCGCTGCCAGTGTCCTCCGAGCGCGACGCCGTCTTCGGGCTCTTCCCAGTGAGCATTGTACTCAGTGCGCCTCCCTGGTGTATACGATAGCATGTGGCCACACATGCCGTCGTCCTACACGAGGTCGCTTGGCAGGACGGTTCGAGCTCCCACTCTTACCGCCCGCAACCCCGGAAGTCCCTTTTAGTCGCCTCTTACGACAGGCAGGGGATACCGTAGCCCTATTCTGATCCCGGAACTACAGGGATACGAGGCGACCATCCTAGTCCTCGGAAGTAGCAACGCATCTGTGATTGACTTTAGATAGAACCTATGTTCTAAATGAAGTTGCTTACAGATGTCCATGGCCAGCAGTGACCACTTACCATCACGTGGACTGTGTAAATGTTTGCTTCAGTCTTGTAAAAAAAATCGTTAAGACATTAAAAACAAACTACGGATTTTTGAATGTAACTTTTTACACAATGAAGTTACCAAAGAAGAGATGAATTTATGTACAACGAAGAGTTTACGTAATGTTTAATATAATGTATGAACATTTTGCAGCCAATTACTATTAATATACAGCCAATAAGTAGTAGCTTTGATTTAAAAAAATAACAAGTATTATAAAACTTATGAATATTTAATTTACTCTTTCTTCATTTGTGATGATAAGTATACTCGTAGCTTCGTCTGTTTGTCTAAACTACTCAAAACAAAATAGGGCCCACCACGTTTTATCTTATCCTTATCTTTTATCTTTCTATTATATGATTACTAGCTGACCCGACAAACGTTGTTTTGCCATATAAAAAATAAAAAATAAAATGTTAAAGGTGGACAACCCTTAAGGGGTATGAAAAATAGATGTTGGCCGATTCTCAGACCTACTGAATAAGCATATAAAATTTGGTAAAAATCGGTCAAGCCATTTCGGAGGAGTATGGCAACAAAAACTGTGACACGAGAATTTTATATATATGATAACGTTTTACATTATAATATAACATCACAAAAGCCATTGTTTTAATTGAAAAATGACGACCAGCGTGGCGGAGCGGTTACCATACCGGTCCGACGCGCAATGGGTCCCGGGTTCGATTCCCGGCCAGACAGGTATCTGAATGATAAGTTTAGATTTATGTTCTGGGTCTGGGTGTTTGTGTATTCGTCTCTGTGTGTGTCCATGGTACCCACGTCACAGGAGAAAATCCTAGTGTTGGGCTATGAGTGTAGAATTATTTAAAGCATTTAAAGACTTATCCAACGACTGTTTTGGCGGTCATATCTCTAAGCTTGTGTTTAGATGGTCAGGATTCCTTTACATACACTAAAGTGTCTAAATTATCTCATCAATTTGAGAAGTTGACCAAAATAACCGTCAACTATTTGAAACTGCGCAACATCGTTAACTTCTCGCAAAGGGCGTAAAGGGTGTAGACACAATTCACAGACGTAAGTTGTCGCAAGTTATCCAACTCTGTTTAACTATTTCACGGGCACTTGGAAGGGATTGTGAAAGCTACGAATTTGTTAGGTACATAGATTATATTTTAAATCTTTTGTTAATTATAATTTGGTCAAAAAATATTAATATCGACCGGGGAAGTAACAACGCCTCACCTATTTCTAGCGTGAAGCAGTTCTTGCGTTTCGATGGAAGGGTGTGGTTGCCGGCACACTTTTATATGAGGCGACCATCATAGTCCTTGGGAGAGGCAACGTCTGTAATTGACTTTAGATAGAACTTCATTTTCTATATGAAGATGTTTACAGGAGTCCATGGGCGGCAGTGACCACTTACCATCAGGTGGACTGCATGCTCGTTTGCTATAAAAAAAAGACCTATTTCTAGTGTGAAGCATCTCTTGCGATAGAAGGGTGTGGTTGCCGGCACACTTTCACATGGACGACTATCATAGTCCTCGGGAGTAGCAACGCATCTGTGATTGACTTCAGATGGAATCCATGTTCTGTATGGAGTCGATTACAGACGTCCATGGGCGGCTGTGACCACTTACCATCAAGTGGACTGAATGCTCGTTTGCTACTACAGTTAAATAAAAAAAAATGCTTTATATATTTCGATCGTCTGTATCAGTACTTATAGGTATTAACTATTTAAAACTTTCCGCAGTGTCACATAAACTAAAGGACGAAACTATAGATGGACTATACGTAGCCAGTTCTCCAAGTTCCACAAGTATTTGGTGAACACTTGGGTAGCCGGAATTCCTCAGAACTTGCAACATGATGTGGATTTCATTAAAGTAAGTGTGGGATTGTTGGATAACTTCCGTTTATAGAATTTGATGGTTAAACTACCTGTTGTGTTCATGTTTTATATTCTACTAGATGAACCCCGCAACTTCGCTAGCATTAATGAAATCGATGTATCGATTGTCCGGTGGGAACAAGTTATTTTCTCACAGTAAAAATAACAAACAGCCTATATGTTGATCCAGATTATCAACTAACTCCCTACCAAATTTTATGAAAAACGCTTCAGCCGTTTAGGCTTGAATAAGTAACAAACATACACACTCACAAACTTTCGCCTTTTTAATATTAGTTTCAAACAGAAGTTATAAAAAGTTACTATTTTATTTCCATTTTATTTCATATATAACAGGAAGGCCAGGAGTCTTCATTACTGTCCATTCTTGAAGATTTCAAGTAAAACACAGGAATAAACTTCTTCGATTTATTCACAATTGAGGAGGTCCGATCGCTTCGACGGTTAAACAAGAATCTTTTTCTACCGACAGGCACTCGCCTTTTTATAACTACGTTTGGTGAGGTGACAATAACAAATTTATGGAGGATAAACTAAATTACTATTCTTAATATCAGTAAATATTGCTAATTTAATAAATAAACAATTTTCGATCTTTAAACTATCTAAAATAATTATTTTCGGCGTCGTGTTTTTCATAAATAAGCGGTGTTGCGCCGACATATACAATTAAAGAGAAGGTAACTTAACCATGATAGTACAACCAAAATCCTCTCTAAACTAAAGCGTTTTAGTGTCTTGAACGAAAATTGGCTAAATTCTACCTGTCGCCAAGTTGTTGCTCAGCTATACTTGTCCGTGACTAAATTTTAACTTACCTTACCCATAACTTGGCGCAGCTTGGTCACACTTAACCGTGGATAAATTTTAACTTGTTCAGAATAACGGCGGAGCATGCAAAACGAGTTAAGTTTTCTACTTAAGTTATCCTTGAAACTTATAGTTAAGTTGCACAAAGCCGTGAAAATGATATATTAGGTAGTAAGTTTTATGTCGTATAAATTACTGGTCAGGAAATAGTTATTTAGGATAGTTATTTAAACTTCGCTGAGTTTAATGGAGTGTACATACTTTTGGAAAGGATGGGTTTATTTTACTATCTTTTTGCGAGTGAAATAAATACTGATTGGAAACCAGATATTATAATTGCTAAGTAATTAAGGCGTCTACTAAAGTCATTGTAGAAGCTTATTTTCGGGTTAAATGAGACAGTAGTAGCCTTAAGGGACTTGCTGCTTAGCAACAGTTCTTAAAAGGACAGTGTACACTTCTTGTTTATCAAGAGCAAAATAAGATGATTATAATCGCAATTAAGTAACTCAGTGGTTCTCAAACTTTTTGAATGACGGAACTCTTTTGAGAAGCAAAATACTTGATGGAACCCTAAAATAAAACAGTTGTTTTTATAGGTGTATTTTTTATTAATCAGCATAATAAAAGTACAATGTAACATGAAATGAAATGAAAAAAGAAAAATCAAACTAGTGGGAGGTATGAAACTTTTTTTTTCTAAATTCTTGCGGAACCCCGACAGAGGTATCACGGAACCCTAGGGTTCCGCGGAACACACTTAGAGTATAGCTCATTAGTAACTTATACAACTGACCCCGGTCAGTATAAAGTTACTTAATTGAAAGTATAAAGTTCGAATATCGGAAGATGTAATCTCATATTTGATACACGTGCTATAAATAAAATTGTAAATAAATAAGTATGTACATCAATAAAGTACATTATTTGTAATGACGTAAATATGCTTGGATTACATAATGATACCACTGTGTGCTTGTTTAAAGACAAAACATATAAAAAATGTATGTACAATTGTTGCACTTTATAACGTGCAACCAAGGTGGTAGAACCAGTGTAGTTCGACCGAGAAGTACCATCGCCACACCTATTTCTAGCATGAAGCATTTCTTGCGTTTCGATAGAAGGGTGTAGTTGCCGGCACACTTTCGCATGAGGCGACCATCATAGTCCTCGGAAGTAGCATCGCATCTGTAATTGACTTCAGATGGAACACATGTTCTGTATGTAATTGATTACAGATTTCTATGGGCGGCAGTGACCACTTACCATCAGGTGGACTGCATACTCGTTCTCCACTTCAGCCATATAAAAAAATGTTTATTACTTTAAAAGCATTAGGTACACCAAGTAACCCACTAGTGATATACAACTTTATACCATTATTTAGTGGAAGTTATAATTAAATTTTGTGCAAGTGTGACAAGCTAAATTATGTGTAAGCTAAGTATAAATAACCATAAGTGTAAAGTAAGTGCCAAGTAAAGCCAAGTTCGGTCCACCGCTTGAAATCGGTTAACTTTTAAGCAAGTTTAAATTTTATTAGGCTTTGGAGGGCAGAACCGTCTGGCTTGTTTCAAGAAGTGCTTTATGAAGCGTTGCTAGTACACTTAGTGTAAGAGCCGACTTTATTATTTCTATGTACATTTCAGTCTTAATTAAAACTTTTTTGTAGACACTATTAGATGATATAATTGTGTTGAGTTGCTTATTAAATTGAAATAAAAATTACAGCCAATTTGAGAATCTCCTCTTTTTTGGATGTCGTTTAAAAATTGATGAATTTTAAATTGTAAACGCGCGTAAATTCATCAGTTTTAAGATATACAAAGGTATGTATGATAATCGGCATCAACATACTCATACGGAAAAGCAAGAACATATATCTTATATGCATGAACAACAATATTGTCGTTTTAAAATCTCGAATACGTTTTGTAAAGAATTGTGAAGATATTTCTCCGAGAATACGTAGTATTTCGAGTGAATGGATCATTCGAGCATGTACATACGGTCGAGAATTGCTCAAGCAAAATCGTCATTCGCCCGCATCTGGTACGAAAAATCTTCGGAGCATGCAAGCGATTTTCGCTGCATTGATCACACCAACTTTGCAGTTCTCTATAATAAATGCTGGTTACGTTGGTCAAGATCGAGTTGTTATTATTTTTGATTTTGTTTCTTGGTTTGAGATTTTGTAACTTTGACCTAACATTTATTAACTTTATCATTTTTTATTTGACTGAAGTAGCAAACGAGCATGCAGTCCACCTGATGGAAAGTGGTCATTGTCGCCCTTGGACTGTGACTCTCCCGAGGACTGTGATGGTCACCTCATGTGAAAGGGCAAGAAATGCTTCCCCGTCGAACTACACGGGTTCTACCACCTTGAAAAACATTATTATTTTATGCGGTGACCACGATAAATCTGAACGGTGGTAGAATCAGTGCAGTTCGACCATCGAGGTGGCGCCCCATTTCTAGTATATAGCAATTTGAAATGCAAGAGCATTTCGCTTGAATTGTGTGGTTACCAGCTGACTTCTATTTAAGGGGATCATTTAAGTCCTCGATAGTAGGAACGCATGTGTGATTGACTTCAGATAGAACCCCTTTTCAATATGAACTTGAGTACAGTTGTCTATCGGTAGTGAACATTTACCGTGTGCAGTCTGCATACTTGTTTTTTTTATCTGACTGAAGTAGCAAACGAGCATACTAATGTTTGCTACTTCGATGTTATAAGGTAAGAAGACAAGATAATACTGATTCCTAAAACCAGCAGGGCTATGGATTTTCGTAGATACGTTAAAACAACAAAAGCATCTGTTCACGAAGTTCGGGGTTCTCATAAATCTATCATAGAGCCGCCGTTGGGAGGTCCCTGGTCTGATCCACAATATGGCGGCAATGTCTTTTTCGCCTAATGTTTTGCTTTGTTATTCTCGCAACCTTTCTGTAACATATATCTTTTTATGAAATTAACGTAAGCATAGAATATACAGTTCACCTGATGGTAAGTGGCCAGTCCCTTGCTGAAGGTGGTAGAATCAGTGTAGTTCGACCGGGGAAGTACCAACGCCACACCTATTTCTACCGTGAAGCATTTCTTGCGTTTCGATAGAAGGGTGTGGTTGCCGGCACACTTTCACATGAGGCGACCGTCATAGTTCTCGAGAGTAGCAACGCATCTGTGTTTGTCTTCAGATAGAACCCATGAGCTAGTTTTTATAGTAATGTGTTAGTCAAGGTTATATATCATATCATATTATACAGTACTAGCTGTACCCGCGGCTCCGCCCGCGTTCAAATCAATGTATCACAAACTTTTTCCCATTTCACCCCCTTAGGGACTGAATTTCATAAAATCCCTTCTTAGTGAGCATTTACTTCCTTAACAGAGCCTGCATGCAAAATTTGAAACTCCTAGCACTTGTAGTTTCTGAGATTTCGTGATGAGTGAGTGAGTGACCTTTCGCTTTTATATATATAGATATGAAGATTTTTTCGTGAAAGATTAATAAACTCTAATACATCCTCGAAAACTTTTGCATTTATAATATTTCAGTTCACTTAACAACGCGGAGTGGATTAATTTTCAGCTTCTTAAAATATGGCTGTGATAATGTTATAGTTCTCATTCATTATTCATTATAATGAAGTGTACTCTGAGAGATTAGAATGATGCTCGTTAGGAAATTTTCATAGTTTAGTTTGTAAAATTATGTTTGTGTTCGTACTTATGAACGTATATACTAAATACATAGAAGTGTATTTGCATGCGTCCATCATTTGAATGCATTTTTGATGCATTTGATTGCACAATTACATTTTCTACTAGCTCTTACCCGCGGCTTTGCCTTCACGGTCAAAACGAATTAACATTAGCATTTGATAGTCTGATTCAGAACTAGCAAGTGAATTTTACCAACGCCATCAACGCCATCGCCAACAACGTCTGGAACTACTAAATATGTATCAACTAACAAAACATCGATATTCTAATGGGAATGAGAGAGCGCGGTAAAAGTAGCCTACGTCACTCTCCGTCCTCCTATCTTCCATCATATAAACCATATCAAATAATAGCTATCTGACGACGTGAAAGAGGAACAAACAAATTTCACACTTATAATATTAGTATGGATTTGCAATTTGATAAGTGCTTCACCAAATGACTAATAATCGTAAAATAGGAATCAATTTCAAGAATCATACTTATGTTCACAATAAACCATATTCGTTCAATTGAAAAGTAACTGCACATTGTTAAATTGTAAATTATCCTCAGTATCCTTAGAATCGAAATAGAGCGTGGAAAGGAAAGGGAAACGGGCCATATAGAAGCTCCAGCGGTTCCTGGAAATAGAGCGAGGGAATTGAGGGGAAAATAGATATCGTTGGAAGATTTTCTCATGCGTTCCTTTCTTAGAAAATGTAAGTAAACTTAATAATATCGCTTAGTTATAAAGTACTTGTGAATATGTTATGAGCAGTTTCAGTTTATAATTAAATAAATACTCGTAGTTTTAAATGGAAACTTTGCTTTAAAGGAATCTAGTCAATTCCAGTTAACATTATAGGCCGGTTATAATCTTCTATATATTAATACGTGAAGCAAAAGTATTATTAATACGTGAAGTTTAAGTAATATGCCGCGGACAGATTAGTATGAAATTTTGCACGGTATTAGTGGACGTAGAGAAGGAGTGCAGAATGTTAATATTTTTGTCAAATCATGGATGTAACATACATAAAATCAAATAAAAACATATTACACACACTACCGTGCATTTGTCACAAACACATAAATAATAAACGAAATAGAACATTCAATGTCTTACTGTGAAAACAGATAACGCCAGAAATGTCACTGTCTTTGTCAAAATACCCGCTATTGCTTTTACATGCGGCTTAGTTAATTAAACCTATTTTTAACCGACTTCAAAATGGAGAAGGTTCTTATATTAAGCGGGTGCGTTCTAAATTACTTGAAAATTATTACATTTTATTTGAATTCGAGAAATATTCCTACTACTTTGGGCAATATGATGTTTAGTTTTTTAATTTAGAAATTACTGTCGAAATCGACCGATGCTACGGGTGATTAGTAATCATAATCACATTAAACTATGCGTGTAAATAATAAACAGGCATACGTAGTTTATAATAAAATGATGCTTATTTTCATTAAAATAGAAATGGAATTTTGAAATGAACTGTATATACAACATCTGTGCTGAGGCTCGAGTAAATATAATGAGGAAATTGAGAGGAAACTAAATTCAGTTGAGTGAATTATTTTAGGTACTAAGTTACTATATATATATAAACTTGTTAGAGATAATCAATCAATTTACTTTGTTAAAGGACCTCATTCATTTTATTAGAATATTAATACGTGTACGAAAATATATTATTCTTAAAATGGAAATATTAAAAAAAAAAAAAAAAATTTAGTGCCCGTACTGCAGATTTTTATGCTATATTTGTACTTAACTTTGTAACTGCTGGAGAATAAATATTCATACATTAGAGTGTACATAACTTGTATTTAATTATATAAATCCTCAAAATGTTTATGTAACCGAAACTAAACTACTTATTTTAGGGTGACCACAAGCATTTCATCATTAGCTATTCTACGCTTTGAAGAGGTCTAGCTAGCTGTTTTAGCTGTAGCGTTAATATAAAGCTGCTTACAGACTATCCAGCATGACGGAAAATCTTGTCCGTAATTACAGTTCTCCCTTGGTAAGAAAACCGGAAAAATAAGTAGACTTTAGGTAAATTTAGTTAGTGAAACTGAAGAACACATTTCTTTCTATGACCGTTCCAAATCTACGGTTCGTTTATTTTGGATTTATAACAAAACAAAAATCATTAAATATTTTATAAGATAATAGCTATTAGATATGTTTAATTATAATTGTAGTTGTTCATAATTATTTTGATCTTAAACTATATCCAGTTCCCTTACCTAATTGTATAACGAACATTTCGTTATACAATTATGGGAACTGGATATAGTTAATCATTTCGTTTGTATAATGAATTAACAAACTACATTGAGAATCTATTTATTTATTTATTTACACTTTATTGCACCAATAAAAAATAGTACAATAGGCGGGCTTAATGCTAAAAAGCATTCCCTACCAGCCAATCTATACTTATAATAACCTCACACAATTTCAAGAGTGCGTTCCACGTGCCGGATAGTGAGCTGGCGGCCTTAGGTGGCACTGGTTAAGTCCTTGTTAAGTCTCCGGGCAGCTTGGAAACTTCCCGCAATTAGTCAGCCGCTATCTCGTATCTCAAACAACTGGACTGTGGTCGTGTGTTACATGCTTTAATTATGAGGAACACTCTATAGGTTTGTGGTCTTATTTTTACAAAACTTTTTGACTTCACGTTTTCTCCGTCTATTTTTGTTCGTAAAACGTCATTTTCGATAGTAGATAAAATCAATATAATGACATTGTTATATAAGCTAAAACGAAACTAGATAGATTAATGAAGCTAATTGCCGAGCTATTTTATTTGGAAAGATATTACAAGGAGAACAATATATAAATATACGAACTTTTTTTCTATAATTACACTTAAACAAAAAATATAACCTAGAAACATACCGGCTACGTTGAAAAGATACATAACACATGATTTCGAGTACGTATCCCACGTGCCGGATAGTGGGCAGGCGGCCTTAGGTAGCACTCGTTCAGCCTTGTTAAGTCTCCGGGCAGCTTGGAAACTTCCGGCAATTAGTCAGCCGCTATCTCGTATCTCAAATGACTGGACTACGGTCGTGTGTTACAGGTTTTAGTTATGAGGAACGCTCTTTAGGATTGTGGCCTTATTTTTACAAGACTTTATG
Organism: Spicauda simplicius; assembly: GCA_949699795.1. Lineage (NCBI taxonomy): Eukaryota > Metazoa > Arthropoda > Insecta > Lepidoptera > Hesperiidae > Spicauda > Spicauda simplicius. The sequence continues at coordinate 3,966,742 of OX453068.1, forward strand.
CCTTTAAGTTTTCTCGGCAAAGCTTTAATTCCAAAATAACACGCTTTAACATGCTTTTTATACTCATAGCCCCACATTAGGATTTTCTCCCGTATTGTGGGTACCATGGACACACACAAGACGAATACACAAACACCCAGACCCAGAACATGAATCTAAACTCATCATTCAAATACCTGTCTGGCTGGGAATCGAACCCGGGACCCATTGCGCGTCAAATCGGTATGGTAACCGCTCTGCCACACGGGTCGTCATATGACATATAAGAATCCATCTCATATGTCCACACTAATAAATAAAATTTAAGTATCTATAATTTCAAAATAACAGCTCACTACTGCATACATACAAAAGTATATTGGTGAAAAATATGGTAGCTATCTTTTTATTGTAAGTATTACAATAAAAAGATAGCTACCATATTTTTCACCCATCAATTTGTCTGTCTGTTTGTTCTGGCTTATTTTATTAAATGAATGAATCCGCTTGAAGGGGCGGTTATTAGTCGACAGCTGACACTATAAGGCGTAACTTGGACTACATATATTAAATAATACATGATATACATATATTATAAAGGTTCGGAACATAAAATATATAAAACCAAAAACTCGCGCGCGCTCACTGTGCATGCTGTCACCGTCGCTTCCGCTAATGCCAGTTGCTATTAGTTTTATTTGAAACAATGCTACTTTGTTAAAATTGTTGAAGGTCTAGAATTTGGGTTATACGTTGGTAATTAACGTCAAGTTTTATTTTTTAACGCGGGTAAAATGGCGGGGCTAAGCCTGTAATAAATATACCTTTTTTTTTTTGTTTTCGAGGGGGCAACCTTCAAAAGGTACCCGACGCCGTGGGAGCGACGCAGGGTTATGTGGGATTTTTACCGCACTAAAACCCCCCCGTCCTCGGCGCTGAAAAGGAGGACTCCGGGTTCTCGAAACGACTTCAACCGGAATCCTCCGAGCGCGTTGCCCCATCGGGCTCCTCCCATATGGGACGGCTGGGCCCACCGCTCCGTCTAGTCTTTACGACAGTATGCGACCACACATACCACCGTCCTTCCCGGGATTGCCTGACCGAACGCTTCGAGCTCCCACTCTAGCCGTCTGCAACCCCGGAAGCCCCTTTTAGTCGCCTCTTACGACAGGCAGGGGATGCCGTAGCTCTATTCTGATCCCGGAACTACAGGGCGTGTAATAAATATACCTAATCAATGAAAAAAATGTTAGTTGATTCCAATAATTTGTGGTATAAATTTTGCCCTTTATTAAACCTCAAGATTTGTATGTATTGTAGGGACTACATTGACACACAAATTTAAAGAGAGTAAAATACTGTTCTAGTTTATCGTCGGTAGTGAGTATGTTATAGAGTACAGAATAAATAAACTAATACAGAATAAAAAAAACTTTTTTGATAATTTAAATTAATAATTAGGGTACCATTTACTAGAGTAACCAGGTAACATCAGGTGTATTGTATGCTTTATTGATATTATTTATCACATAAGAAGGTATTCCTGAAGTATTTCAGGAGCGTCTCATAGACGGGACTCTTTAAGAAAGGTGCAAAAAGAGCCCCCGTAAACGCCGGTGATGCATTAGCAACCAACTCGTCTGGTGTTGCAAATGTCCATAGGTGAAGTTGACTACTTTCCCGGGCCCAGATGGCCCGTTTACCTTATCGTAAGGTACAAATATAAAAAGGTCTATCTTATATCGATCATAAGGTATATCTTATGACAAAAATAAAATTATTATTTTTTTCCCTAAAAGCTATAAATAAAGTAGGTACGTAGGTTAACATTAAAACGTTTGACTTTAAAACTTTTTTTAAATTATACATCAAGTATTTCGTTGTTGAAACTTTATATTAAACTAAGGTTGTATCTTATTTCCGCAACAGGCTTGTTTTTTAATAAATTTCCACTAAATGCCAAAATGGTGGCGTGGCAAAAGTGAGGATATTCCTGTTTCATCTTTATTTTGGTGCAGAGTACAAGTTAGAAGCGAATTCGTTTATGTGATTTTATTTTTCTATTTACATTTTAATGTACTTAATCTTATTAGACACCATGTTTTTTCTTCATTCGCAATTGTTAAAATGATAAAAAAAAACTGATATTTTGCAAATATTTTTGGACTATCGTAAACGTTTTCTTTATTAATAGTATCAATCTAATAAATAAAATAAGTAATACTGAATCTGAAAGGCACCAATAATCCGTAATATAAATAAAAATGATACATACATAGGGCTACAGTATCCCCTGTTTGTCATAAAAGGGGCATCGCGGGTTGTTTGTGGCTAGATCGAACCATTTAGCCAAGCGACTCTGCGAAGGACAGGGGTATGTGTAGTCACATGCCGCCGTTAAGAACAAAAGGAGCTGTAAGTATATTCGAAAGGGGTATCTCGCTCGGAGGACTACGACTGTGTTCCATTGGAGATCCTAGAGTCCTCTGGGGGAGGAGGTTAGTGAGGTTAAAATCCCACAAAACCCGCGTAGTTAAAACGGCGTCGGGTACCTTTAGTGGGTTTACCCCAACAAAAAAGGTATTATCCGCATAATCCACAAACTTGTCCCAACCACCAAGTCGGCATGCCGTCCCGTGGTCCATATTGGATTACCGTTGACGAAATCTGCTGACACAGCGGCGGCGTGGTTCCAACCGTCACAGTCTTTCTAGATACGAATTTTGCGCTACTCCTGCTCTAAGAATTTTTACTGACGGTTACATATTTTACTAAAGATTGCATCATGCGTTAGAATTTAGGCTTCATTTTGAGGTTAAGCTAGACATAGGTCTTGTCTAAAGATTTTTCTTAATAGTTACGGAGCTAGACGAGTGTCTTGACCATAGCACATTTAAATACGGTATTTCACTGTGAGCCTAACGTTACTTATACCCTGATCTATCATTACATCTCCTAAAATCGCCTAACTTGTTTTTATCATGATTGGAACAGTAAGAAATTATTCCTTATTTGTATTCGTATTTTAGAGCAGTGATAGGCTAATGATTGAAACTTACCCTCCATATCGAGAGGTCCGAGGTTCAAACCCAGGCACGAACTACTGCTTTATATGCGTATTAGAAATTAATTATCACTGCTTTTCGGTGAAGGAAAACATCGCGAGGTAACCTACACACTCGAGAATTTGTAAAAAAAAGTTCTCGGAGGTGTGTGAAGTCCACCGATTCGCACATAGCCAGCGCGGTGGACTATTGCCTAAAAACTCTCTCTTTCCGAATAAAGACCTGTGCCCAGCAGTGGAACAATAATGGGTTGACGACATTCGTATTTTATCCTATTTCGTTTTTTTAAATTATGTCAACAACTTGGGTTAGTATGTCTAAAGTTATATTTATTATCTGCTTAAGTTTAATAGTTTGCTTCTATCCGGTAAGACTAACTTTGTTCTTCGTGTTCTTAGATATAAAAGCTTGCAGTGCTTAAAGCTCCTTAATCAAACTGCATCCAGAAGCTTTTATCTCATTGAAAGGTTTATACCCGTTCAATCTTTGGATGCCACAGCCATTTTGTTGGTTATATTAATTTATTTAATTGAAAACTTCAAGTAATTTGAGGGAGATTTCAGAAGGTTTGTGGAAAAGGTTTTTAATACTTAAAATGTATTTTTGCACTTACAAGCTGGAGATAATGTGATTGGATAGTATTTCTATTTACATTTCTGTCTTGTAATAAGAATTACTTTTTGTGTTTGTGGGCTGATGTCTTTGTAGTTCACAGCACAGTTGCGTTGCTCCTTCCGAGGACTAAGATGGTCCTCTTATAATGAACCTGGTTGTCTCTCTTCCAATGAAACGCAAGACTGCTTCACGCAAATAGTTGTCGCGGTAGTACCTCCTTTAGCCTTATACGTTCTACCTAGTTAGTCTTTTTTTTTGTTTGGGGAAACCTTCAAAAGGTACCCGACGCCATGGGAGCGACGCAGGGTTATGTGGGTTTTTTACCGCACTAAAACCCCCCCGGTGACCGTCCTCGGCGCTAAAAAGAGGACTCAGGGATCTCCAATAAACACCACCGGAATCCTTTAAGCGTGTTGCCCCATCGGGCTCCTCCCAGATGGGCGGCTGGGCCCACCGCTCCGTCTAGTCTATACGACGATATGCGACCAAACATACCGCCGTACTTCCCGGGATCGCCTGGCTGGACGGTTCAAGCTCCCACTCTAGCCGCCCGCAACCCCGGAAGCCCCTTTTAGTCGCCTCTTACGACAGGCAGAGGATACCGTAGCCCTATTCTGATCCCGGAACTACAGGGACGAAAGCAAAGTAACCTAAGAATAAATACAGGTTACACGTTTAATTAAGTTTCCCGAAGGTCGCAATGTAATTTTCCCGTTACACCCCGCGACAGATAGTTTATAAAACAATGGATCTCCAAGTAATCTTGTAATTTTCTTCACGGAATATTTTGTGGAAAATAAACGGTTACCTCAGAACCACAGACGACATGAAAGTAGTAAGTATGTTAACATAATTTTACAAAAAGATGAGTTGATTAAAATTAAAGATCTCAAAATAAAAAACCCCTACGTAATTTTATGGCTTATAGAAGTGATTAAGCCATCTCAAATTTCATTTTGCCTATTAACAGCTTTGTTAAGTGCTGCCTTTATCCTATAAATTTTGTGTGCATCCTATTAGAAGGATGTTGTCAGGGATATAGTTAGCGTTGCAACTTAGACCTCAGGAGTAGCAACGCATCCGCAGGTAACGCATCGATCTTTTATCACAGGCAACGTAAACATTCTGACGACGTCCTGATATGACGTGCCAAAATCTCGGCTAGAATTATTTAGAAGAAATGCTTATCCTATGGCTATAAAAATTTATAATAAGTTACCAGACGCGTATAAAAATTTGACATTAAATATTTTCAAACGTAGAATTACAGAATGGCTTATGCAACACTGCTTTTATGACATTATTGAATATTTTCAATATATAGACTAAGAATGACATGCATGTAATAATTAATTAAGATGTAATTTAAGTATTTTTATGTCAATTATAATAACATTTATTTAATAACTATAATTTCACAATTAACATGATTGCACACCATTGTCACGGTAGAATGTACGATCTTTCTTACTGTAACCATCTTGCAATTTCATTATAATAATTTCATTTCATTTCATATGAGACGACTATCTTAATACTGAAGAGCGACAACGCATACTTTTGAAAAAAAAACGCATACTTTGGGTAGAAACAATGTTATATAGCGTTTGTAATGTGCAGCGGTCATCAGATGGACTCCTTACCTATATGATAAAAATGTAAGCCTAGAAAATTGTATATCATAAAGATTACACTAACGCTTATACTTTTAGAATTCGTATAGAATTCACATACGCGGAGGTAAGCGTTTGTAATGTGCAGCGGCCATCAGATGGACCTTACCTCTATGTAATAAAAAATGTGAGCCTAGAAAATCTTATATCATCAAAAGTACACTAACGCTTACACTTTATGAATTTATATAGAATTCACATACACAAAGGTAAGGCCGACCTACTGATAACATTTGTACTGTGCCAGAGATCCTATCAAAGGCAGATGTCGGCCGGATATTCAAAACTGTCCACTTTATTAAGACCGGCGGGTGAATGTGACAGTGACAAGCGATAAAAGACACGTGTCTCTGATATTGGGAGCACTATTTTATGGGTAACATTTTTGTTTTAGGCACTTGTTTTATTTAATAGACTTTTAAATGTGGTAGAACCAGTGCAGTTAGAACGGGGAAGTACCACCGCCACACCTATTTCTAGCGTGAAGCATTTCTTGCGTTTTGATGGAAGGGTGTGGTTGCCGACACACTTTCGAGTAGTAACGCATCTGTGAGAGACTTCAGATGGAACCCATGTTCTGTATGAAGTCGGTAATAGACGTCCATGGGCGACAGTGACCACTACCATCAGGTGGACTGCATGCTCGTTTGTTACTTCAGTTAGGTAAAAAAAAGAACTTAAATCAAGACGGATTTGCTGTCTTGTAACGTTACCTTATTATGTTGCATTGTTGTCTTCAGAATTATAAATTTTGACGTCACAGTTCACGGCGCTGGTCAAATGCGAATTGGTAGACTCCACACACCTTAAACCCTTTTTTAGAGAACTTTCACGTGTTTAGGTTTCCTCATGAGGTTTTCTTTCACCGTAAAGCAGTGATAAGAAATTTTTAATACCTCTATAGTTTTTATAAAAAAAATGTAATCTGGGATTGGAATCTTTGACTCAAGTTCAAGAGATCGACTTTCAGCCATTAGGCTGTCACTGCTAATAGTTATTGACATAAGAAGTCATAGTGTCACAAACATACAAATTTCCATGAAATCGAATACAGAAATGGCCGTTTCTAATCCAAAGATTTTAAGATTCTTTTGTCATATCTTTCAAACCAGACTGTAGCAGCTCATAACACAGCTGTTAATAGGTAGAAAAAAGTGTGGTGATTGTGCTTCCGGACTCGAACCATATAAAGTTCTAAGACCTTCAAATTATTATACCAGTTTAATTATACCTAATTGGTATTAACACTCTCAAGATATCTCCTAACACCTATTTCACTTACTAGTTAATATATCCCCGAGGGTTTAATTTTTCGGCAATCAGACAATTTGGTAATGTGATTGAGGGGTTACGACGCCCGGCGGCGTGACGCTCCGCCCGCCATATTAAATTATGCATGAATACATCATGTCACCACGAATATAGTTACTGTACAATTAACAGTGATATGAACTTTGGCAATACACCAGACTCGAAGTGATAGTAATGATTGAAACTCGGCTTCTCATTACAGGGTCTTAGGCACGCAAAACTGGTCATTATAAAAACATATACACCTTAGAGTTTTTTATAAAAAGGTCTTAAATTTGTGTATAGTCTATCAATTTACACTGACCAGTGCGGTGCGGAACACAACTTTGGATTAGATAAAAAAAAATGATTAAATTGAAACATATAAACAACGATAATCCAATAATATTTACATCTCAAAGTTTTAGAACCAGTGTAGTTCGACCGGAGAAGTACCACCGCCACACCTATTTCTAGCTTGAAGCAATCCTTGCGTTTCGATAGAAGGGTGTGGTTGCCAGCACCCTTTCACATGAGGCGATCATCATACTCCTAGTCGGGAGTAGCAACGCAACTGTGATTGACTTCAGATGGAACCCATGTTCTGTATGTAGTTGATTACAGATGTCCATGGGCGGCATTGACCACTTACCGAGGTGGACTGCTCGTTTGCTACTTTAGCCAGATAAAAAAATACATGTAAACATTGTAGACAACAGACATGATATACCAGACGTGCATAACTGCAGCGGGTTTGATTCACTGGCAACCCAATATATCGTAACTAATACGAGAAATAATATGATGCCTCGCGACTAAACTGCCATGCCTTATTTCAGTTGTTATTAACATTGTGGGTTGTGTAGACAATATTTGCGACAGACCACTTTGCGCGCAACACAGAGATGGCACAGCCGTTGATTTTTATACGGCAACTTCCATTGCGCAATAGTAGCAAATTTGTTTCAAAAAACTTTCTCATTCTGTGAGAAGATCCGTGCCTAGCAATAATGGGTTGCGAGATATAGTAGCAAATTAGAATTCGGAAAGCCAGATGGTTAGTGAAAACTGCCGTTTATGCTTCGTGTATAATAAACCTCGTAAAGACCTCGTACTTATTTAGTACGAATGTCTCTTTTTACCCGATTCCCGTCAAAAGAAGGGTGATGTTTTTTCTAGCGTATGTATGTATCAGAACACAGCAATGATGATTATTGCTGTTATAAAAGACAAACTTTCTACATTCATTGCCCCACGCTAGGATTTACTCCTGTGTCGTACGTGCCATGGACACATACAAAGATCCAGATGCAGAACAAGAATCTAAACTCATCATTCAGATACATGTCTGGCTGGGAATCAAACCCGGAACTCATTACGTGTTAGACCGGTACGGTAACCGCACGGCCACGCGGGTCGTCAAATAGATGTAGTGGTACTACCTTCGGAGACAAACCACGTTTTAGCACCTTAAAGGTGTACTATTATTGCATTAATGCCTATTAACATGTGTATTAATCATCACATTGTTTAACGATGAAAAGAGTAACCAAAATATCTGAAAACTCCGTAAAATAAAAAGTGCTGTGAAAACGCGAAAATGTTCGAGAGGCTTTATACTTTGTCTGAGCCAGGCTCAATAAACTCAACAGATGAGGCAGTAAATTGCAGTGCAATTGCGAAGTAATGACACCCCGCGGCTGTCCGCCCGACATATTGAATTATGTTCGAATCTATTATCATGTCGGGCTGAATTTTGGGACGGATACATGATATTATGTGACGTGCAACATAACAATAGGGAATGACGTAGTGGTTTTTATCCAACTGCATAAGTTGGGTAATGTTTTTCGAATGTATGCATGTACATATGTATGTGTGTCTGTATGTATGTCTGTCTGTATGTATTTGTTGGTATGTATGTCCGTTTATTATTATACTTAAGTAAGAACACAGCAATGATGCTAATTGCTGATAGAAAAGATAAATAGATGTAGTAGTAGTAGTACCTTCGGAGACCAACCGCGAAGGGTTATACTACCTCGAAAGAATACTTTCATTGCTCTATTGGGAATAAAAAATTGTATTAACCAACACATTGCTTAACGATGAGCGAGAAAAGAGAAACCCAAATATCTGAAAATACCGTAAAACAAAAAGTTCTGTGAAAACGCGAACATTTTATTCGAGAGGCTTTATACATTGTCTGAGCCAGGCTCAATAAACTCAGCAGACGAGGCAGTAAATTGCAGTGCAATTGCGAAGTAATGACACCCCGCGGCTGTCCGCCCGACATATTGAATTATGTTCGAATCTATCATCATGTCGGGCTGAATTTTGGGACGGATACATGATATTATGTGACGTGCAACATAATAATAGGGAATCACGTATTGGTTTTTACGCGACTGCATAAGATGGGTAATATATTTTTCGAGCGTTTGTATGTATGTTAGTATGTAGGTATTTATTTAAATTTTTTATTACACCTTAGTCGGGACACAGCAATCCTGATCATTGCTGTTATAAAAAAGAAATAGATGTAGGTAGTAGTACGTTCGCAGACAAGTCACGAAGGATTTTACCACCTCTAAGGAGCACTTCTATTGCACTAATGCGTGCTATAGGAGTGCTATTAAAATGTGTATTAATCAACACATCGTTCAACGATGAGCAAGAAAAGAAAAACTCAAATATCTGATAATACTGTAAAACAAAAAGTACTGTGAAAGCGCGAAAATGTTCGAGAGGCTTTATACTTTGTCTGAGCCAGGCTCAATAAACTCAGATGAGGCAGTAAATTGCAGTGCAATTGCGATGTAATGACACCCCGCGGCTGTCCGCCCGACATATTGAATTATGTTCGAATCTATCATCATGTCGGGCTGAATTTTGGGACGTATACACGATATTATTTATTACATGCAACGTAACAACAGGGAATGACGTAGTGGTTTTTACCCGACTGCATAAGATGGGTAAAGTTTTTCGAATGAATGCATGTACATATGTATGTGTGTCTGTATGTACGTCTGTCTGTCTGTATGTATTTGTTAGTATGTATCTTCGTTTATTATTATACTTAAGTAAAAACACAGCAACGACGCTAATTGCTGATAAAAAAGAGAAATAGATGTAGTAGTAGCAGTACCTTCGGAGACCAACCACGAAAGGTTATACTACCTCGAAGGAATAGTTTCATTGCACTATTGGGAATAAAATGTTGTATTAACCAACACATTGCTCAACTATGAGCGAGAAAAGAGAAACCCAAATATCTGAAAATAGTATAAAAAAAAAGTGCTGTGAAAACTGCGCGAAAATGTTCGAGAGGCTTTATACTTTGTCTGAGCCAGGCTCAATAAACTCAGCAGATGAGGCAGTAAATTGCAGTGCAATTGCGATGTAATGACACCCCGCGGCTGTCCGCCCGAAATATTGAATTATGTTCGAATCTATCATCATGTCGGGCTGAATTTTGGGACGTATACACGATATTATTTATTACATGCAACGTAACAACAGGGAATGACGTAGTGGTTTTTACCCGACTGCATAAGATGGGTAAAGTTTTTCGAATGAATGCATGTACATATGTATGTGTGTCTGTATGTACGTCTGTCTGTCTGTATGTATTTGTTAGTATGTATGTTCGTTTATTATTATACTTAAGTAAAAACACAGCAACGACGCTAATTGCTGATAAAAAAGAGAAATAGATGTAGTAGTAGCAGTACCTTCGGAGACCAACCACGAAAGGTTATATTACCTCGAAGGAATAGTTTCATTGCACTATTGGGAATTAAATGTTGTATTAACCAACACATTGCTCAACTATGAGCGAGAAAAGAGAAACCCAAATATCTGAAAATAGTATAAAAAAAGTGCTGTGAAAACTGCGCGAAAATGTTCGAGAGGCTTTATACTTTGTCTGAGCCAGGCTCAATAAACTCAGCAGATGAGGCAGTAAATTGCAGTGCAATTGCGAAGTAATGACACCCCGCGGCTGTCCGCCCGACATATTGAATTATGTTCGAATCTATCATCATGTCGTGCTGAATTTTGGGACGGATTCATGATATTATTTAATACTTGCAACATAAGAATAGGAAATGACGTAGTGGTTTTTACCCGACTGCATAAGGTGGGTAATGCTTTTCGACCATATTCACGTACGTATGTATGTATGTGTGTCTGTATGTATGTCTGTTTATATGTATTTATGTTGGTATGTATGTCCGTTTTTAATTATACTTAAGTCAAAACACAGCAATGATGATCATTGCTGTTATTAAAAAGGAATAGATGTAGTGGTAGTACCTTCGGAAACAAACCACGAAGAATTAAACTACCTTGAACGAGTACTTTTATTGCACTATTGCGTATTAAAAATGTGTATTGATCAACACATTGTTTAACAATGAGCGAATAAAGAGAAACCCAAATATCTGAAAATACCGTGAAACAAAAAGTGCTGTGAAAACGCGACAATGTTCGAGAGGCTCCATACCTTGTCTGAGCCAGGCTCAATAAACTCGGCAGATGAGGCAGTAAATTGCAGTGCAATTGCGGAGTAATGACACCCCGCGGCTGTCCGCCCGACATATTGAATTATGTTCGAATCTATCATCATGTCGGGCTGAATTTTGGGACGGATACATGACATTCATATTATGTGACGTACAACGTAACAATGGGGAATGACGTGGTGGTGTTTACCCGACTGCATAAGGTGGGTAATGTTTTTCGAGCGTATGCATGTACGTATGTATGAATGTGTGTCTGTATTTATTTCTATCTGTATGTTGTATGTTGGTATGCCTATATGTCCTTTTTTATTATACTTAAGTCAGAACACAGTAATGATGATCATTGCTGTTATTATATATAGACGATCCGCATGGCGCAGAGGTTACCATACCGGTCTGACGCGCTGGGTAATGTTATTATGTATGTATGTCTGTAGGTGTGTATGTTTGTATGTATGTCCGTTTTTTATTATACTTAAGTCAGAACACAGCAACGATTATCTTTGATGTTATTAAAGAGGAATATATGTAGTGATAGTACCTTCGGAGACAAACCATGAAGGTTAAACTACCTCGAAGGAGTACTCTCATTGCACTATTGTCTATTAAAAATGTGTATGTACCAACACATCGTTCAACGATGAGCAAGAAAAGAGAAACCCAACTATTTAAAACTTCCGTAAAATAAAAAGTGCTGTGAAAACGCGAAAATGTTCGAGAGGCTTTATACTTTGACTGAGCCAGGCTCAATAAACTCGGCAGATGAGGCAGTAAATTGCAGTGCAATTGCGAAGTAATGACACCCCGCGGCTGTCCGCCCGACATATTGAATTATGTTCGAATCTATCATCATGTCGGGCTGAATTTTGGGACGGATACATGATATTATTTATGTAACGTGCAACATAACAACAGGGAATGACGTAGTGGTTTTTATCCGACTGCATAAGGTGGGTAATGTTTTTTGAATGTATGCATGTACATATGTATGTGTGACTGTATATATGTCTGTCTGTATGCATTTGTTGGTATGTATGTCCATTTATTATTATACTTAATTAAGAACACCGCAATGATGCTAATTGCTGATAAAAAAGAGAAATCGATGTAGTAGTAGTAGTACCTTCGGAGACCAACCACGAAAGGTTATACTACCTCGAAGGAATACTTTCATTGCTATTGGGAATAAAAAGTTGTATTAACCAACACATTGCTTAACTATGAGCGAGAAAAGAGAAACCCAAATATCTGAAAATACTTTAAAAAAAATGTGCTGTGAAATCTGCGCGAAAATGTTCGAGAGGCTTTATACTTTGTCTGAGCCAGGCTCAATAAACTCGGCAGATGAGGCAGTAAATTGCAGTGCAATTGCGAAGTAATGACACCCCGCGGCTGTCCGCCCGACATATTGAATTATGTTCGAATCTATCATCATGTCGGGCTGAATTTTGGGAAAGATACATGATATTATTTATGTTACGTGCAACATAACTATAGGCTAGGACGTAGTGGTTTTTGTAATATAATAAATAAGCTAACGTCTACCACTAACTACATTATTGTTAAGTGTTACATCGAATATTTACCCGACTTCGCAAATCGTCCACCAATTCGCACTTGGCCAGCGCGGTGGGCTATGGCCGAAAACTCTCTCATTCCGAGAGAAGAGCCGTGCCTAACAGTGGGACAATAATGAGTTGGCGACGCGCAAAGAGGGCAATCTTTTCAAGCATATGTATGTATGCATTTATATAAGTACGTTTGTATATACCTATGTCTCTTTATCTACCACGCGTCAAGCGGCCCAAACGGCTTGACGGATTGTAACATGATTTATCATTTGAGGTGATATTTTATTACAAATGATTTAAAAAGAAAATTCGATCGTCTAGTTTGATAGGCGCAAACGGTTCATTCCCCGTGTTACTACCAATCTTACTACCAGTAGTAAGACGGGGAATTTTATTACCGTTGTTACTACTGCTGCTGCTAGTAGTAGCACGGGGAATAAAAAATTACCGTTCTTACTACTATCTTAAATCTCAAACGAAAAATCCATTTGGGCTCTGGGCTGTAGAGTAAACCCAAGAAATGGACATTCATACACAGTCATATGCTCGCAAAAAAATACCCTCCTTACGACGCAGTAAGGTAATGAAGTTAAGATTAAACTTTTTTTTATGCGACTGAAGTGACGAACAAGCATAGAATTCACTTAATGGTAAGCGGTCACTGTTGCCCCTGGACGTGTCCAAGTAACTTGGAGATGTTAAGAACATTGGTTCCATCTGAAGTCAATCACTGATGCATTGCTACTCTCGATCACTAAACTGTTTTTTTCTCTTTGGATAACAACAATTTTATAAATTGTATTTTCTGAATTTATACGAAGTAGACGTACCCGCTCGCAGGACGATACAGCGCCCTGCTCACTTAAATATGTGTTTTCTTATATATTACAACCAAACATGACATCACCATACAACTTCTATTAGAACAGGGATTCGATCTGAAGTCAATCACATATGCGTTGCTACTACCAAAAATTTAGATGGTCATCTCATATAAACGTGAGCCGAAACTCAACATTCGCTTTACACTAAAAAATGAGTGTGGCGGTGGTATGGATGTACTTCCGTTTAGAACTTACCTAAGATCGAATCAAAATTGGTACACTCATTTATTTTATACACGACGTAAACGATTTTCTCACTTTTTTAACTTTTAATGCAATAAATATAATTTGAGAGAAATATATTTAAAAAGAAGTAATAGGCCATGAGAAAATTGACATTATTTGCCCTGTACATTTTTACATAGGACTAGTGGCTCCAGAAAAAATACAGATGAATTGAGCACCTCTTTTTGGAAGTCGGTTAAAAAGTGCGAAATTCATCCGAAAGTGGTATTTTTCGCCAAATCTCAATTAGATACGATACAGTAATGTCTACCTACGCACTTTCCGCAGGTACGTTGGAGTTTGATCTTAGAAGTGCATTTTTTATGTTATTTAATGGGTATTCTTAAATTGTGATGAGAAATTTTACTTTGAATTCCTTTACCCCGACGATTAGGGTTTGGTAGAACTATAGCGTTGGATGTCGGATGAATTAGATTTGGTTGTACTTGTAACATAAAATAACACACAAACTAGCGTTCTGCGAGCGGGTACGTATAGTTCATATAAATTCAGAAAATACAATTTATAAAAAAAGTGTTGTGATTGACTTCAGATGGAACCAATGTCCTTGACACCTCCAAGTTACTTGGACTCTTGGAGGGTATTTTTTGCGAGCATACGACTGTGTATGAATGTCCATTTCTTGGGTTTACTCTACAGCCCAGAGCCCAAATGGATTTTTCGGTTGAGATTTAAGATAGTAGTAAGAACGGTAATTTTTTATTCCCCGTACTACTACTAGCAGCAGCAGTAGTAACAACGGTAATAAAATTCCCCGTCTTACTACTGGTAGTAAGATTGGTAGTAACACCTGGAATGAACCGCGCAAACTCAGACCTATATAATTAACTTTACTTGTAGCATAGTAATAAATTAAAATTATAGATTTATATAAGTATATGTTAATGTTTGTGTATATTTAAGATTGTATAATTATTTTAACAATTAATAGTTTTTACATACTTTTTATATACCTACCACAGATTATCGCTATCGTCCAGGGTTGACTGGCAGAGAATGGCATTAGGCATTAAGTTTACCCTTGTAACCCTTAGCATAAGGTGTTTCAAAAATTAAACAAATAAGTAATTAAATAAATAATAACAATATATACATAGTTTTGTTACCTGATTAAGACGTGGTAAAAGAGTAAAATTTAAAACGTGAGAGTAAGATGTTCTATTTCTTCAATGTGTTGATTGTTCTCAGTTGTTTTCTAACTTACAGGTTCACGCCAAACTAAGACCGTCTGATTCAAACAACTGGTTAGTTATCGTTAGGATACCGCGAGCAACTTAAAGAGAGAGAAAAGCTAAATCGGCTAAGTGTGAGTCGGACTCGCGAAATAAGGGTTCCGTACCATGTAGAAAGCGGTAACAACACGTTTGTTGTATGGGAGCTCCACTTTAATTATTATTTTTTTATTTTCACGGTTCATGTCTGTGATAGGGTTCCGTTTTTACTCTTTAAGTATGGAACCATAAAAAGCGGCAAAAAATTTCGTTTGTAGTTTAGGAGCCCCCCCTCCTCCTTAAATAGCTAGTCGTTTAGTGTAACTATGACGGTTCATGAATTACAGTCTGTTGACCGACAGACAGACATACAGCGCCGAAAGGGCCAGGGACCGCGCTGAACCCGCTTGGAGAAGAAACCGCCGCGGCCGGCGGCCACCAGCGGCGGCACCGCGTCCCTGTAGTTCCGGCTGCAGTCCTTTGGAGGTCCCGGAGTCCTCTTCATGGCGCCGACGACGGCCACCGGGGGGTTTTAGTGCGGTAAAATCTCACATAATCCTGAGTCGCTCCCACGGCGTCGGGTACCTTTTGAAGGTTTCCCTCTAAAAAAAAAGACATACATACAGCAGTCTTAGTAATAGGGTTCCGTTTTTACAATTTTTACCAGACTCTCAAAAAAACAAGCGCCCTAATCAACCCTTTAATAAGGCACTATGTTTTCGCAATTCCAATTTGTAAAAAATCTCGTTTCTAGTTAAGGAGCCTCCCCTAAATTTCTAGAAGTCTAGTCTTAGTAATAGGGTTCTTTACCCTTTTGGACGGAACCCCAAAAAAACAAGCGCCCTAATCAACCTTTTAATAAGGCACTATGTTTTCGCAATTCCAATTTGTACGCGGGTCGTTCCGGCCCCCAAATTGGTTCTCGTTAACATTTGGATACGATTTCCGAATCTGCCCTAACAAGCGGCCTCGGAACTTCGCAATGGCCGAACACGCCTCAATTAGTTGCCACGGAGTTTTAATGCCGATAGTTTAACCGAAGGTTTTTTATTTATGATGTTATATGATGGGATTTTATATGTATTAGTATGGGATAAATGATTTGAATTTTTGATATGGCTATGTCTTTGAAGTTTAATGTACACTAAGCTCGTTTCTTAATCAATTGTTTAGAAACCATTAACAGAAAACTAATAAGATAAATGATAATCTTGTTTTTCATATAATAACGACGTGGGAATGACGTTAGGAAGTGTCTTCATTACTGTCCATTCTTGAAGATTTCAAGTAAAACACAGGAATTAACTTAACTTAACTTCTATTTATTTTAAATTTTTATTTTTTATTTTTAACTTCTTCGATTTATTCACAGTTGAGGAGGTCCGATCGCTTCGACGGTTGAACAAGAATCTTTTTATACCGGCGTTCGCTCGCCGTTTATAACAAAATTGCGTGAGGTGATAATAACACATTTATGGAGGGTAAGGGTAGACTAAATTAACATCTCTAGAAATCACTAAATATTGCTAATTTAATAAACAAACAATAATCGATCTGTAAACTAACTAAAATAATTATTTTCTGACATGTGTTTTTCGTAAATATGTGGTGTCCATAATTTTACGATTTTTCTAGACGGATGTCTTATTTTTTTGTTTACAAATCAGTCAAACACTTTTTATGTTTTAGTTTTCAAAACCAATAAACAATCATGAAATTCATCATAGACATTTTCACTGTAATATTATAAAATAATAATAAATGTAAGTAGTATTTAAATTTGCAGAATAAAACACAGAAGTATAGAAGCAAACAGTAATAAGTTTGAAAAAATTGTTGTGATTATTTCTAATTGTTATTTATATTATGAAATAAATTTAAAACTTTGAACATTTCAAAATCTGCACCGTTAGTTCAAATACGAGCCATACAAGCATGCATATGGTTAAGGATTTGTTACTGCCAGGACGACAGATGTTCAGCTCTCAGGCAAATTTGTTCCCCACGTGGCGCACGATTTCTCTCAAGTCCGAGAGGAACAGTGTTTACGGATATCTATTTACATGTTTACGAGAGTAATTGGGATAAATGCAACATTAGAACATATAGGAACAAGTATTCTATGGGTTTGGATGGGATAGAAAGTATGTAAGTATAGAAAGTATGGCTGAGCGGTTACTATAATCGCCTGACATGCAGCGGGTTCCGAGTTCGATTCCCCGGAAGACATAATTATATGTTACTGGAAATCGAAAGCGGTACATATATATTTTTATTTTTTTTATTTTTATTTATTAGGTTCACCAATGGTTACATCACACACAGGTACATCACAATATATATTCTAAGCTATTACCGAACTAGTACGTGTGTACCTTAAAGACTAGACGGAGCGGTGGGCCAAGCCGCCCATCTGGGAGGAGCCCGATGGGGCAACGCGCTCGGAGGATTCCGGTTGAAGTCGTTTCGAAATCTCGGAGTCCTCCTTTTCAGCGCCGAGGACGGCCACCTGGGGGGTTTTAGTGCGGTAAAAATCCCACATAACCCCGCGTCGCTCCCACGGCGTCGGGTACCTTTTGAAGGTTTCCCCCTCGAAAACAAAAAAAAAAGTATGTGTGTACCTTTTAATACAAACACAGCATGCATTAAGTAGTTGACAAGTTGATATTTCAAAAATAGTGATCTAAATTTGCTTTTAGATATTTATCTCAAACGTTAATTTAGGTTACCATTCTGGACGATTTATTTTCTTTATCTTTTTGTGTGTTTCCATGATATCAACTGTATAAGAAAAATCTTAAGCTGGGATTATGAACAGTCATGAAAGCGTTACTGTGTTAATTCTAGGCCTGCTTGAAAGAACCATTGTATGATTACCTACTATTTTTAGTATAAACTAACTTTTTGGAACCTTTGGTCTATTTCTGTAATGTATATTATGTTGTAACTTGGCTATATTCCTTTATGTTATAAACTCCTAAAGCTATTATAGCTAATTATGACTTAGAGGCGACAATGGGCCAGCCACATCGCTCGTAGGACCGATAAACGATGGGGAAGGAAGGTCTTCGAGTGGCGACCACGTTTAGGCAAAAAGAGCGCAGGTCGCCCTCCACCAGGTGGACCGATGATCTGCAGAAGACAGCGGGAAACCGTTCGATTCAGACGGCACAAGACCGGTTGGTGTGGCGTCATTTAGGGGAGGCCTATGTCCAGCAGTGGACCTTAAAGGGCTGATGGATGGATGGATTGATGACATAGAAAATAGTTTTAGTTTCGTACATCGATTATGGAGTCACATTTCTTTGTGAAATTAAACCATGCATATAGGCAGTCTAACAAATGTTTACATCAATTCACAAACGTTGGTCCTACTATAGGAGCGATGAATAGGCCAGTTTTGAATAGGCACTTTAGCTATCTAGCTAGCATTGAGATCTCCCTTTCAACTTCCTGTAGGCTTGTAGGTCGTGCTCCAAATGTCCTTTCATTTACAATTTAGAGCCTTCGGTCGGATTTTTTATGCATCACTTCGCCATCTGGTTACGCTTGCGGCTTCTACATAAATAAAGCCTACAAGGTTTTTGTTTACAAAAGCTTGAATTTGGATTTTACAATCTGGTGCGTGGGGATTCTTTTATCCAATCTAAGTTAGGTTCCGGATTCCTTGCCACATAAACGATTGACTTAGACCTCTATTTCAGATCTGAATTTTCTATTGTCTTTGTGTGTATATATAACACCCAATACACATTGATTCATAGTAAAGGTGGTAGAACCAGTGTAGTTTGACCGGGCAAGTATCACAGCCACACCTATTTCTAGCCTGAGTATTTCTTGCGTTTCGATAGAAGGGTTGTGGTTGCCGACACGCTTTCACATCAGGCGACCATCATAATTCTCGGGAGTAGCAACGCATCTGTGATTGACTTTAGATGGAACCCATGTTCGGTATGAAGTTGATTACAGATGTCCATGGACGGCAGTAACCACTTACCATCAGGTGGACTGCATGCTCGTTTGCTGCTAAAATCTGATAAAAAATATGGTTCAACCGGGAAGGTACCAAAACTACACTTATTTCTAGCATGAAGCAATTCTTGTGTTTCGGTGGAAGGGTGTGGTCACCGGCTCACATTTATATGCCCATCTTAGTCCTCCGGAGTAATAATACATCTGTGATTGACTTTAGATAAAACCTTTGGTCCGTATGAATTCGCTCACAGATGTCCAGGCGCGGCTCACTTGCTATCAGAATGCTAGTTTTCTACTTCACTACATAGTATAAAACAAGTCGCTTCTGTCCCTATTTATGCTTAGATCTTTAAAACTACGCTACGGATTTTAATGCAGATTTTTAGATAGATAGAGTGATTTAAAAGGAAGGTTTATATGTTGTCTACTATATAATACATTTATTATATAGTAGAGGAACACTGATAGTTTTAGATTTTTGATTTTTAGGCGGAACAAAGTTCGGCTAAGGTCAGCTAGTCATTTTATAAAAAGAAAGTACGCATATAGATTTATCATACACTCATAGGAGCGTATCAATATATCAGCTATATGCTACCCAATATAATATCCGTAATATCATAGTGCATGTGCCAAAGTAGTATTTAATTTACTTAATATCGTTTCGTTAAGCATCGCCCATAACATTATATCTCCATCATGGGTCGTGCCAGCGAAATTTAGTTCGCAATTCAGACGATAGGTGGCGCGATTATCGAACCATTAGGCGGATTCTCATGTTGTAAAGTATATAGGAAATATACATCTAATATATAAAATTCTCGTGTCACAGTTTTTGTTGCCATACTCCTCCGAAACGGCTTGACCGATTTTTACCAAATTTTATATGCTTATTCAGTAGGTGTGAGAATCGGCCAACATCTATTTTTCTTACCCCTTGTTGTCCACCCTTAACATTTTTTTTATTTTTTATATGGCAAAACAACGTTTGTCGGGACAGCTAGTTTAATATATACATGCCAAATATGCAAAAAAAGTTTCGAGTACTATGGGTAAGTCGTAATAGGAACTGTAGGAACTCTAAGAACTTTGTTTTGAGTGTGTTATTGCATCAAACAGTATCTACTGAATGTAATTTAAGGCATCTTGCTCTGCCTAATAGAAGTTATTTTAAGATTTAGTCATTGTTTTATTAAAATCTATTAGATCCAATAGAATATTTACTCTATCAAAAAATATTATTTAAAATGATATGTTATACCTATAATATGGTTTAAAGCGGGATAAACTCGTAGAGTACAGCTAGTATATATACTTAAAAACTCAGATATTTTTAATGGTATTTACAATCAAACAATAAATGTACTTATAATAATTTAGCTTATGGTTTTTACAAATACATCTGCGCTAAGAATGGATAAGCAGGATAATTTCGTGAGCAATTTGTGCAATATCTTAACATTAACGATGTTGCTTTTATAAGATTGATATTTTCCATTTCTGTGTTATAAAACACACTCACAACCAGCCGCACAATTGCTTTTATGAGGTAAATAGTATGAATATGGATTATACCAGATTGATTTGCGAAGTGTTCTTTCACCTTTTTTTCTAAAACATAAATTATTAGAATAATTTAACGGCATCCAATATAAGTTTGCACCGCCAAATGATACATCCATCAAACCGAGCATAGGCTACGAACGTTGCCGTTGTATAGACGTGCTACTTTTTATTTATAAATGGACTGAATGTAAGTCGGTTATATTAAAAGAAACATATTTACGCTAGGGTCTTTTATGAACAAATAGACTGATTAGAAGTGATAAAACTTTTTACTCTAGGTTAGGAAGTCTCTGTCCCTGTAGTTCCTGGACCAGAATAGGGCTACGGTATCCCCTGCCTGTCGTGAGAGGCGTGCTTAGAGGATTCCAGTTGCCTTTTGAAAGTTTCCCCGTCGAGACCAAAAAAAAGGTTAACAACTCTCTTACATACCTCAAATAGAACCATTCTCTTTGAAATTCCGTTTTGCAGTAGTGTTTTATCATTTGAGTTTATGCTACCCCAAGTATTAAAGGATAATTTGATTGTTGGTGCCATAGCAAAGAAAAAAATATGGCCAAGAAGAAAAAGTTTAGTTTGCACCCAAAATGTTCAATCTTTACCGTCATACTTCGAATATATACATATATTTAGTGTTTGTTACTAAATACATGCATTTTAAATATTTAAAATGTCTATTTCAACTATCTTCTCTGTTAAAGTTTATTAGAAAGACTGAAAATGCCTAAAACTAACTGTTCTTTATTTGGATACCCTATTTTATTATGATTTTTTTATACGTTTTTGCTAATACGCCCAGTGTAAAACCCGAAGTGTGTATTTATAGTAGCTAGTTTTTACGCATTGGACACGTAGCCGATAATAATAATTTAAGGACCTTTTTAGGTGACTACTAATGTAGTAACGTTATGTTTTTTTTGTGCGCTTGTTTTTTATTATGATTTCATTTTTGTAACACCTTCCAAAATCATCAATTAATTTAATGTTATAATATTTTTTTAAATGTTATGAGCGAAAATTTGTAAATGGCTTTCACTCAATATTGTTAATAAAATAATTAGAATATAAGTTAACTGTAAATTTTCCAAAAAAATAAAAATAAAATAAAATAGAACTTGACATACGATTGTCGTGCGACAAACGCGAGTAAAGTAGCATGTGCACGACCGGATATGCAACCGGTCTCATTTTCAGGCCATTACGTCGCTCGTCAGTTTACCGCGTGTAAAGGACATGTTGACGAGTGCTGTTGGTTTTAATTGTACTTTTACAAAAGTGTAGCGTTTAATTATGTTTGTACTTAAAACAATTGCTCTTTTAAAGAAGTTATTAAAACGCATTATATGTCAAAGTTATTAAAACAAGCGTTTTTAAACATGTTCTATTACTTTTATTTATGCTGTTATGGATCTAGAGGCAAAATCTATTACCAGCTTTCATTTCACATCCATATTGTTTTGATAATAATAAAAAGGTGCGGAACTCGGAGACCGCAGCGGTAAAGCTATTGCATAGCATTTTTTATTAACTTATGCGATTATAATTACTTTCTTACAAACATCTGCTTACATATTCATCCGAGTTCCGAGCAGCTTCTCGATCCGTGTCAGCTTGTACTGTCGTACTGTCGTACCTTATACATACACGTTAAGCGAATGCTCGGCCGCGCTATATGGCAGGGGTGTTAGGTTTTTTCGTTACGGAATTTCTTGATTCGGTCGCCACGCTCAAAGTCCGGGATAAAAGATATGCAATAGCTTAATATTTTTTTAACTGTTATTTAATTAAGGTTAAGCACTATTTTCAAGTTCTTTAGAAATATCATGTTTTATTTATTTTCTTCTTGTGCGCCCTTTCAACGCTAGTTACAGACGACAGAAAAGGCTGATTTTAAATATTTTATACCAGCTTAGTCCCAAGGCCTTGGATGCTTTGGTTACTTTTGATCTTATTTATTGGTACAGGTAATTAACTATATGTGTCACAAAATTCAGCGATATCCGAAAATCTTACGAAAAAGAGTAGCAAACGTGCATAAATTCTGACATCTGCCTTTATAATATTAGTGAGATTACAAACCGAGATTTCCACCACAAAATCTCATTACCTCCACAGTAAGATGCAACGTGACGCATTAGCGGCAGCTGCAGGTCCCATTTTCAGGTCATTACGCGGCTCGCTGGCCGAGGGGCGGTTGTAAGGGCTCGTTTATGCTTGTTACAACATTGTGCATTTTTAAACGATTTCTGTGATAGAGCAGTGATAGCCAAATGGTTGAAACTTGCCCTCTCAATCGAGAGGTTTGGGTTTGAACCTCGGACAGGTTCAAACCCAGGCACTCACCACTGATTTATGGCCGTAATAGAAATTAATTATCACTTGTTTTCGGTGAAGGAAAACATCGTGAGAAAACCTACACACCCGAGGGTTCTTTAAAAAAAAAAAGTCGTCGGAGGTGTGCGAAGTCCACCAACTCGCAGTTGGCCAGCGCGGTAGACTATGGCCTAAAACTGATTATGAGAGAAGACCTGTGCCCAGCAGTGGGACAATCATGGGTTGTATCCCAAACGATTTGTAGAAATTTTGGCGAATATTTTGACGTGTACCCGGATTGTAAGGTTGTGAAATTTTAGTAAAGATTTCTACGGTTACTCGGATTTTGTGTTTTTTAGTATATATGACAAAGAAAACGCATTATTTCAATATGTTATTATTTTGTGCGTTCATAATCGGTTTTGGAAAAACAATACCGGAGAATTTTTGGCGACTAACTTCATTCATGTGTATGTTTTAATGTCAGATTTGGGTATATATTTTGACTAAGGAAATACATTATTTCAAAATTATAGGTGCATAAGGTTTTTTATGTATGATTGAAGTAGCAAATGAGCTTATAGTCCACCTGATGGAAAGTTGTCACTGCCGGCCATGGACGTGGCAATTGCATACAAGATTTCCACTATAAAATCTCATTACACCTCCAAAGTAAGATGCAACGTGACGCATTAGCGGCAGCTGCAGGTCCCATTTTCAGGTCATTACGCCGCGGCACGCTAGTCGAGGGGCGGTTGTAAGGCCTTGTTTATACTTGGTACGATTACCTATGATATATGTAATCATAGGTAATATATGCATATGATGTAGTTTTGGCAAGAATATTTATAGTTATCTGAAAGTTTTGATCTATTGTCTGTATATAAAGAAAACACAATATTGCCATATGCTACTATTTTGTGCGTTCATAATAGGTTAATTTTTGGCAATGATTAGTACCCGAAGAATTTTTGGCGATTAATTTTTATTTCTATTATTATGATTGTGTACTCCGTACACATTACTCCAATACTGTACACACAAGAACTTTTGATTCCTGGTGAAAACTCTAAATTATGTATTTAAAAATCTGAACTTAGGATAATTTCGACGTTGTTGTAATTCCGGTAACAAACATTTCTCCTAAATGTTTATACAGCTCAAAAACGTGATTCGTAATAGGAGGTTAAAAAAACTTATCTTCTAAATCTATTTTGGTTGATAAACCTTTTTTTCGTGGGGAAACCCTCGGGACGCGAGGGCAGCGAAGCTAGTAAGAATCTGACATATCCTGTCGGATTCCTACAGGATAATATAGTCCTAGTCGCGATAGAATAGTAGTTGGTAGTACTCGTTCGCAACACGCGTTAATGAACCTGCTCTTGTAATT
Source organism: Spicauda simplicius (assembly GCA_949699795.1). NCBI lineage: Eukaryota > Metazoa > Arthropoda > Insecta > Lepidoptera > Hesperiidae > Spicauda > Spicauda simplicius. Next base: position 3,991,046 of record OX453068.1, read on the forward strand.
ATGTCATACTGTTAGAACTGTATAAAAAATTGCTTTCATTTCTTGTTTTTATACCTACATATATTTGTATCTTTTAGACAACACAACATTTTTTGAAGCTCACTTAATTTACAACGTTTTGTATTTTATCAAACAGTTTTCTTCCTATAGTTTATTTTGAATTCAAATCAGCAACTTGGAAAATCTGCTACTTGTAAAGTGTTCTTGTAAACTCACCCTAAGGAGGGTTGGTGGTAATATCGACATGATTTGCATAGACGGTTGCAATGCCGTGGCAATTATTGCTGGGTAATGTTTGACTGTTTATTTTGTGTTTTGAGGGATACGAAACATCTCTATCAGGTATGAGTTTATGTTTATCTACTAGTGGCTCTGATGATTGCTATGCTGTCGTCGCGTCGTAAAGAAAAAATCTGTTGAAAATTGATAGTTTTGAGATACACGCGTTTGTGTTTTTGCAAAGATCCACTTTACGTCACTAATGTTGCTGAAAAAAATATTGGTTTTAATAGTCAGATATACTTTTTTTGCAACTTAAATGACTTAATGACTTAAATAGTTGTAAAGAAACTATACTTTCAATATGTCTTCTCTCGAAGGGGAGGGGGGAGAGGTAAAGAAACTTTACTTTCTTTTAAATTTGAATTTCTGTCACTATCAGGAATCGATATGTGAAAAAGATATAATTTATTTGTAAAGAAGAATAATGAAATAATTTGCATTGAGATTAATGGTTGGAAATATTTAACATATAATGTCGTTTCTCTATTTTCCAGGTAAGAGAGTTAATAACTTTTAAATGGTTTTCCTTATAGTATAACTTGGATGTTATAAATAAAATCTCTATTTTCCAGAGCAACGCTTTTCGTTTTTTTGTCACCTATTTATCTTATGTGATGTATAATTTTTATAAATGAAATCTACTGCAATTTAAGTTAACGATAATCACCTAAGAATGATCATTGATTTAGAGGAAGTACTACATTTTTGTTTGGATTTTATGGATTTCCAGACAAAATAAAACTCATTCTTCTACCCACAAGCAGACAACGTTCTTCGTTTATACAATTACCGTAACAAGCTCTAATTCGCAGTAATGTCGATTACTGCGTTCTTTTTTATAATATGAAAATATCAGACGAATATGCAGGGCACCTGATAGTAAGTGACCACAGCTGCACATGGACATCCGTAATCAACTTCAGACAAAATCAAAGTCATAATGTTAGCCACTAATGCGTTGATACCGCAAAGGATTAATTTAAATCGACCAAGGAGGAATTCCTCGGATAAGTATCCGATACCTACTCCTTTAGACCAGAATACAGCAGCGCATGGCACTGCTATTATTAGGAAAAAATAACAAAATATATTTATTACCATCAGTATAATGCTCAGTATAATAATCAGTAGAGCAGTGATAGCTTATTGGTTGAAACTTGCCTCTCGATCGGGAGGTCCGACGTTCAATCTCAGACACGCACTAATTTTTCTGAAATTATGTGCGTATTATTAATTAATTTTATTTATATTTTTTGGTAAAAGGAAAACATCGTGAGGACACCTATACATCCAAGAGTTCTTTGAAAAAAAAAAGATCTCGGAGGTGTGTGAAGTCCACCAATTAACAGCCAGCGCGACGGACTATGGTCTATAACTCTCTCATTCTGAGCGAAGACCCGTGCCCAGCAGTGGGACAATAATGGGTTGACGAGAATGCTAACGTTATTTTTACGAACATCGACAAATAGTACAGAAAGTGAGCAGAGATGTAGTGTGACAGCGTCATTCATTATGTTGTTTGTCATGACACTCGTCATGTCCGACAATATGTATTTTGTCGGATTCAGCACTAGTCATAGGAATGAATGATAAATGTTGCGACTAAGGCTGCTAGGACCACACGCAATATAGTGGAAAGAGAAGTGATTAAAGTTGTTTTACTAGTAATAATGAGTAAAACCCCAGATATGATCTGCTGGCACGAATCTCTTTATGCACATTTGGAGCAGATCGGAACACAATTTTAAAATTTTTCGAGGAGCGTAAGAGTTAGGTTGGGGTCCCTGCAGTTCTGGGATTAGAATAGGGCTACGGTACCTCCGGCCTGTCGTCAGAGGCGACTAAAAGGGGGCTTCCAGGGTAACGGGCGGCAAGAGTGGGAGCTCGAAACGTCCAGGGGATCCCAGGTATGAGTGGTATATGCAACAACGTCCTATATGCCAGATGGTGCGGTGGGCTCAGCCTCTCACCTGGGCGGAGCCCGATGGAGCAACGCGCTCAGAGGATTCCGGTTGCATTCCTTGGAGATTCCGGAGTCCTCTCTGCAGCGCCGAGGACGGCCACCAGGGGCGGTAAAAATCCCACCACATAATCACGCGTTGCTCCTATGTCGTCGGATACCTTTTGAAGGTTTTTTCCTCGAAGAGTTAGATTACAAGCGCAAACAGCCTTAAAGTAATTGACTTTATATAAAATATAAAAATCCCTATTACAGAACAACAATTAATTAAAACTAAACGCAATCCATTGCTTCCAAGCATTTGCGGTTTATTTTCAATTTTCCGACGACACTGTTGCTGAAAGAAATTAAAAAGATGAGAAGAGATTAAATAAATATCTGCTGGCGCTTCGTGAATTGAACCTTTTTCACGTTTGAGTTTAAGCCAGAAAGAAAGAAGAACCACATTATTCATAAACACAAACTACATCCCTATTATGCCATCAAAAGTGAAAGAACGATAACAATTAGCGGGGCTCTGCAAATATTGCCGGAATGTTTGTCGGCCACTATGGCACTCGGGGGAGCGTGCCGATGCATAAATTATACAATTGTCGGTTTTAATTCTACCCGCGAGAAAACCACGTTTCAATAAAGTGTTCGGGAATTATTCAACGGGACGCGCGGTCTGTTCGGTCTCTGAAGGTTTATTTACTTCGTTTATTGAAGCACACGATTCGTATTCTTCCATATGGATATGTTTGTGAATGTTTGCTTGTTTGTTATTGGACATTGAAACTCTATAATTGTTTTGATGATCAAGAGTTTTTGGAAATCACTTTTCATAAAGCCTCGCCTAAGCCTTAAAATGTTAAGTTTATGATAAAGTCATTATCGTCAACTTTACATTTTAGGGCTTATATGAAGTTACGGTTGGGGTGTAAGCTGCACTGGCCGTTATAAATTACTGAAAAACTGAAAACTGAAAACTAATGTTTTAAATGTATAATCATTTGATTAGCTAATTATAATTTAAAAGGCTGATATTGACAATTCGTTAATAAGGTTTTATCACAATGCTTTATCATAACCATAGTAACGATGGCAAATGAATATATTATACATTGTTTCAATATTACCTTTAAATTTCAGAAAGTAAAGTAGGTTGCTTTGTTTATCGCAAAACGAAGTAAGATTAAGATAAACAAAGTAATTTCGTGTTATATTTCTTAATTCAAAGGAATATCTTAAGTAAAACAATTAATAAACAAGAACCCAGCGGAGAAAGCGGGAATCCTGCCGGACTTTCTAATTGTAGGCTAACAAATGACTTCTCGGTACACAATGACTTAATCAAACCGCATTAAGATAAGGGAGACAAAAGGCTACTTAAGATTTTGGTACAATATAAAAGCGATTTCCCATTAAAGATACAGAGAGGAAAACCAATTTTTTTACCTGCTCGTTACTAGTATATAAAGTTAATCATCTTCTGATGTAGGTACTCGGCAGTAAGTTGAATGACAGCAAGAAAAGATATTTCAGACGCAATTCCATGCGTCTACAAATGCTCAAATCGACATAATTGTTATTATTTAATACCAACTTGTCAGAGGCCTCATGAAAAATTTCAAAACATCTATCAGGGAATGGCAATAGAGTAATCTGATGGCTCAAGTTTCAGGACACTTACAGCTTCTCAAATTTACAATAGGTCTCAAAATGGATTTGTAAACATAGTTATAGTGATATAACAATTTTGTATTTTAAAATTATCCAACTCACGGAAACCCTCATAACTTGTCCCTTACGCCAAACCCTTAGTCCTCCAAAAACCGTTATAAAAAGCGACAGGCTAAAATGATTTATGGGATAACTAGATAAAGGGAGTGCCAAGTTTAGCCGCCTTTGGGAGATAAGACAATAATAATAGATTTGTTACTTTTGTTTGCCGACAAAAACGATACCGCCTTTGGGACTAACAGTATTTATTTTAATAGCCCTCTAGGTTTATTCAAAGGAATGGATTGTTTGGACAAAGGCAATTGAGATAACGGAAAATAAGCGATTATATTGAATGATTTATTAGTATGTGTTACTTTGGGTCAATATGTTATTTGACGGAAGAGGAGAAATGATAGTTCCTCTAAAGGCATCACTTTTAAAACAATATTCATAAAAAACGTTGTTTCTTAGATATATGCAAAAGAACATAATCTATGTTGCACATATTTTTAGTTAGTATTTCGTGCTTGACTTGCTTGGTTGTAGGTATCTTAAAAAAAAACAATTTATTTTGAGCTGCAATTTTTTTTTATGAATGTGATCTCTGCATCAGGGTAACGTATCAATAGGGAAGTAACAGATTGATCATTCAACCGACAATGATACTTTGGTTCGGCAAGCATGATCCGAAGAGACCATACGCAAAGACTTGTAACGACCACGCTAATTGGACACTTTCATAACTAATTAAGCGCTTCTATAGGCACAGCCGTGTTTTCGCGTCATTACACCAGTTTCATATGCAGTTGGGATTAGATCATTAATTATACAGCAGCCTTAATGAAATGTGTGCTCTGGAGTATGCTGGGTACACGCTCAAATATGTACGTTCTATTACGCAGAGGCGTATGTTTGGTAAGTTCGTGCTATATCATGCTCGTATTTGTTCTGTGAAAACCATGACTTTGATTCTAACCCTCACAGCTTGATGTCGTGTATGCCTATAACCTGCTTTATTAAAGTTACGTTGTTCACTAAACGTGTCGCATCAATTGCATCCATGTTTTGGGAATCCGAAAGATTCGCGAAGTTTTCGAGCATTCTTTCCCAGAATATAGTATTAGTTAAACTAAAACAGACTATGACCGATTTAGTAGCATTACTATGTGATCGACCTATTATTGTTCCATTGCTGGATACAGAACTCAGAGGGAGAGAGAGGTTTCAGGACGTAGTCTACCGCGCTACTCGAGTACGTATTAGTAGGTATATTTCCCGTAACACTAAGAACTTTGTATTACAGAATTTTCGGGTACTTTCTTTACGATGTTTACTTGCACTGTAAAGCTGTTATTAATTACTAATACGCACATCATTTTAGAAAACTTGGACTCTGGGTTGAGAAGCCGAGTTTCAACCATTAGGCTATCACTGTTTTTGGTGGTAACATTTCTATAAATCCCAGCAAAACCCCGAAAGTCCAAAAGAAAAGGGAACAATGAACGACATAGGAAAAATTTCCTTTTTCTATGGCGAGGAAATAGAGGAATCCCATTACAAATGGGCATCGTACGAAATGTATTTTTTGAGGAAAACGCCCAAACACGCACTGTCATTATTGCTGGAATGCCCCTGACCGAATTGCTTGTCATCCTTATCAGCTGACCAGTCAACGGAATTCGGTATCAATCAATCTGCTTCGCTGTCGGGGTCACCCCTCGACACTTACTACTTTTGGCTTTCTTACAAATTTCAGCGCATTTCAAAACGTTTATTGGGTTTCTATAAAATAATTATGTGTATCGTTTAATTTGCCTTCAACTTTCATTTGCATTGAAAGTAAAAATATAAATGTTATTTTTGTTTCCCTTGAGATAATATCGAAGATTGTTCCGTTCGTTTTGTTTGTTTTCCTTTAAATAATAATAATATTTTTTATCCTGAGTTATTTTATTACGTGTGTATGTTGGCAATTTGCAGTATTGTTTTTATCATATTTGCAAAGAATTTCGATAAACTGCTTTAAAAAAATTACGATTCTTTAACGATTGTCATAGTATCTTTAGTATAAGTATTATCTCTACCATTATGCTTTCACTGATTTAGAATACGTTTAATATAGGTCTGTTCACATTAAGTCGTCTCGACAGTTTAAATATTCGTCGACTGACAGATCTTGCTGTTCACATGTGACAAGAGCAAGGTTTGTTCACAAAAATTAAACCGACAGGTTGATTGTCATCATAATGTAAACAAGAACTTTCAGTCGGCGAAACTGTCGAGCCGACCAAACTTGAATGTCCATCCGCCATAGTTTATTATTAAACTTTCGTCCGGTTCTGAGATTCCGTCCAACATCAGTAGAATTTTATCTTTTTTTTTTATTTCACTGAAGTAGCAAACGCGCATTCAGTCCACCTGATGGTAAGTGGTCACTGCCGCCCATGGACATCTGTAATCAACTTCATACAGAACATGGGTTCTATCTGAAGTCAATCACAAATGTGTTGCTACTCGCGAGGACTAAGATGGTCGCCTCATATAAAAGTGTACCGGCAACCACACCCTTCCATCGAAACGCAAGAAATTTACGCTAGAAATAGGTGTGGCGGTGGTACCTCCCCGGTCGAACTACACTGGTTCTACCACCTGGTAAAATCTATATCTAAATGGTATCTATATTATTTGTATTAATGTTTCACAGTAAACAGCTTGCAAAGGTATGCATATCAATTTGCATTCAGGCACTGTTTCGTAAAGTACTCAGAACATTATCTCGCAATGCATCAGCGTGATACCAGCCGCTGCGCTCGTTAGGGTGATGTGAAAGATATTCAGACGGTAATTTTGTATGTATATTTGTAAAGTAAAAGTGCAATTGCATTCAAATTTATTGGAACACTAACTTATGATCAAGTGAACGAGTTAAAGTATTGGAATACTTAAAACGTCCAAATTAAAAGTAATATAATCCTAGTAATTTATTTGTAAGATACATCGTTAATTACGATTGTACCTATAGTTTTTCAAGTTTATCGATTTTTTTTAAATAATTCAATCAGCCAACGAGCATTCTCCTAATGTGAGTATGTGAGTAATAGGTGATTTTCGTGCAATGTATTATTGTCTCTCTGTAAGGTAGTATTGATTTAAACATCGGGTTAATTATAGCGCCGTAGCACTGTGATTGAAAACGGTACTAAGACTCAAATTTTCCCGACGAATCTATATAGTTTCGCTTACGGTTTTGCATATTACGGAATTGAAATAAATATTATAGTAAAAAAAACCGCTTTTAAAGCATATATGTGCCCTATGTTTTTTCCCAATAATATTAATATTTTCGTTCATTATTGTTTTTAGCTTTTTTTAAGAATTATTTTTATTTATCCTACTTAAAAAAATTAAAATACCGGGAAGATTTTTCATATTATTGCATTGTGTAATGTTTCAAATTAATCAGAATTCTGGAAACCGGTGAAAACTGAGCTCAAAGATTCCATTACATACATACATACATAGATACAGCCCAAGTTAATAAAAGCGTGTTAAAATACAAGCTAAATTTTGGTTTTACTTATCTATGAACAACAGAGAACACAAGCCAGTTAAGTCTTAGGGACCATACATTGGTTTGAGTGCTTGGCTTGGCTTGAGTTGAGGATGTAGGCATAGTCCCCTGTCAGGAAGCCCGATTTTGGCACTATTAAACAGTGGCTCTCAATCAGCTAAAATATCATCAGAGAACATAGGCCTCTCTCCAGATGCGTCATTGAGCCTAATCGCCTCGATTGACAACTTTTTTTATCTGATTGAAGTAGCAAACGAGCATGCAGTGCACCTAATGGTTAGTGGTCACTGCCGCCCATGTCACAATGGTAAGCAACTTTATAGAGAACATAGGTTCTATGTGAAGTCAATCATAGACGCGTTGCTACTTCTGAGGACCGAGATGCCTTATATAAAAGTGTACCGGCCTATCCATCGGAAAATGTTTCACACTAGAAATAGGTGTGGCGGTGGTACTTCGCCGGTCGAACTATACTGGTTCTACCACCTGGTAAGATGTGTTAATTTTAATCGTATAATTAAAATTAATAACAAACTTAAAATAGCTGATGTGCCATAAAAATATGAAAATGTGTGAATGTGAATGTGTGTGTGAAGATTTACCTTCATTATATTAATCACAAAATTGTTCCTAACCCTGAAGCTTAAGATCAAACCATGCATTTTGTAGCTTCTCCACGTAAAACAAATACAATTAATGATCCATTTGACACTTAAAAGGTATGATCTAAGGACCTAATATACGGGCAGACGTGTAATTTACGATGTGTGCGGAATAGTCACGAGAGAGACATTCAGACTATCTACATTAATTAGTACATTCCCTATATGTATAACTTTATCTATTGTTAAAATTGATATCTCTAGCTTATTCCCGTGGCTCGGCCCGCTTTGGTCACGTTTACTGCGGTAATGTGTTCTGTTTTAATTTAGGTCATAAACTATCTGAGTGCGAAATTTAAGTAAAATCTGAAATGAACTTTTTGCGTGAAAGAGAAATAAATATAGCACACCAACTTTGACCTTATGATATTAGTAACATACAATGTATATTTTGAATGGATTTTAGTTAATATTAAAAAAAAACATACACACACCCATTCCATTCATTGCGTTCTCAAATGGTTATTACAATTACATTTTATTATACTACCCCCGGATCGGAACATGACCTAGACCAAAAAGATTTCTTTGTATTAAAACAATATAATTCATTTCTTTTTTTCATATCTTGTTTTAACATGGACAATAAAAACTATAGTACATTCATATATTTAAACAAATAGGTATTTAAAAATTTCAATACCTATAGTAAAGCCAAGGTACAATTCTACAGAATGCACCAAATTTAACTCTAAAAGAACTGCCGACTCGTACTCGAATTTCATAAAAAATGTACAAGTAATAAACACGAGTAAGGTACGTAAAGTAAACATTCATATGTGGCAGGTCGCGACCGTGCAAGATTTACAGCGTGTACGCGACATTCGGACGTTCGCTAGATAAATTGCGTGCCAGCGAAATAGTTGTTGATTTTTGAACACGTAGCTAAACGAAATTTGAATTAGTTCTCACTTTAGGTGATACAATTGTGTTGCCAATTTTTACCCGACTGCGTCAAGAGGCTGATGTTATTCGAGCGCATGTATGTATGTATTTACGTATGTATGTTTGTATGAATGTCCATTTCTTTTACTCGCTCTGTAGCCCGAACGGCTCTACAGTTTAATTGTATAGGTTTTGAAATGGTTTAATTGTAGAAAAGTAGTGCTGCACTAAATTGAACACTATAGGAGTTGCTGACTCTTACTCGAATTTCATAAAAAATGTACAAGTAATAAACACGAGTAAGGTACGTAAAGTAAACATTCGTATGTGGCAGGTTGCGACCGTGCAAGATTTACAGCGTGTACGGGACATTCGGACGTTCGCTAGATAAATTGCGTGCCAGCGAAACAGTTGTTGATTTTTGAACGTAGCTGAATGCTAAATGGAATTTGAATTAGTTCTCACTACAGGTGCAAAAATTGTCTACCAGCAGATGAGACGATTGTACCAGCATTTTTTGTGACAAGGATTATAAAAAGTCTAAAGCTGTAATCGTGCATCAAAGTTAAGTTAAGATTCGACGTAAATAAGTCGATAAGTAGCAAATGCCACGGGCCACGCTACTAGAGGGGCCCCGCGGCCCAACACCTACCTATTTATATTTTACTATCTTTGCTATCCTGAAAATCTTAAACAGAAAGAAGTAGGTATAGGAAGTGTCACCTCTAAAGTTTCTCAGATTAAATCCAAAAAAGTTTACTTGTAACAGTTTTGTTTTATTTAATACCCTTACTTAATGAAGCAAACTATGGACAAATTTCCTACTAGGCCCCGCGCTGGCTTAATCCGGCACTGCTCTGAAGACACCAATGCTATTTCTGCTACCAGTATGGGTACCCATTACCCATTATTGTTCCACTGGTGGACACGGGTCTTTTCTCAGAATGAGAGAGTTTTAGGCCATAGTCCATCGCGCTGGCCACGTGCGAATTGGTGGACTTCACACACCTCCGAATACTTTTTTAAAGAACTCTCGGGTGTGTAGGTTTCCGTTGTTTCCCTTAGCCTTTCAAAAGTAGTGATAATTATTATTACGCACATAATTTTAGAAAAATCAGTGGCGTGCCTGAGTTTGAACCGCGGGCCTGCCGATCGAGAGGGCAAGTTTCAACCATTACGCTATCACTGCTCTGCACTATCAGTAGATATACATATCAGTAATTCTATGTTAAGCACTATTGTGTTCTGTTGTAAAGGGTGTGGGAGAAATATTAAGCGGAGGTTTTTAATCTCAACGGTGGGAATACATTGGAGTTAACTTTAAGTAAAAAGAATAAAAAAATATTACAGATCACAGATGTCCATGAGCGACATTGGATAATAACAATCAGGTGGATACGATCAGGTGGATTGCATGCTCACGTATATACTACTTATGGACATATTTTATTTTATATAAAAATGAATTATTTTTCGGTAAAATCTTTCTTTTGTGTCAAAATTACGACTTTGTATTAAAACATAAAAATCTGTGTGTAGTAGGTACTACCTTATATTAATAACAAACATATTGACTCTTGGAGATTGAGATGGAATATCACGTGTAACTAAAATATTACAAATCTTAAATTAACTACTGCTAAGCTGATTTTTATTGCAGAGGTCAAGGGCTTGATTTTCAGCTAGATACAACCATTAGATCAAATATATATTAAATTTGTTGTAAATAAATCATTTGAATTAAAAGTGAATTTCAGAACCCGTAGGTAGCGTAACGAAATAATGTGCTAACATTTATAATGTTCGTTTTAAATTAAGTTATTGCGAAAACGGATCGGGAAACACAATTTCCGTTCTGTCGAGGCAACTACCATTCGTTGGAAGTGACTTGATACCTCCTTTAAAGAGTTTCAGCTACTTTCTATATCACTTGAAATTATCGTTCAATTTAATCTGTTTTTTTTAAGCTATTGCATAGCTTTTATCCCGGGCTTTGAGCGCGGCGACCGAACCAAGAAATTCCGTAACGAAAAAAACCTAACATCCCCACTCCGCCTACCATGTAGCATGGCCGAGCGTTTGCTTAACGAGTATGTATATGGTACGACAGTACGAAGCTCGCACTGATCGAGACGAGCTGCTCGGAAATCGGACGAATACGTAAGCAGCTGGTGGTGAGAAAGTATATAGTATCAAAGAAAGAAACTTGAATTAATATAAAAGAAAAAAATACTGCATAAATAAATAATTATAATTGCATAAGTTGATAAAAAATGTAACGTACTATGTAGTCATATATATAACATCTAATAAAAGTAAATCACTTGAGTTATCTGTGAAGTTAAGTAACGTAACTGAATAACGTGCCAACATTTATAACGTTCGTTTTAAATTAAGTTATTGTGAAAACGGATCGGGAAACACAATTTCCGTTCTGTCGAGGCAACTACCATTTGTTGGAAGTGACTTGATAGCTCCTTTAAAGAGTTTCAGCTACTTTCTATATCACTCGAAAATATCGTTCAATATTCAAACGTTTATTAAGTCACCTGTAAACAAATTCATTTAGAACATGGGTTCTATCTGTAGTCATTCACAAACGCGTTGTTACTCCCGGGAACTAAGATGGTCGGCTCATATAAAAGTGAAGCGGAAATCACAGCTTACACTTTTTCAAATTATTAAAACAGGTCTAATATAGTGATATGTTTCTGTCAATTACTGCAGAAATCAGGCTAAAATACGACGTTAATATGATGAAATGAATATAATAATACTAGTTGACCCGGCGAACTTCGTTCCGCCTAAAAGTAAAAAATCTAAAATTATCAGTGTTCCTCGACTATATTATGCATGTATTATACATAAAAACCTTCCTTTTGAATCACTCTATCTATTACAAAAAAATGCATTAAAATCCGTAGCGTGGTTTTAAAAATCTAAGCATACTATGTAGTGATATATATAACATCTATTAAAAGTAAATCACTTGAATTATCTGTGAAGTTAAGTAACGTAACTGAATAACGTGCCAACATTTATAATGTTTGTTTTAAATTAAGTTATTTCGAAAACGGATCGGGAAACACAATTTCCGTTCTGTCGAGGCAACTACCATTCGTTGGAAGTGACTTGATAGCTCCTTTAAAGAGTTTCAGCTACTTTCTATATCGCTTGAAATTATCGTTCAATATTCAAACGTGTTTTTAGCTATTGCATAGCTTTTGTCGCGGGCTTTGAGCGCGGCGACCGAATCAAGAAATTCTGTAATGAAAAAAACCTAACATCCCCACTCCGCCTACCATGTAGCAAGACCGAGTGTTTGCTTAACGTGAATGGATATGGTACGACAGTACGAAACTCGCACTGATCGAGACGAGCTGCTCGGAAATCGGACGAATATGTAAGCAGCTGGTGGTGAGAAAGTATATAGTATCAAAGAAAGAAACTTGAATTAATATAAAAGAAAAAAATACTACATAAATAATTATAATTGCATAAGTTGATAAAAAATATAACGTAACTGAATAACGTGCCAACATTTATAATGTTCGTTTTAAATTAAGTTATTTCGAAAACGGATCGGGAAACACAATTGCCGTTCTGTCGAGGCAACTACCATTCGTTGGAAGTGACTTGATAGCTCCTTTAAAGGGTTTCAGCTACTTTCTATATCGCTTAAAATTTTCGTTTCTATATCCAAACGTGTTTTTAAGCTATTGCATAGTTTTATCGCGGGCTTTGAGCGCGGTGACCGAATCAAGAAATTCTGTAATGAAAAAAACCTAACATCCCCACTCCGCCTACCATGTAGCACGACCGAGCGTTTGTTTAACGAGTATGTATATGGTACGACAGTACGAAGCTCGCACGGATCGACACGAGCTGCTCGGAAATCGGACGAATATGTAAGCAGCTGGTGGTGAGAAAGTATATAGTATCAAAGAAAGAAACTTGAATTAATATAAAAGAAAAAAATACTACATAAATAATTATAATTGCATAAGTTGATAAAAAATGTAACGTAACTGAATAACGTGCCAACATTTATAATGTTCGTTTTAAATTAAGTTATTGCGAAAACGGATCGGGAAACACAATTTCCGTTCTGTCGAGGCAACTACCATTCGTTGGAAGTGACTTGATAGCTCCTTTAAAGAGTTTCAGCTACTTTCTATATCAGTCGAAAATATCGTTCAATATTCAAACCGGGTTTTATTACAGATTGGCTTTTAGTACTTTTTGTAATTAGTAGATAAGGGGAGGTGGTTCATTATTATGTGTGGGATTGGACCGTCATTGTCATGGTTTTTTTAGTACCATGACAATACTATTTCTTTGTTTATTTTCATATAGGTTTTTGCTTCTCTTTTGGGTCATTCTTATGTGTTGGACTTTGCATTCTAACAAATCGCGATTTGATACGGTTTGTTAGATTACAAGTTATTCCCACGTAAGTTTATTAATGATATATTTTTGTAGATATAATATATCTATATCTGTATTGTATTATAAACAATGTCATGGGTTTGGGTCATTGCCAATTGATATGTCTAATAACGTTTTAAGAGTAGTGATAGCCTAATGGTTGAAACTTGCCCTCTCAATCGGGAGGTCCGAGGTTCAAACCCAGGCACCACTGATTTATGTGCGTGTTAGAAATTAATTATTACTGCTTTTCGGTGAAGGAAAATATCGTGAGGAAACCTACACACCCGCGAGTTCTTTAAAAAAATCTCGGAGGTGTGTGAAGTCTACCAATTCGCACTTGGCCAGCGCGGTGGACTATAGCCTAAAACTCTCTCATTCTGAGAGAAGACTCGTGCCCAGCAGTGGGACACTAATGGGTTTTACCCAATAACGCTTTAAACGCTTTCTACACTCATAGCCCTACAATTGGGTTTTTCCTGTGTCGTGGGTACCATTGACACATACAACGACGAATACACAAACACCAAGACCCAGAATAAGAATCTAGACTTATCATTCTAATTCAACCTGTCCGGCCCAGAATTGAACTTGAAACCTATCATGGTTGATAGCATCTCCGCAATGCGTGTCGTGAATTAGTTGTTACTCATAGAAACCAAGTTTAAATGATTTTAAAATGGTAAAAACTCAGAAACTACTTTGATTACTTACTTTGCAGTGTATAAGGCAGAATAATAGAGAGGTATACTTTTTATAAAAATGTTGCGTGCTTAAAATTTTTGTTACGCGTTTTCCTTCAAAACATTAGACATTCGCCATGAAAATTAAAACAGTTGTATTCATTCTGACCCTTCCCTTTGCAAATTACACAATTATCGACGAATTCGTGTTCAGAATTCATAACAAAGGCAAGCAACGGAACTGCAGGGAATTCTTTTCTCTTGAACCGCGGAGGGCCCTTCAAACCCTATTCCCGGGCGAGTGCACGACAAATAGCTCCAATCTGAAATGTGCTTAGCCAAATGAATACCTACTGTTTGTTGACAATTCGCTAAGTTACAGTGATAGGAAAATTTTCGAAATGACGATTTTGGATAGTCCAATGCTAACGTTCATCATACTTTAACCAGGTTAGTAAAACACATATTTCTGCTTCATGTTAAATGGAGGGTTAAAGACGTAATTTAAGTTGGTCTGAGACGTTGCTAATGTTGTCGTACTTGCTTTTGTACGGGTATATAGGTATATAGGTATAGTTTTGTTAAAAAGGAAATGTCCAACAGTGGCAGTCACCGAATAAGGAAGGTTTTAATTATCTGATCGAAATAGCAAACGAGCATGCAGTCCTTCTGATGGTAAGTGGTTACTGCCGTCCATGGACATCTGTAAGCAATTTCAAATAGAAAACGGATTCTATGTGAAGTCAATCACAGATGCGTTGCTACTCCCGAGGACTAAGATGGTCGCCTCAAATAAAGTGTGCCGGCAACCACACTCTTCCATCGAAACGCAGAAAACTGCTTCACGCTAGTAATACGTGTGGCGGTGGTACTTCCCCGGGCGAACTATACTGGTTCTACCACCTGTTAAACTACACGGTTGTCCAGACTCTTAAATATTTTCCTCGAGAGACTGAGAAAAAACTTGGGCATTCCAAGTGGAGAAGGGTCCGTACACTTAAGCCGTGTGTACACCTATGTTTCTGTGGTAGATTTTAATTTAATTGATATCTAATGAGTAATAGCTTAATGATTTAAACTCGGTCTTATAATCCCAGGGTCCGAGGTTCGAATCACATGCACGCAGTACTGATTTTTCTTTTTAGGAATTGTCAGGGAACCTACACACCAAGTTAATTAAACCTATTTTTACCATTAACGTGTGTGTTCAAAATACCTTCAAAATTATTACAATTTATTTAAATTTGACAAATATTCGTGCTACTTTGGACACTATGACCTTTAGTTTTTAAATTTAAATTACGGTCGAATTAGGACCGTTGCGACGGGTGACTAGATAATAAGATATATAAGATAATAAGATATATAATATATATAAGATGTACAAAATACATATTAGGTATCTAACGAACGCCCTGTAGTTCCGGGATCAGAATAGGGCTACGGCATCCCCTGCCTGTCGTAAGAGGCGACTAATTGGGGCTTCCGGGGTTGCAAGCGGCTAGAGTGGGAGCTCGAACCGTTCGGTCAGGCAATCCCGGGAAGGACGGCGGTATGTGTGACCGTCGTAAAGACTAGACGGAGCGGTGCGCCCAGCCGCCCATCTGGGAGGAGCCCGATGGGACAACGCGCTCGGAGGATTCCGGTTGAAGTCGTTTCGAGATCCCGGAGTCCTCCTTTTCAGCGCCGAGGACGGCCACCGGGGGGGTTTTAGTGCGGTAAAATCCCACATAATCCTGCGTCGCTCCCACGGCGTCGGGTACCTTTTGAAGGTTTCCCCCTCAAAAACAAAAAAAAAGTACCTATCTAACGAAAATTACGTTTTAAATTAAGAATCTCTTATTTTCAGAAGTGATTTACAGCCTGATTTATGAACTAATATTTGTACATGGCGTTTATATAGGATAATATTTCATTACGTTCCCCTAAGTGTCCCAAGATAATAACAGTGGAACAATGTACTTCACCCCCGTTTTCTGAAATGTAAGTTCTCTGCAAACATCCCTTACAGAGGGTTATAATTGGATTAAATAATAGTTCTTATAGCGACAGTTAGTTTCACTTACAGTATTACGTGTACTTTATTACGTGGATTAAGCAGAAAATGTAGAAGTCTGTGCTGTATTGTTAGTTATTATATTTTCTGTTGTCTTTGTGTACAAGGTTTGTATGGAATTTTAACCATGCGATGGGACTAACGTGTTTTCAATGTGGTAGAATTTTGTAGTTCGATACCAGAAGCATCACTAACACACCCAGTGAAAACGCTGTTATGCGGTGATGTGTTTTGGTGTGTGGTATAGAAGACGTTTTTAATTATATATATTGAAGTAGAAAATGAGCATTCAGATTCTACTTCAATATTTCTACCTGATGATAGGTGGTAGAACCAGTGAAGTTCTTAAGTGGTAGAACCAGTGTAGTTCGACAGGGGAAGTACCACTGCCACACCTATTTCTAGCGTGAAGCAGTTCTTGCGTTTCGAGGGAAGGGTGTGGTTGCCGGCACTCTTTTACATGCGACCATCATAGTCCTCGGGAGTAGCATCGCATCTGTGATACCGTCTTCTCTATTAAGTTCTATTTTAAGTTAGCGCAAACGTGGAATCCAGTGGTTAGTTTATGTCAATGACATAGAGTTCAAAGTTCGGTGCGTAAGGATACAGTTAGTGTTATGTGTCGTGAAAAAAAAAACGAACTAGACGTAGGGTAGATAGGTTAATCTATCACTAGTGCTTGTCAACGGTTTCTCCCCGCCACCGCAGTTTCGCCGTGACCACGATCCATGCAACTGGGTCGAAATATCGGCAAAAAGAATTTGAAAATGATTCAAAAACCGCATATCGTGAGTACCCGTTAAGTATTAAAATGTGTCAATTCCGCGATGATATTAGTCTAAAATCATATTCTACCATATAACTTTTACTCTACAGACAGACACTTTCAGTCATAAATAAATGGTATATGACTTTTATATATATTATTTATCTATTCTATCTTTTTGCAATGGTATAAGAGTCGTAAAAAGGATGAAAATACTATATTAAACGCGAAGGTTTTTAAAAATGTCTACATCTGATACAGAGTTCAAGTTTTTTTCAGTCTGCCCGTCATAAGTTAAATATTAAAAAGGATACCAAGCGCAGTGGTGCACTTTGCCCAATCTCCCCTGCCGAAGTCCTTTGCAAACATCCCCCGGTTCCATTAACTAATTGTTAATTATCTCCCCTGCGTCCTCCGATGACATCTTGATGAAGATGGCCATTTAATATCTTTTGGTATTTTCTTGCTAAAATTTAGATGCTACTGGATACACCTGCTTCAAGTTTCTGTGTTGTTACACATGTTGACGTTATGACCATAGATTAAGTTACGAAATAGACTCGTAATAGATAATCAATTTTAATAAGTAGATGCGAGGTCATGTACTATGCCCCTAGTACGAATTTAGAAAGTTTACTCGAAACAATATTTTTTAAGTTTTGGCTTAGATATTATAATGTATGACTTAGATATAATAATGCAGAGTGCAATAACTCTGAATAATGTGGGAAAGCATAAACAATTATAGTTTCGAGGAAAATAATAAAAAAATACAAGGGCACTGACTGCATGGTGATCATGCTGATATTTTACAAAAAAAAAGAAAACAGAAATTGAGATGAATCTTATGTCTCTGCTTGAAAAGAAGCGTTGGAAGGAAAGTGTAATGATTGACTTTGTGTAATATGTGATAATTTTGCAAAAACGACGCAATATTATTTCAGTCGTTAGATTTAAAATAAAAGATGTACTGATTTGTTGCATATATTTGCAAATAAATTGTTCGCAGGTCTGAGAATAATAGTATTTCTTTAGAATTGTTATCTGTAATTTGTAAATCATCTTATAGGCATTGCCTAATAATCTTGGGATCTTTTTAGTAACATCTATACAATAATATAAGACTTCACTGTGCCGCGGACGAGGATACACAATAAGATAAGAAAAAAAAACATTAAGTCCATTTGATAACTAGACACTGCAGCTCAACTACCTTACAGAATTAAAGTAGGTAGGTATATAAGTAACCAACTTCATACAGATAAGGGACTTTATTTGTATGAAGTCAATCACAGATATTTTGTTACTTCCAAAGACTAAGATAGTCGTTTCTAATAAGTGAGCCGGTAACCACACCTTTTTACCGAAATGCAAGGATCGGTTCACATTCGGAGTAGGTTGGGCGTTATTACGCCCTACCCCCCTTAACGGGCAATATCACATTCCATCTATAATAACATATCTACCTTGGAAAGGTAGAAGAACGAGTAAAATATTACCAAGCAAGTCAAACCCCTAAAGGATTCTACAGCCAATTGTAATTATCTCCCCTACCGACAGTGCTGACATCTTGATTAAAACGGCAAATTAATAACTTCGTGCGGGAATGCAACCATCTTCGCACTTTTAAGCTCTTCCCCGATTGTGCTTTAAACCCTCTGTTTTAATCCAGACACCCCGAAAGGGTGTTTTGTTGTGCTAATTTATAAAATAAAAAATTGTTTGTTTTTTAAGGATTTGGTTTCGAATTAATAAAAATGAATTTTGGTAGTTGGTAACAGTAAGTTTAGGTGAGAATGGGTTTAACACATGTAAAATTATTTTAGGTACCATACTAATAGGTTTTTTTTTATTGGACTGAAGTAGCAAACGATCATGCAGTCCACCTGATGGAAAGTGGTCACTGACGCCCATGGACATTTGTAATCAACTTCATACAGAACATGGGTTCCATCTGAAGTGAATCACAGATGCGTTGCTTGCTACTCCCGAAGACTATGATGGTCGCCTCATGTGAAAGTGTACCGGCAACCACACCCTTCTATCGAAACGCAAGAAATGCTTCACGCTAGAAATAGGTGTGGCGGTGGTACTTCCCCGGTCAAACTACACTGGTTCTACCACCTTGAGAGGTATTATGAACACAAATACAGTTTTAAAAGGTAGGACCAGTATATTACGAGTCGAGTGCAGCATGTGTGTTTTTCTAGTGTGAAGCACCGAAAGTTCTTGACTTTTGGTGGAAGGATATGGATGAGGACTGACTTATATATGAGGTTACCATTTTAGTCTTCACGAGTGGCAAGGCATCTACTATCTACTATTACAATTTGTTCTGTATCTAGTTGATTACAGATGTCCATGGGCGGCAGTGGCCACTTACCATAGGTGGACTGCATGCTCATTTGCTACTTCAGTCAGATAAAAAAACAATTTGTTTCATAGTGACTTTATATAGCAAAAATACCCCCGAAACATAAAATATCACTATATGTCTATGCCAAACCATAGCTCGTAAATAATAATAAAATTCGACACAAACAACGATGCGTTTGCACCTCCTCTATATACGTAAAAGAAATTAAGTCAGGTTTTCATAGTCATTTGTCAAAGAATTAATACCGTGTATTACTATATACGTTTGTTTTAGTTTTTATATAATAAAACCTTATATATGATTTTAGACTAGTATTATCGCGGAATTGATACATTATTAACGGGTACTCACAATATGCGGTTTATGAATTCTTATAGAATTCTTTTTGTCGATATTCCGGCTCTAACCACTGGATCGAACTGCATAAACCTCAGGTGATCTCCGCTGAGCGTCATTACTTTCCACGTTTAGTAAGAGAAGCTATAGAGATCAAAAAACATCCTAAGAATTTTAACAGAGAAGATGGTTTTAAACATGCACAAGCGTGGAATCTGGTGGTTAGTTTATGTAAATCTCAAATAGTGCAAAATGTGGTGCGTAAGGATACAGTTAGTGTTGTGTGTCGTGATAGGGAACCTAAAAAAGGAAACCGAACTAGACGTAGGGTAGATAGGTTAATTTACCACTAGTGCTTGTCAACGGTTTCTCCCCGCTACCGCAGTTTGGCCGTGGCCACGATCCATGCAACTGGGTCGAAATATCGGCAAAAAGAATTCTTTAAGAATTCATAAACCGCATATCGTGAGTACCCGTTAAATATTATAATAAAACCTTATAATGCTTTATTTTCTTTCGATCAATATGAGAAAACATATTGATCATCGTAGTACAACAAACATCCACTGTCGCTACTGGATCGATTTTTTAATGCTTTTACATACATCAAGCGTTCCCTGGGGATTCGGTGTGAAGTGCGGTAAGTGCTTGGCACATATCCGATGCGGTTCCATTGTTTCCGTCAGCGGGAAACTTTGTAGCCGTTATGTTTGATTCACGAAAGGCATTGAGTGGCGCAGTACCTACTCGTATGATGGATCGCTTTAAAAAGTTTTTGAGATATATATATGTTATAGGTTTTATATATGTTCGTTAGTTTTGTTGTAAATATTACCAGTTGCAAGACAGTTATAATAGCTTACTTCCGCGGCTTCGCTCTCATCGGTACCGTTCACTAAAGTAGTGAATATCTTTTGTGTTAATTTAGGTCATAAATTATTATCGGTATGTCAAATTTCAGCGAAATCAATTTGAAATATAAATATATATATATGTATAATAATAATTGGATTTTATTGTAGTTTTAATCGTGCATCGAGTTTACCTGATGATAAATAGTTACATGGACGCTATGATCACAGTATTAATATCATACAGTAGTCTAACTCTGCCGTGTCCATGAATTTTATATGCACAATTAAAGCAATCAAAAACAGCCTAATATAATTTACAACTGCTCTTCGCTACATTATTATTTAAATAAAAAGATCCACTGCTTAAAAAAAGTCACATCGCCCGCTCGCCACTACGGCACATTCGCTAGCTGTTGGGTGCCGAGTGCATAACAAAATCGTGGCGCGTAGGTACAACTTGCGTTTCGTGCGTTTAGAAGTTAGAATACTGTAGATACTAGTACTGTGCTATGATCGACCCCTGATAAGATCCGAGTTTTACCTGAGAATACCCACAGATAGGTACGTTTCTACCCCTGAAAACTAAGTTGGATTCAGATATATATGCTTACTACTCTTTTACTCCGCATTTCAGACAAAAACATAGCAACGTTTGACAATGCCATTATTAGGAAGAAATATATGATTATATCGCATCTTTACTCATAAAAAGAAATAACTCGAAATTTACGTTTTGTGAGTTTATACCATAAAACGAACGAACAAGGT
This sequence comes from Spicauda simplicius, assembly GCA_949699795.1. Lineage (NCBI taxonomy): Eukaryota > Metazoa > Arthropoda > Insecta > Lepidoptera > Hesperiidae > Spicauda > Spicauda simplicius. The sequence continues at coordinate 4,012,378 of OX453068.1, forward strand.
AATAAACTCGCAAAACGTAAATTTTGAGTCATTTCTTCTTATGAAAAAAGGTGCGACAATATCGACAGCGCCCATCTAGTAGACCACATATGATACTGTAGCGACCTCTTTTTGTACATACTTGTTACTCTTCAGAAAACTATATTTTTATAATTTTATATTTCGAATTTAGAAGAATATTATTTTATGACATTGTAGAAAAGATGATTATTGTTTTGTTAGTTTTCGTATCGAGAGGATGTTTTGAGTTAGTATTATTTTCTTGTAAATAGTTTTATTGTTGAACATATTAAATATAGGTGTGAAAATAACCAGTTTCCTTTCACCCTATAATACTAACGCATTAAAACTTGAGAAAGGGGCAAAGTTTCTCAGTGTACACAAACAAATTCCTATCACCATAAAATAAAAAGCACTGCAAGCGAATAACATTCAACTTGTGAATCCGATTCCCGGAGGCGCGTAAAGTATGTGGTACCTTTATTGTTTTCCTTCGGGAGGGTAAGCTACGTGACGTTTGGAATAGAGCGCAATACGCTTTTAAATAAATAGCGCTTTATAAAGAACAATCCTGTGCTAGGATTTCTTGTCGTGGATGCCATGGATTTTGTGTATGCTAGCTTATTTCCCAGCTTCACTCGTTTTGGCCATGTTTATCTTGTTATTGGGGTACAACCCATTATTGTCCTACTGCTGGGCACGGGTTTTCTCTCAGAACGAGAGAGTTTTAGGCCATAATCCACCGCGCTGGCAAAGTGCGAATTGGTGGACTTCAAACAACCTCCGAAACCTTTTTTTTTTAAAGAACACTCGGGTGTGTAGGTTTCTTCACGATGTTTTCCTTCACCGAAAAGCAATGATAAATAATTTCTAATACACACATAAATTAGTGGTGCGTGCCTGGGTGTGAACCTAGGACCTCCCGATTGAGAGGGCAAGTTTCGACCATTAGGCTATCACTGCTCTAAGTTTCCCTTGGTAATGAGTATCTTATTTGTTAATCTAGACCAGGGTTTCTTCAGGGCTACACGTACCCCTGTTAAAGTTTACAAATAACAGCGAACCCCCTTAACTAAACTGACTAATTAAATCCCCCCTCCCCCTAAAGAAAGCAATAAAATTGACTGTTGAAGATTTTTTTTATCTGACTGAAGTAGCAAACGCGCATGCAGTCCACCTGATGGTAAGTGGTCACTGCCGCTCATGGACATCTGTAATCAACTTCATACAGAACATGAGTTCCATCTGAAGTCAATCACAGATGCGTTGCTGCTCCCGTAAACTATGATGGTCGCCTCATATAAAAGTGTGCCGGTAACCACACCCTTCCATCGAAACGCATGAAATGCTTCACGCTAGAAATAGGTTTGCCGGTGGTACATCCCGGGTCGAACTACACTGGTTCTACTGGCTAATAATACATTTAAAATTCTCTCTCGTCAACCCATTATTGTCCCACTGCGGGGCATGGGTCTTCTCTCAGAATGAGAGAGTTTAAGCCATTATCTACCGCGTTGGCCAAGTGCGTACTGGATTTCACACACCTCCGAGAACATATTAAAAAAAAACTCTCTCTCTCTGGTGGGTAGGTTTCCTCACGATAGTTTCCTTCACCGAAGAAGAAGAAGTAGTGATGATTAATTTCTAATACGCATGTAATTTTAGAAAAATCTGTGCGTGCCAGGGTTTGAACCTCGGACCTCCCGATCGAGACGGCAAGTTTCAACCATTAGGCTATCACTGCCACTGCTCGAAATCTAATAGTAATAAACAAATATTAATCAACTACGTACAATATATCTGTCCCACATACACTACAAAGCATATTTTGGCCATTTAAATGCTCTGAACTAGTTCCAAAGTTCAGTAGGCAGTGCATTGTGGAGCTTCGGTGTGTCAAGAACGCTTTTATCTAACAGCCCACTTTGCGAAGCTTAAGCATAATTGTAGCGAGAAATTAATTTATTTTCAAGTCTTAAAAAGCGTGTAGGGTTGGCTCTTAGTATTTTAATGTCGATTCAAGAATCTTCAGGGAATTTAATATCTTGGTACTTAACTGAGTTATTAACAACCATTGTGATTTGGCAACTAACTACACTTAGATGTCGTTGTAAATCAAATATATCAGCAAAATAGTTTATTTTTAAGCGATAATTTTAATATATACAAGTGGATCATATAACGTGATCGTGTACGTAATATATGTACAGTATAATTGTAAATACTACATATATATACTTACATCGGGTCTTCTCTCAGAATGCGAGAGTTTAGGCCGTAGTCCAGCGCGCTGGCCAATTGCGAATTGGTGGTACTTCACACACCTCCGAGAACTTTTTTTTAGGAACTCTCGGGTGTGTAAGTTACCTCACAATGTTTTCCTTCACCGAAAAGCAGTGATAATTAATTTCTAATACGCACATAAATCAGTGGTGCGTGCCTGGGTTTGAACCTCGGACCTCCCAATCGAGAGGGCAAGTTTCAACCATTAGGCTATCACTGCTCTATTATACTTATTTCCCTTACTTAAGTATAATACTTATTTATTGTATAATGGGTTGACGAGAATCTTACATACTACATTACAATATAGGTACTTATTGTATAATATATTTGTACGTAGTAAGTTTCAAGGTGGTAGAACCAGTGTAGTTCGACCGGGGAAGTACCACCGCCACACGTATTTCTAGCGTTACGCATTTCTTGCGTTTCGATGGAAGGGTGTGAGGCGGCCATCATAGTCCTCGGTAGTAGCAACGCATCTGTGATTGACTTCAGGTAGAACTTATGTTCTGTATAAAGTTGATTACAAATGTCCATAAGTGGCAGTGACCACTTACCATCAGGTGGAGTGCATGCTCTTTTGCTACTTCAGTCAAATAAAAAAGAAGTAAATTGTAAATTATTATTTTTGTTACTTTTTTTTTTATAAACATCTATAAATATTTTTCTAAGTTCAAATAATGGCCAAAGTTCTATTATTATTCTTATTATATATTATCTACAATCTATTGGTGAAAACAAATTGAGATTGTTTTTAGGAATCGTAAAAAAACATTATAAGGGCACTGTACGTTTCATTTTATCATTCAGATGGTACACATTTTGTAAAACAAATTCTTGTGTGTAAATAAAGGTACCGTTGAAGGGGAGAGTTAATTGAAAATTGTCAAGAGCAGCATTATCTTTAGATCAGAAACCTGCCCTTTCGTGGGGTGTGTGGGGTTTTGATTAATGGTTTCGGTACAACTATTCTTGTTTACACACCAGGTGTACTTGATTTGTGTAAATGATTGCTGCAATTCCATTCCTTTGTGTGTTGATGTGCGAGAGTTTCTTAATTAGCTAGAAATAGTGGAAATTGTATTCTTATATGTAGTGCGGGTATATTTTTTTTTTTTTTTTTTTATTTCACTGAAGTAGCAAACGAGCATGCAGTCCACCTGATGGTAAGTGGTCACCGCCGCCCATGGACATCTGTAATCAACTTCATACAGAACTTGGGTTCCATCTGAAGTCAATCACAGATACGTTGCTGCTCCCGAGGACTATGATGGTCGCCTCATGTGAAAGTGTGCCATGTGAAGTGTATATTACTAATTTGTGGAATTAAGTACTTAAATGAGGGTACCAAGTTTGTTTTTTATACTTTAACCTAACGATAAGGCAGACGGGCTACCTGATGGAAAGTAGACACCGTCGCCTATGGACATTCGCAACACCAGAAGAGTCGCCAATGCATCGCCGGCTTTGAAGGAGAGCTCCTTTCGCACCTTTCTTGAAGAACCCCATGTTATAGCGCTCCCGGAAAACCTCAGTTCTGACTAAAGAAAATAGAAACTTTTGGAATTCAATTCCGTGGGATCCACCGCCACACTTATTTCTACCTAATAACTACAACGTTATGCGTTTATTTATTCTGGATTGAGAATTGTGGTAAGAGGTAATTACATAATTAATTGTTCTGTATGAAGTTGATTACAGATATCCATGGGCGGCAGTGACTACTTACTATCAGGTGGACTGCATGCTCGTTTGCTATTTCAGTCGGATAAAAAAAGGGATATAATTATCCGAAGTATTATAACATAAAATCCTTAGGAGAAGCAATGCGTCCAATCCATCCAATTAGGATTTTAGTCTTATTATGTCCATGTGCGGCGGGAGTTACTTTTGGTTCGTTCTGTTTCAATATTATAAAGAAAAAACGTAAATTAAAATAACCATTATACTTAAAACTAAAGTGTGCGAACCCTATGACACGCCGCATACTTGCGCTTGGCATTGTAACAAAAGCTTTGCGTTGAAGGTCTTAGTTCTTGACGAAACTAAGCCATTTATTTCGGTTAAGCAATGTCTGGTTACAATGGTTGTACGAACCATGCTGTCTTTGTGACATTCAATGCAGTTTGTGATTGTACTGGTATTTTGTACTAAAATCGTTTGCTATTTTAATTAGTAATAGCCTAATGGTTGATACTTGGCCTTTAGATCGGGAGGTCCGAGGTTCAAATTCCCAGCACTGAGTTTTCTAAAATTATGTGCAGAAGAGAAATTATTTATCACTGCTTTACTGTAAAGAAAAACATCGCGAAGAAACCCTTACACCTGAGAGTACTAATAAAGAAGTTCACAAAGACATATGAAGTCTTCCAATTCGTACTTAGCTCCCATGCCCAGCAGTGAGACTACAACGAGTTGACGACACTTCAATATTATGAAGCATATGTTTTTATTGGTTGATGGTGACAGTCATTTACTATCAGGCTACATACTCATTTGCTACTTTAATGTCTTTAAGAAAAAGTGACAAAATTAGAAAATAAAAGGGAAGCATTACACTTAAAACTAAAATGTGATAACCCTATGACACGCCGCATACTTGCGCTTGGCATTGTAACAAAAGCTTTGCGTTGAAGGTCTTAGTTCTTGACGAAACTAAGCCATTTATTTCGGTTAAGCAATGTCTGGTTACAATGGTTGTACGAACCATAGCTGCCTTTGTGACATTCAATGCAGTTTGCGATCGTACTTGTATTGTGTGGAATATAACGGAAACGATGTGCCCTATTTTTATTCTTCGTTGATTACATTTAGAGCAATGCTATTCAGTTTGATATCTCGGATAGAGTGATGTAAAATTCTTTAAATTTCAGTATCGAGAAACTTTTAATTTTGTTCAGTATTAACTGGTGTTTAATTCTATTCTTTTGCTCCATTATTCTCGGTATAAAAACTCAGTTATCTTTATCGTATTGAAAAATGGCATGAATACGAAGTGAATAATGAACATGTATAAGTACCCAAATATATTTGAAAAAATGAAACATTTGCGTTGCAATATACTGTTTTGTGGACTGAGATAGTACAAATAGAGTTCTATATAATATATTACTTAAAATTAAAATTCCGTAGTTGTATTTGAAAACTAAGTTAAAGTTGAACTGATAAATCCATGAAAAGTGCTGCATTTTATGAATATTTTGCGTTAGTATTCCCGATGGAATATTTCCTATCTCCCAACGGTCATTGAAGCATCACAATGCACGTATCTCGTGAACTTAAAGGTCGCAGCTGCGTCCGCTCGAAGGTAAGGCTCATTCAATATTTACCTTGCTGCATCTGGTATACGAGACGAACTGTAGCGTCTCTGTCATAAGTTATTTCAATTTAAAGCTATGTAACAATAATAAACGCAGGTAAAATCGGGATGACGCACGTGGCGAATCTATCACCGATCTGACATATTGGTCAAACGCCTAATGGGCTCTGGGTTCGATCCCCGGCCAAGTGGATTTCTGAACTCAGAATAAGGAATTTAGATTCTTGACTTAAGTTTCGATGTTTGTGTATTCGTCCGTGTGTGTGACTATGGCATCCACATCTCAGGACAAAATCTAAGTGTACGGCTAAGGGCTAAGTAATGGCATAGCTACCTTTGGAAAAATTAAGTTGAGTTAATAAATCCGTATAAAAATCTTCCATTTTATAAATATTTCCCGTTACCATTCCCGACTTAATATTTCCTATCTCCCAACGGTCATTGAAGCGTCACAATGCACGTATCTCGTGAACTTAAAGGTCGCAGCTGCGTCCGCTCGAAGGTAAGGCTCATTCAATATTTACCTTGCTGCATCTGGTATACGAGACGAACTGTAGCGTCTCTGTCATAAGTTATTTCAATTTAAAGCTATGTAACAATAATAAACGCAGGTAAAATCGGGATGACGCACGTGGCGAATCTATCACCGATCTGACATATTGGTCAAACGCCTAATGGGCTCTGGGTTCGATCCCCGGCCAAGTGGATTTCTGAACTCAGAATAAGGAATTTAGATTCTTGACTTAAGTTTCGATGTTTGTGTATTCGTCCGTGTGTGTGACTATGGCATCCACATCTCAGGACAAAATCTAAGTGTAGGGCTAAGGGCTAAGTAATTGCATAGCTACCTTGAGAAAAATGAAGTTGAGTTGATAAATCCGTATAAAAATCGCCCATTTTATAAATGTTTTCCGTTACCATTCCCGACGGAATATTTTCTATCTCCCGACGGTCATTGAAGCGTCACAATGCACGTATCTCGTGAACTTAAAGGTCGCAGCTGCGTCCGCTCGAAGGTAAGGCTCATTCAATATTTACCTTGCTGCATCTGGTATGCGGGACGAACTGTAGCGGAATCGTTCTTTTGTCACGTAACAAACGCATACAGTCCTTATGGCAAGTGGTAAGTGTCTCTCATAGACACTGACAGATGAAATCTTTATTGCGATTGACCACGAATACATTGCTAGATCTGAGGACTAAAGTACAACGCTACGGACTTGTATGTCTCCACCATCTTCAAACCAGAGAACACCGCTTACTAGTACCTGTTTTGGTTGCTGCATTTGTCCTCTTTTCATATGTGTCGTCAACCCATTATTGTCCCACTGCTGGGCACGGGTCTTCTCTCAAGAATGAGAGAGTTATAGGCCATAGTCCACCGCGCTGGCCAAGTGGCCATTGGTGGACACTGCTTGTCAAACTGTGGAAGGAAAGCTGTGGTTGCCGGCACACTTTCACATGAAGCGACCATCATAGTCCTCGGGAGTAGCAACGCATCTGTGATTGACTTCAGATGGAACCCATGTTCTGTATGCAGTTGATTACACATGTCCATGGGCGGCAGTGATCACTTACCATCAGGTGGACTGCATGTTCGTTTGCTACTTCAGTCAGATAAAAAAAAGGTGGATTGCATGCTCGTTTGTACTTCAATTACATAAAAAACCCTTGTAACTGTTATCATACTGTAACGGATTAAATTAAATTAATTTAAATAATCATGAGTTAGTGCTTAATATATGTGCAATAAGTGACTATCCGACTACATATATATGTAACTTAAGTCATGTTAACAAGATGAATGCGCTTCGAACGCTCCCAACTATGCACATAGGTTTCTGTTTCTCATTTTAAATGTCTCAGTTCAAAAGTGGAAGCGTTAAATGAACATTTAAAGTAATTTTGATATTTTTAATATCTGAGTTTTTGTTCTGGACAGAATGGGTTTTTCTGTATCTATGTCACTTATTTCTTGTTATTTTTTCTGAAAGATGTTGCTGTTACTTAATCTAGTTCTTAATCTCTAGTTACTAAGCAAGTACTAGAATCTAGTAAACGCCTGCGATTCATACATCGGACGGTGAAGTAAACTGACCTATTCTAGCGTGTAGTGTAGACTCGACAATCTCAGTCTCCGGGAGTTCTAACGCATTTGAACTCAACTTTGGGTAGAAGCCTAGTTCTATTAAGAAAATCACACCGGACCAGAAAGTCCATATACAACTTTCAAGTAGGACAAAAAATAAAAAAGAAACAATTTTAAATAAAAATTTATATACTGACGAGTTATTTATTTACGTTGCAAATAAAATTAACAATATTGATTATTTTAATTTTTAGCAATCAACGTGCTTATAAAATACTTATAATTTATTTTCGCCATTTCTTATAACTTGGGCCAATCCTTCTTCAACTGAAGTGAAGTATGCAGTGCATCTCTTCCTAGTGTGAAAGCTCGCTTTACAGTTGTAACACTATGCCGAAGATTTAAGAGCTTAAAAGCTCGGTTGTGGTATAATTTAGTTTAAGAAGTTTATGAAAACAGTCGAATAACTTATGGGTTATGTCAGAGATTTTGCTTTTGCTTCACAACAAGTGACATTATTAAGATATTAAAACAAAAAGCTTCAGTTTCAGTTGACTGTTTTTCAGCAGTGGCATTTGTTTATGATAATAAAGATGTAATTTAAAGCTTTTGGATTTTGCATAAAAGTAGTAACTTAAAAGTTTTTTATTTTTTTATTTTATTTTGATTTGTATTTACCCTCTCTTGTATTTTGTTATATTTTTCCTTCTTTTAGTCTAAGGTTGTCAGGAAGAGATGGTTATTTTAGTCATAGACTGCCTGTTGTACCTTAAATTTTATGTCTTTCATTTTTGTTAGTTATATTTTTGTGTTTGGTGTACAATAAAGCTGTTTGTATTGTATTCTAATAGTCTGAAATTGAAATGAAATGTCTTTATTTTGCATAGGCCTACGGAGGCACTAACAAATTGTCAGTTTCATATATATTTTTTTACACTACCACCGGATCGGAACACGACCTCAACTGAGAAGATCCGGCAAGAAACTCAGTGGGTTTTTCTTTTTTATTTGTATATATTTTTTTTATTGCCATATTGTTTATAAAAGCTAGCTCCAGTATCTTGCCTTATATTTGGCTGTACAAGTAGCATATTCTATATAATAGCGTTCGTGTTATTCTCTTCTTCTGATGCAGTCAGACACTAGGAACTATTTCCAAAATGAAGTAGTTCTTGCGTTTCGGTGGAAGGGTGGTTTCCTGCTCACTTTCATATGAGGTGATTTTCCAAGAATAAAATGTCTTGGGGAGTAGCAACGCATCGGTAATTGATATATTCCCTGTTCTATTCTAAGTTGTTTACACATATTTACTTATTTATTAGTCTTACTTACTAATCTATACCTATACTAATATAATAAAGAGGAAAACTTATTCTTATGATTTTTATAAAATAACTTAAAAACTACTAAAACGATTTTAAAATTTCTTGCACCATCAAAATGCTCCATTATTCCTGAGTAACATGGGCTATTTTTTATTACAAGAATATATAGGTGTCCTTTTTAAAACTTCATTAACATGGGGACATGTCCAGGTGTGGATCTCGAACGTATAATTATAGATTACAGTCGGATAGATCACATTATAGTCTGTGTGAACAAAGTCGCGTGGATTCTGCTAAACTTTTAATAAAGAAGTTTAATTTTAACCCCCGACGCAAGAAGATGGGTATTAAAAGTTTGACTGTTTTGTGTTTCTGTCAGTGGCACCGGAGCTGCTAAACCGGTGGGCCGATTTGAATGCGATTTTTATAAAACACTAGTTGACCCGGCGAACTTCGTTCCTCCTATAAGTTAAAAATTCTAAACTATCAGTGTTTCTCCACTATATTATACATGTATTATACATAGAAACCTTTCTCTTGAATTACTCTTTCTAAAAAAACACTGCATTTAAATCTGTAGCTTAGTTTTGGAGAATCTAAGCATACATAGACAGACAGCAGGAAGCGACTTTGTTAATACTATGTAGTAATGTTTTCCGTCGCATGTAATTAAGAAAGAAAGAAAGAAAGAAAATACTTTATTCGGTACAGTACCTACATAAGGTTATACAAAAACAGATACATCTAATAGCAAACATGTGTTATTATTACTAACTAATACTTATTGATGTAAGTTACATTACATTGACCGAATTACTGCTGCAGATAGTTAGATATGCATGTAATATTTTGACATTAAAAATTTTAATACACTTAATTTCTATTCCTAAATAATGATGAGATCGCAAGCATGCGCTTACTGTCTAAATGTGCAAGCTTTAGTTCACTAACGCGTCGCACTAACGCTACAACGTAGATTTAAGAGTTTAAGAGCTCAGCGACATAGATTTAAATCGCCACATGCGGCCAAGAAAACGTTGGTGTCATTATTTTCGCTTTTCGAAGTAAATTTTCAAGAAATACGCATTGTGTATTGATTAATACTCCATAACGTATATCAATTCAAATCAATTACATATCGTTATTGTAAAGTTTTTAACAAATTAAAAGTCGCAAAGTTATATAACTTACAAACACAGTGACGTAAATGTTTCTTGTTTTAAAGCATGAATCTTTTAAACAAGATTGATGGTGCATGACTCATTTATACTTACTTTGGGAAGCATTGGAAAAAAGGACCAACGAAAGATTGTATGAGCGGGAATTCTCATCTATCATTAAGTGGATTGTATGCTTGATTGTTATGTAAAAAATTGAAATAATATCGCAATACGTTTGTAAAATCAGTGCCCTCTCGATCGGGAGGTCCGAGGTTCAAACCCAGGCACGCACCCACTGATCTATGTGCTTATTAGAAATTAATTTACACGATTTTTCGGCGAAGGAAAACATCGTGAGGAAACCTACACACCCGAGAGTTCTTAAAAAAAAAGTTCTCGGAGGTGTGTAAAGTCCACCAATTCGCACTTGGCCAGCGCGGTGGATTATGGCCTAAACTCTCTCATTCTGAGAGAAGACCCGCGCCTAGCAGTGGGCCATTAATGGGTTGATTGATTGATTACCGACGCGTTTGAATTTAGTAACACTAGTTAATGATTCGCAGTGATTATTTAAAACAGATGCACACGTTTGCTACTCTGTTATAGAAAATTATAGCTACTATTCTGACTTGCGTTCTTATAATAGATGTAAAAAAATAAAGATTTATTTATTTATTTATATATAAATTCACCAACGATTATTACATTTACATATGACACAGTTACATAAGATACAAAAGTTTTGCAATAAATGTACAATCACTTATAGGTGAATATCAAAACCTTATAATTAAAAAAAAAACTTTATAAGCAGTATGTATGTGTAAGATTGATTTCACCTATTAAGTTAATGACCACGATTTATAGCAAGCTACATTACCCTCGTAGAGAAGTATTAGTGTCATTCGATATTAAACATTTCTATTCATTTAATTCTACGTCGCATAGCCCGGTACTTTGCAACAAGCGGTATTGTAAAGAGTTCAACCCATTTTTTCCAGCCAATGCTATTCCCAAGACTCTGAAATGTCAATGTTTTGTGTTATACGACGCTTTTCTCGGATTTGCTTCAGCTTTTTCCCGAAGAAAAGCTTTTAAAAGCTCTTAGGAAAAAAGTACAAATTTTAAGGGTAATAAAAATACGACGGTAATAAAAAACATATTTTATGCTACGATTATTTTTGATTTGTCATGCGGTCACTATATAAATGAGCCAGGCGGGTTCCAGGTGTAATTCTAACATCCTCGAAGACAGCCCAGCGTGGCGTCTTCAGCAGCGGATCCTGGGGCAAAAAATAGGGCCGGATCGCTCTCTGGAGGCAGTGGTTGCGACAATGGTCCGTTCTTGCGAAGAATGGGATAGCGTGGTTGACTCTTGCGACCGCGTTATGCACGCAAATAGGACGCCGAACGGGCCAGGGAGAGTGCTGATTGACGAGGAGGCCTCGGGAACGCCGATAGCGGCCCCCGGCGCGGCGTCCCTGTAGTTCCGGGACCAGAATTAGGCTACGGTATCCCCTGCCTGTCGTAAGAGGCGACTGAGAGGAGTTTTCGGGGTTGCGGGCGGCTAGAGTGGTTACATGCCGCCGTAAAGAACATAAGGTGCGATGAGCGTTTTCGCTCACTGTGGAGGAGCCTGAAAGGGGCATCGCACTCGGAGGACTCCGGTTGTGTTTCGTTGGAGATCCTGGTCCTCCACGCAGCGTTGATGACCGCCATCAGGGGAGTTTTAGTGCGGTAAAAATTCCACATAACCCTGCGTCACTCCCTCGGCGTAGTGTACCTTTTGAAGGTTTCCCCCTCGAGAACATAAAAAAGACGTTTCTTTAACTTTTTAATTTTGGTATCCCTGTTTGTTTATTTGTTGGAATTCGCATCAAACTAAAACTGTTGATTATAATTTCCCCCTCGAGAAGAAATAAAGGTGTAATTCCAATACACAAGCCCATACCAGTGTAAGTGTAAGAGATGTAAGACGTGCATTAAGATTTTTCGTTTTATTGCATGTTAGGTTATTGCCGTGATTTCGCACTCTTTAGTCCATATCTTATTTGTTAATCTAGGTAATGAATAGTTCAAATTTTAGCCAGCTCAGTGCCAAATTTTAGCAAAATAGTCGTTTTTGCTTGGAATAGTGACACACATCCTCACAAAGTAATATATTTACAAGATTAATAAAGTTGTTCAGTTTATATACTTATTACACATATTACGTACGAGTATAACAGATTGTCTGTAGATCTGTGTAAAGCAATAAGATGTGGAAGTAGCCAGTTTTGAATAAAAAATAGTATTTAAAGGCCATTTATTATACATATACAAACCGTATCAAATACAGCCTTGCACTCCATACCTCCTATGTTTTAGCTCAGTAAATATTGTGGACGGGGGCAAATTTAATTTGAGTCTGCTTTGAAATAGGCAACATTTTCAATTAGCGCACAGTTCATAGAATAAACTCGGAATACGTGTTTTATTTTGAATTTTAATTACTTACAGTGTGTTTAGGTACTGTTACTTGCTTTTTAAGATGTAAATTATATTATTTAATAGATGTTTTTAAGTACCTATATATAATTTTGTAATTAGATATTAGAGTGAAAAAATTGGAACTTATATTTCATTACCAGACCCAGCGAACTTCGTTCCGCCTGAAAGTCAAATCTAAAATTATCAGTGTCTCCCCACTATATTATGCATGTATTATACATAAATACCCTCCTCTTGAATAAGTCTATCTATTAAAAGAAACTGCATTAAAATCCGTAGCTTCGTTTTAAAGATCCAAGCATATATACAGACAACGAGAAGTGAATTTGTTTTATACTATGTAATGATAATGTTAAATGACTGAGCCCATAAGTTACTTCTTAAGTAAGTCTCGTTAGTTAAATTTTTCGATTGTAGGTATGTTTGTGATATTGTGTAGCGTTGTTGATGTAAGAAAACTTATTCAATTTTATTATTCAAGAATACAGGTTATTTTTATATGACTGAAGTAGCAAACGAGCAGTCCACCTGATGGTCAGTGGTCACTGCCGCCCATGGACATCTGTAATGAACTACATACAGAACATGTATTCCCTCTGAAGTCAATCACAGGTGCGTTGCTACTCCCTAGGACTACAATGGTCGCCTCATGTGAAAGTGTGCCGGCAACCACACCCTTCTATCGAAACGCAAGAAATGCTTCACGATAGAAATAGATGTGGCGGTGGTACTTCCCCGGTCGAACAACACTGGCTCTACCACCTTCAAAATACCACAGTTCTGGACTCTAACTAGACTCTTATCAGTTCAGATCTATGGACTTGTGTAACGACCGTCCCTGAAAAAAATGTGGGAATTTTTTGTTTCGAAATACGGCATTACGATTGTGGGGCCCAATTTTTTAGTCACAAATAAACCTCTGCTTTTTAATGATATCGGTAATATAATATTAATCAGGTATTATCTGCGTGCAGTTGCAACTCAAGTCCTGAACGATATCTTTCTGTAAATCTGTACCTCACTGACACTAGTCTCAGTGTCAGTGAGGTACTGATATAGATTTGCAATAGTACCTCAGATCTTTATATATAAAAATGAATGTTTGTCTGTATGTCCTCTATAGAATCGTAAACTATTCGTTTGATCATGTGATAATCTTTAGCAAAGTTGTTATTCATGAGCTTGCGAAGGTTTCTGGTGTATTTTTTTTGTGATGGCGTAGCAACACAGTTTTAAATAAAGTATTGTATTGACATTTTCATTTTATTTTCCGAGAAATATAGCAATTGATAGGCGTGTACATATCAAAGAAAATGTAATATACCGGAAGGAATGTAGGACATATAACAACAAAAAATATTGTAATCTAATTTTTCGTTGGGCGGTACTCCCTCTGGCACTAATTTAGGTCACAAGAATAAATTTCAGAAACGGAAATTATGTCCCACAATTTTCTTTTTTGCTCCAATGAAATATTCAACGAATAGTCCAACTTTTATTTTGTTTGAGCTTACAAATGGCGACCACGGACATCAGCAACTTACTCTAAGACAATAATTGGTAGAAATCTGCCAAATATATAAAAAAAGTGCGGCACTCGCTGACTGCAGCGGTAAACCTATTACATAGCATTTTTTTATCTATTTATGCAGTATTTTTTCCTTTGATATTTTAGTTTTTTTTGGTACTATAAACTTTCTCACAAACAGTTGTTTACACTTTAAGCGGATGCTCTGCCGCGCTACATGGTAGGTGGAGTGGGGGGTGTTAGGTTTTTTCGTTACGGAATTTCTTGATTCAGTTGCCGCGCTCAAAGCCCGCGATAAAAGTCATACAATAGCTTAAAAAAAACTTTTTACATATTGTACATGCGATAGAATAATTATTGTGTGGCAGTGGAGATGAGATACAATGCATTACGCTGAATAGATGGGAATGCAAGTTTATTTTTATGACCATATTAACATCAGAATATCCGCATCACTACATAGAAAAAAATAAAGTCGCTTCGCGTTGTCTGTCCCTATGTAGGTATGCTTAGATATTTAAAACTACGCTACGTATTTTAATGCGTATTTTATTTTTTTGATAGTGATTCAAGAGGAAGGTTTTCATGTATAACACATGCATAATATAGTGGAGGACCACTAATAATTTTAGATTTTTGACTTTTAGGCGGAACGAAGTTTGACGAGTTAGCTAGTCTTTAATATAATAAACGAATAAATCACAATTCAGATGAATAGGTACATCTCATAGGTTTGTTCAGAATGAGAAATGTATTTTTGTCCAAAGAAAAAAGAATAAAGAGGGCTATACGAGATCGGCGTAAATCGACCTGTTCAAGCATACAATAGGCTTCTTTTAAAAAATCCCTACTAATATTATAAATGTGAAAGTAACTCTGTCTGTCTGTCTGTTTGTCTGTCTGTCTGTCTGTCTGTCTGTCTGCTACTTATTCACACCTAAACAACTGAACTGATCTTTATGAAATTGGGTACACAGACCGTGTTGACCACGAGAAAGGACATAGGCTGCTTTTTATCGAAAAAAATGGGTTGAAAGCGTTAAAATCGGGCATTAATGCTTGTTACTTATATGTAAGTTAAAGTTAGCCTAGTAATTAAGCTAGAATTTAAAAATAAGGCTTGCTCCGGTAATGTTGTTTAACGGGTCGCATATCTAATAATTGGTTTACTAATATTTTTTACGTTTAAATTTTTCTCTTCTTTATTGAAGATTAAAGTAGCAAACGAGCATACAGAACACATGGTGGGTGGGTCACTACCTATGGAAATCTGTAATCAACTCCTAATAAGATTACAGCCCTACTTGAAGTTAGCCAGAGAAGCGATGATACCCAAGAGGACTAAGTTTGAATTCCTTGGATAAGTATATCTCCTTTAGCACATTATCTAGACCGAAACAAGCAGTGCCTAACACTGCTGTTATTAGGCAGAAATACGTATGGCGATGGTGCAGAGCCGAAACGCAGTTCAACACACGTAAAAATCTTACAATTATGTTCTCTACATAACCTACTTCTGACTAAGTAGGTGCTTTTAAAAGTGTATGCGAAATTTTCATATTTATGCTTCTCTTTTGGGCACATTTTTCACAAACTCGACTTCAGTCCTTATTTATGCTCCATTTAAACTACATGCTTTGTAGTCTTGAATATGGCCGCACTAAAATATCGAGAGAGGGGCCTTTCAATTAACACTTGCAATATTCGTTTTCGAATTAAAATAGCTATAATGTTGTAATGGAAATAGAGAATATTAATAACGCCGGTGGACATTTGTAAACGGATTTGTAAATCACTACTATGCGTTTAGTAAGAGTTTACACATTACTTCACATTAACATCACAGTCACATTTTGAAGGTGGTAGAACCAGTGTAGTTCGACCGGGGAAGTACCACCGCCATACCTATTTCTAGCGTGAAGCAGTTCTTGCGTTTCTATAGAAGGGTGTGGTTGCCGGCACACTTATTTATAAGTGTGCCGGCAACCATCAAAGTCCCCGTCAGTAGCAACGCATCTGTGATTGACTTCAGATAGAACTCATGTTCTGTATGAAGTTGATTACAGATGTCCATGAGCCGCAGTGACCGTTTATCATCAGGTGGACTGCGTGCTCATTTTTTTTACTTCAGTCAGATAAAAAAAAACACTTCAAATCAATCCTTGTATTCCTTTTCGGTTACGCATTGTGTAAATGCTGAAAAAGGCGCCATACATCGTTTTTACAGAAAATATTTGATACACATGTTAAACCCAAATTGAAGTTAACAATGTACATGTTAGTTTATTTTTTTCCGTATAAAAGAGGTGCGAACGCATGTGTTGTATTCCCGTATGCAATGTACATTGCACGTTTACGTTTTTCGAGCGCTTCCATTAGGTCGCAAGTAGCGCGGCCGCAGCGCGTTAGCCGCGCGACTGCACAGTATGCTTTTTTTTACTATATCCGCGAGAATTTTTTGATTAGGGTGGTGTGCTGTACTTTTATAATGGAAATAATAATAAACAATAATAAATACCGAATAATTATTTCGATAATAAGTAAGCATCCATTGCAGTCGCGCGGCTGACGCGTTGCGGCCGCGGTACTTGCGAATTTGCGACCTAATGTGAAACCGCTCTTTGGCCACACTTGCAATGTATGCAATGATGGGTGAACACGTAAATAATGTTTTATTTTTGAGGAAAGGGTAAAAACTAGGACTAAGATCACTGATTTACTTATCTTTATTAGAAGAGGACTTTTATGTGAGTCCAATCATTGCTATGATGTTGGGAGTTAAAACAGAAGTTCAACCTGCAACTACATACAGATACGTTGTCGCTCAGGAACGACAAACAACACATGGTAAATTGTAGAGCGTATCATAGAAATAGAGATACATACCTACATGGGCTCGACACAAACATACGCTTAAAAATATTATCCTCCTTCTAATGCAGGCGGGTTGCTTTCATTTTAACATAGTCAGGTAAAAAAAAAACAATTTATAAATAGGTTCTGAAAACTCGGAACAATGCTTGCCGTCAGCTTAGCTGTAAAAGCAGAAAAATGTGTTCTTTCACCGAAACAAATGTCGGCGATAAATAAATTAGGCTCAGATTCAAGTGGTGCATTTTTCCGAGTTAATTCAAAATGGCCGTCCTTACTAAAATGGCGGATTAAAGATGGCGATCACACAAAATGTCATGATGACATATGAAAAGCGTATAATGGATTTATTTTCGACTGCGTCTAAATTGAGATTGACGGCTTAATAGATGCCATGTGAGTTTATTTTTGGAAAAGTGTTTTTAGATGGTGTAGTATTGGTATGGGATGGGTTAATCATTGTTTGTTACGGTATACTTCCACTATATATACCTACGCATACTGTCCATAAAAATGTTATTAAATTATCAAAAAGACCGCTGTCACCTGTTTTTTGATGGCTCTGTTTTTTCTCTAATGTAATAACCGTTACAATAATATTATTCCATAATACAACTTATTATTAAGAATACAAAAACTAAATAGTAGCTTTTGTTCTTTTGATAATAAGTTGTATTATCTTTCGCATAACAATTGAGATAACATTTTTTCTATACATTAGAAAAATATTAAAGAAAGTCGTAGAAATGAAGAAAAAACACAATATAGTGTTTAAACTATTCGTTATAAGGTAACTACGGGTTTATGAACATAGAGCTAAGAAGACAGGTATGGCGGCGCGGTAACCATACCATACCCAGGTGGGCGGCTGGGCCCACCGCTCCCTCTAGTCTTTACGACGGTATGCGACCACTTATACCGCAATCCTTCCCGGGTTCGCCTGACCGAATGGTTTGATCTCCCACTCCAGCCACCCGCTACCCCGGAAGCCCCTTTTAGTCGCCTCTTACATCAGGCAGGGGATGCCGTAGCCCTTTTCTAATCCCGGAACTACAGGGACGATGGTAACCATGCCTACTGGTTTGAAACTCTAGGAGTTACGTTATCCGATTCAATGCACGATCAGATTTTATCTGACTGAAGTAGCAAACGAGCATGCAGTGCAACTGATGGCCACTGCCGCCCATGGACATCTGTACACACTACATACATAACATGGGTTCCGTCTGAATTCAATCACAGATGCGTTGCTACTCCCGAGGACTATGATGGTCGCCTCATGTGAAAGTGTAACGGCAACCACACCCTTCTATCGAAACGCAAGAAATGCTGTGATGTGATGGTGGCACTTCCCCGGTCGAACTACACTGGTTCTGTTGCTACCGCTTTGTTGCTTTTAGAGGAATGAAGCCCCCTTAATTAATCATTTTATTCTGTTACTAATATTTGTTGATATAGCGGCAACAATATTAGATAATCTTGTTAAACAACACGCCATCATGCTATCTAGCTATCATGGCTTATGAGATACAGCCTGGTGACAGACAGACGGACTGGCGGCAAGACGGACACTCACACGCTTTCTACACTCATAGCCCCACACTAGGATTTTCTCCCGTGTCGTAGGTACCATGGACACACGCCCTGTAGTTCTGGGATCAGAATAGGGCTACGGCATCCCCTGCCTGTCGTAAGAGGCGACTAAAAGGGGCTTCCGGGGTTGCAGACGGCTAGAGTGGGAGCTCGAACCGTTCGGTCAGGCAATCCCGGGAAGGACGGCGGTATGTGTGGTCGCATACCGTCGTAAAGACTAGACGGAGCGGTGGGCCCAGCCGCCCATCTGGGAGGAGCCCGATGGGGCAACGCGCTCGGAGGATTCCGGTTGAAGTCGTTTCGAGATCCCGGAGTCCTCCTTTTCAGCGCCGAGGACGGCCACCGGGGGGGTTTTAGTGCGGTAAAAATCCCACATAACCCTGCGTCGCTCCCACGTCGTCGGGTACCTTTTCAAGGTTTCCCTTCGAAAACAAAAAAAAAGGTACCATGGACACACACAAGACGAATACACAAACACCCAGACCCAGAACATGAATCTAAACTCATCATTCAGATACCTGTCTGGCCGGGAATCGAACCCGGGACCGATTGAGTGTAGGACGGGTATGGTAACCGCTCAACCACGCGGGTCGGCCTGACAGCCATACAAGCAGACGGACGGCGAGTCTCCTGTTAGGTATTACTCTATCGGTAATCTAATTCAATCCTTAAAATCCTATTTTCTCTATTCTATCTAATTTCAGTCTATCGTATTTGAGTAGCACACATTTAAATAACTACATATAACGCATTCTGATATCCGTCACGTAAATAAGCTTCCGAACCAATTACCCGAACTAATTTTTCGACCTACCAACTACCTCGGAATGCTCTCCGTCCGATCCGGAAGGCTCAGGGGTCATTGCCCGATACATGCCGTTCTCATGCTTTTAGCTGAATGAAATTCCACGTGGCGTTAGGTGTGGTGCGTACTGCGGGTTTTTGGATATGACGATGTGCGAAAGTATAGCTGGGCTGAACTTTGAAGAGGGAAAGGAGTTTGCTCAATAAGAACAAACGTGGAATAAAATATTCTTTGTTGCATTGAAAATATAAAACAAAAAACAATGTTAACAAAAATAGTAACTGCCGATTTAATTGTAGAATAAACTAATTGGACAGATATATAATGTAATAATCCTTTTAGCATGGCACTAATATTTTTGTTTCTTTTAACATACTTAACATATATATTAAATATGTTAGAGATAATTAATCAATTTAAGATAACGCTTGTCATGGTTTTTTTAAATAAATACGTTCTCTGATTTGGAATTAAACAAATATCGATATGTTAGACGACAATGACGACCATTCAGATAACGATCCATTGGATTCTGCGACATATAGTAAATTGTTGTAATAGTAATTCTGCGTACGTAGGATTACAAGTCTCAATAAAATAGAGCGTTGGATCTTTTAATTATGTCTATTTCATGTGCAATGTAAGTAATCAGAAAGTATCGTAAAAGCGCGAATTAAGCATTATTAAATTCATCATGCAATGCAGACCCAAATTTTTCATTAACGCACAAATCATCGTAATTCAAAATATCAAATCTTAACCTAGTTTTATTTTAAGCCAAAAAGTTTAGTTGTAATATCAGTGAGCTACTGAAATATCGCTTGCAAATGCAATATTACTGGAAAACAATCCCAAAACCCACGTAATCACATCACAGGCCTGTTGACATATTTGCTTCATTCTTTTAAAGCCCTATTAAATTTATTGAAGTCAAAGTCTGGCGTCTTTGTGTTTTTGTAAGCTTTAGCTATTTTTCTGTAGCGAGTTATATTTCATTATATATCCTGTTTATGGATCATAAATAAATGAAAGTTAGTTACTTAAAATAACCTGTTAACATTAAAAGGCGTCACAATAATTATTATATTCAGGTGTTAGAACCAGTGTAGGTCGATCATGGAAGTACCACCGCCACACCTATTTTTAACGTGAAGCGTTTCTTGCGTTTCGATGGAAGAGTGTGGTTGCCGGCACATTTCTATATGAGGCGATCATAATAGTCCTAGGGTTGAGCAACGCATCTGTGATTGACTGCAGCATACATGTTCTATTTGAAGTTGCTTATACATGTCCATGGGCGGCAGTGACCACTGATCGTCAGGTGGACTGCATTGTCAGGTGCTCGTTTGCTACTTCAATCAGATAAAAAAGAATATTATTGCTCTATACGCCTTTTAGTTAATAATCGTAATTAAATGGAATCTACCTTAGATATAGAAATTATATAATAGATACAGATACCTAAAGAAATTTACTTACATGTAAATAATCCTATCCTACTTCCTATCCTACTAATATTATAAATGCGAAAGTTTGTGAGGATGTATGTGTATTTGTTATTCTTTCACGCAAAAACTACTCAACGGATTAGGTTGAAACTTTACAGTAGTATAGGTTATACATCAGAATAACACATGGGCTATAATTTGTAATGATTTTTTTTATAGGGTTATAATATAACGAGAAATATCAGGTTAGTCGGAAAAAAAGTAGTGCTCTGAGAGCTATCTTCGCGTACGCTGCCTAAACCGTTGGAGATATCCAAATTTAATGTATGGTGGGATTGTTTGGCTCACATAGATCTAAATAAAAGTCCGCGACAGCATATATCTATATTTTATGTATAACCTACAATAACTCTTTTTATACTTTGAAAATTTTAAAAATATCAAGTTGATGTTTCCATGGATTTTATACAAAGTAAATATTAATCCTTATCAAAATAAATGATATCAAAAAATCAAGCATCTAATAAAGATCGAATCTGCCTTTTACACCATGTAAATTGGATAAGTAGTTTAGAAGATATTACGGGTATAACATATTGCATCAATTGATTGACCGGCAGTACGCGCCGTGCGCCGCCGCCGTATACAACGAAGTTGTATGATATTAATATTTGAATGGTTATAAAACACGGAGCAAAATGTGAAAGGTCAATGACGTTTCTGTAGTTCCGGGAATAAGGAATCCCCTGTCTGTGGTAAGAGGCAACTAAAAGGGAGCTTTCGGGGCTGCGGGCGGCTAGACGGAGAGCTCCAAAACCCAGCAACTTCGGGAAAGATGTCAGCATGTGTGGTCGCATGATATCGTGAGAGCCAGGATGGACGGAGCTTGAACCGTCCAGCCAGGCGATCCCGGGAAGGACGGTGGCATACCTTTTGGTCGCATATCGTGGTAAAGACCAGATGGAGTGGTGGGCCCAGCCGCTCACTTGGGAGGAGCCTGATGGGGCAATGCACTCAGAGGACTCCAGTTGCGTCCCTTTGAAGATCCCGGAGTCCTGGTGCTATAAGAATCACAGATAACCCTGCGTCGCTTCCACGGCGTACCTTTTGAAGGTTTCTGCCTCGACAAAAAAGAAAAAAGTCAATGAGAATGAAACAGCGGAAAGGTTAAATATGCTATTCAATGGTCATCGACCTTTTAATGTAACACAACTCGGCACATATGTCAGATTAGCAGTAGTTTAGGTCGTAGTTGACCACGCTAGCCAACTGCGCGTTGGTAACCGTCACGCGTTTTGAGACCCTTTCTTAAAACTTTTAATTTCAGAGTAAGCATTAATATTTGTTGCCGACAAAACTAATTCAAATTAATATACGTGCCTGTGATTTGAAATTTGAACAAACTGATTTCGGCGATTAACACACGGCACCGCGCACCGCTGCGAATAGCGGTGCCCCGTGCGGTAAGGCGGTTTACGCACCTGTACGCGCGGATGGACCGATCATCAAAATAAACTTTTCGACATCGAAATGCATTTTTGCTTCAACGATGATCCGCGCTGTTAGGCGCCAGTCCGTGTATGAGGCGCACTGTAGTTCGCGCGGAGACACGGTGGTGATAAGAACACCGCTGGACCGCGCGGCCAGTCGGTGTACGTTTGTGAGGCATCAACGAATTTATTAGACCCCAATACAACATGAGATCCGCTTCACCGCCTACCGTGGCAGTGAGCGGTACCGTATGTTAATCGCCTTAGGAAGTAGGGCAAGGGTTCAATCTGAAGTAAATCACAGATGCGTTGCTACTCTCGAGGACTATGATGATCGCCTCATATAAAAGTGAGCCGGCAGGCACACCCTTCAAATGAAACACAAGAACTGCTTCAAGGTAGAAATAGGTGCGGCGGTGATGCCACCCTGGTTGAACCATTGCTCTACCACCTTGCAAACTTTATGTGGCAGACTAAATTCCACGCGAGCGAAGCCGCGGGCAAAGGCTAGTAATTATTATAATATGGATAACAATAATTAAGCAGTGATAGCCTAATGGTTGAAACTTGCCCTCTCGATCGGGAGGTCCGAGGTTCAAACCCAGGCCCGCACCATTGATTCAAGTGCGTATTACAAATTAATTATCACTGCTTTTCGGTGAAGGAAAACATCGTGAGGAAACCTACACACCCGAGAGTTCTTTAAAAAAAATGTTCTCGGAGGTGTGTGAAGTCCACCAATTCGCACTTGGCCAGCGCGGTGGACTATGGCCTAAACTCTCTCATACTGAGAGAAGACCCGGGCCCAGCAGTGGGACAATAATGGGTTGACGACGGATAACAATAAGAAGATTGTTAGGAAATATGTTTTAGGCTCCTGTATCTAAAGTGTTAATCATGGGAACCCATAACTAAGCCACCGCTGTTTTTTTGTTTGCCGCAGGATTCGTACTTGGACTTTTTATCGAATATGGACTTTCTTTGCAAGAAACTAGCATTTTTCGGTATATGTATTGAATCGTTATGTCGTCAACCCATTATTGTCCTACTGCTGGACACAGGTCTTCTCTCAGAATGAGAGAGTTATAGGCCATAGTCCACCGCGCTGGCTTCATCTCACGCACCTCCGAGAACTTTTTTTTAAAAGAACTCTCGGGTGTGTAGATTTCCTCACGATGTTTTCCTTCACCGAAAAGCAGTGATAATTAATTTCTAATACGCACATAATTTTAGAAAAATCAGTGGTGGTGGGTTTGAACCTCCCGATCAAGAAGGTTCAACCATTAGGCTATCACTGCTCATTAAATCGTACACTTAAATTATTCGCGATGTATGTACTTCTATAGCTGCTATTACAATAATACCCGAAAATATGCTGTAAATATGATATAGAACCCTTTTTTTTTTTTTTGTTCTCGAGGGGGAAACCTTCAAAAGGTACCCGACGCCGTGGGAGCGACGCAGGGTATGATATAGAACCCTACATGTGCGACTTTTTATAATTTTAGCCATTATTTTTTTATTTTTTTATTTTAGCCATTATTTAATAACTCTCGTCAACCCATTATTGTCCCACTGCTGGGCACGGGTCTTCTCTCAGAATGAGAGAGTTTAGGCCATAGCCCACCGCGCTGGCCAAGTGCGAATTGGTGGACTTCACACACCTCCGAGAACTTTTTTTGTAAGAACTCTCGGGTGTGTAGGTTTCCTCACGATGTTTTCCTTCACCGAAAAGCAGTGATAATTAATTTCTAATACGCACATAAATCAGTGGTGCGTGCCTGGGTTTGAACCTCGGACCTCCCGATCGTGAGGGCAAGTTTCAACCATTAGGCTATCACTGCTCATAATTTTTCAATAACTAGTTATTTAATAACTAGTTATTGAAAAGTCCAGTTTTGTGCACGTCGTTTGATTTTGAACCTTTTAGATAAGATCCGCTGCCGCCCTTAGTCACCTGTTGACCCCGAATAAGATGGGAATCTATCTTTGGATCATTAACAAACACTACGCCACCCCTGAAAATTAATTCGAAAATATAAGATGTTGCTGAATTTCGTTTAATTTGAAACTGATAAATGCCTGTCACACCGCATGTCCTTCAAACCAGATTGCCGTAACGCTGCACCTGATTAGTTCTGTCAGAATTGATTATTAGAATTAGTTTTGAACGTGGTAGAACCGGTATAGTTCGATCGGGGTACCACCGGTACCACCGCCACACCTGTGAAGGGTTTGGTTGCTGGCACACTTTCACATGAGGCGACCATCATAGTCCTCGGGAGTAGCAACACATCTGTGTTTGACTTCAGATGGAACCCATGTTCTTTATGTAGTTGATTACAGACATCCATGGGCGGCAGTGGCCATTTACCATCAGGTGCACTGCATGCTCGTTTGCTACTTCAGTTAGATAAAAAAAAATCGAACCACAAAATTCTACCACCTTTCGTTATTTTCAATATAAACAAAATATATTCAACACATGTCCTGGTTCAAAGCGAAGTCTACAAAACTACGTTTCAGACTTGGGAAATGACGTGAAAGAAATACAGGTACGATTTATTGAGTAGCAAATACTTTGCTATGTAAAATAGATGTTCTGAGAAATAGTGACGTCGATGCAAGATGCTTGGGTTATATAACAAAACGAATTCGAATGTACACTTTAGGGAGGATTATGACGTGACAACGTCTTATAATGCAATGGAGCTGGCTGCACGCACCAAAAAACATGACTCATGCGGCGTTACCTCGCTCTGAGGCGTTCCATTTAAGCCTTGAAGTGCAAGCGAGAGCGCGGAACGAGCGACAAAGAGGCACAATCGGCCTCCGCGTTCGGCAGCGTTCGACATCTGTCTCTCTCCTACTTGAGGAAGAGATGCGTCCGCGTGGTCAGCTGCTATACAAAAATGCAACAATTCCATCAGTATTTTCTTATGACGTTGTCACGTTCAACTATCGTCAGTAAACCGACTTTACGGACAACCGATTTATTTTTATCTAAATAGTATTCGTAACTCGTAAGTCGCCCTTGCTACATGTAATTCTGCTACTAAAAAATATGTCGACATCAGAGCAGATTATCCTGTTCAATATAATTATTGAGGCAAGGAAGTTAACTTGTCTTATAAAAAAATGCAACTATTATATAATGTTACCTCAGAGCCACAAAGCGATCATAATCATAAAGTTTAAATTAGATGGTGTACTTGAATGTAACATTATAAATTATTGAATTTTAAAATTTTAAAGTGATCGTTTTACTATTAGTATACTTGATTTTATGTATATAACTTAAGTTTATACTTCTCTGAGACAGTACAAACTCACTTTTCTGTGTCGGTATATATAGTACAAATCCAGAACTCTCTACCATAACGTTAACATTACTTTTATAAATAGCTGTGACAACGGATCTTCTACATAATATATAACGAAGTAGTCGTGACATCAGTAAGGTCAAGATCTTCATTACTATCCATTCTTGAAGATTTCAAGTAAAACGCAGGAGTTATTCTTCTTCGATTTAAACAAAGTTGAGGAGGTCCGTTCGCTTCGACAGTTGAACAAGGACCTTTTTATACCGGCAACGCTCGCCTTTTTATAGCAAAGTTGGGTGAGGTTGCAAAAACAAATTTATGGAGGGTAGACTAAATTAATATCTATAGAAATCACAAAATATTGCTAATTTAATAAACAAACAATTATCGATCCTTAAACTAACTATAATTATTTCCGGCAAAGTGTGTTTTATAAATACGCGGTGTCCCGCCGACATATACATGGTAGCTGCATATTCTACTACTACTACCTACTACTTTATTATGCGTCTCTTTTTATTAAAAAATACCTATATTCATTATTTTATGTTACTTAACGTTACTTTCAACCTTGATATCAAATGGAAAGACGGAATATTAATGCATATTATATTATTCAGTATAGCCAACGACTAACTTTATTGCTTTTGTCTTTAACCAAATCACATCTGGTAAAGCGCAATGCACAGTGCATTAGGACTGAAGATCAGCAACATTGTCTCGATGGCTGCGAAACTAATTAGACTAATTGGTTCGTTCACCTTTGGTGCGGATCAAGAACAATGTAGCTAATATAACTTTTAATTGAATTATAGTAAAGTGAGAATATGTTGAATACTTTTAATCTTCGGGAATATTTTACGATATTATAGAAAGAAACATTTATTCCATACGGCACTACAACCAAAAAAAAACATAAAATGAAAGACTTCAAACTAAACAAAAAAAAATATTAGATGAAAAAACAATATAACTTATTCTAAAATTATTGTAGTGTCATTTAGATGGTAAAGGTCCGCACTAAGCATGTTACAGATACATATTTTACTTCTTAAATTACTGTTTTTATCTGACTGAAGTAGCAAGCGAGCATGCAGTCCACCTGATGGTAAGTGGTCACTGCCCCCATGGACATCTGTAATCAACTTCATAGGGTTCTATCTGAAGTCAATCTCAGATGCTTTGCTTCTCCCGAAGACTATGATGGTTGCCTCTATAAAAGTGCCGGCAACCACACCCTCCCACAGAAACGTAAGAAATGCTTCAGCATTAAGCATTCAAAAATCAATTTGGCAACGGTTGATCAAACGGTTTGGTTTTTAAATTAAATACAAAAATTGATTTGAATGGAATTAAAATTCAGCAGTTGAGCGGACGGTTGAGCGTGTAATTAATCTAGCGGGCAATCGAGTGTCTGTCCGGGAGTGTCCACTGAGTGTCGTAAATCTAGCGCGCCCGCGACCTGACATATATGCGTATGCATACAATAATGTTTCAAACTGTTGTAATTGTAATAGGAAAGAAACGTTGTAATTATATTAAATACCGATTATATTAATATATTTTTTTAAATAAGGAGATTTATATTGTAAATTTAGCAGGCACACTTTCAGTATGCACCTGTGATTAACCTCTGATAAAACCCTTGTCATTATACTATCATCATATTTCATACTCATATACTTATACTTATTAATATTATAAAGGCAAAAGTTTATGAGTGTGTATGTTTGTCACTTCTTCACGTCTAAATGGCTGGAACGATTTTCATAAAAATTGGTAGGGAGTTAGCTGACATTCTTGATTAACATATAGGCTACTTTTTTTGGGAAAATATCATATTCCCTCGGTACGAAAATAACCGTCTTACTTTTTTTAAGTGAGTTACAATAAAACACGTTACGAGTTTCCGATACACCATAAAGTTTAAAAACACGGCTAAGTGTTAGTTGTAACGCTCAATCGAATCGAGGTAGTTGAACGGATGGTTAGGCGTGCAATTAATCTAGCGAGTAACCGAGGGTCCACACGGGATTGTCCCACGAGTCTCGTAAATCTTGCGTGGCGGCGGCCGTCCTATATCTGGCCACGCATGCAAATAGTATTTATGTCGCAACTATTGCAATTTCGTGTTTGTAGCAGACGCCCATGTAAACCAAAAGTTTACATTTATGAACTTACGATCTGTTCAAAAAGTTAGAATCGTTTATGGATCGATTTTTAGGCATCGACGGAGGCATACGTCATTTATTCAGAGAGTAAACCATAGTACATAGTCATCATAGTCCTCCGGAGTGGCAACGCATCTGTGATTGACTTCAGATGGAACAGGGATTGGAATTATGTTCTGTATGAAGTTGATTACAGTGACCACTGCCGCCCAGGCAGTGGTCACTGTAATACCATCAGGTGGGTTGCATGTTCGTTTGCTACTTTAGTCAGAAAAAAAAACCTTTCTGTTTTCTGATTGGAGAGTCAGTGAAATTCAAAAGCATTTCAATTAAAGTTTCAGGTTGGACCCCTTGTTGGGTTGGTCAATTATCACCTGGTGTTAAGTGACTAAAACTATAATGATCAACTTTACCATTTCTACTACTACTTCTGTATTATAGGATAAATCATCATCTACTCGATATTATGCCAATAGAAATATCATTTTTCGGTATGCGCAGAGCTTAAACAATCGTAACTAAAACATGTTATAACTAAAAGTAATCGGCTCCTGTTGAAATAATTTGATAACTAATATCCAACACTCATACTTTATATGTTAGGTTGCATCTACTACTAACTTACTTGTGCAACTTTCCTGAATTCCAGCTATATCAATTATGTCATAGAAGGATTCAGACTTTTATACTACTACAATAAAAAAAATTAAACAGCACTATAAAGATTTCTAACGCCCTTAAGACGATTTACTCACAGTTATTTACATTTATTCACAGTAAAAAGAAATAATAAACATATTTCTTATATGTACGTGTTCAGTAACTTAACCGAACAATCTTATATTAGACTATAGTATAGTTATTATTTATGAAAATTATATTAAACACTAGTAATATTCTAAGAAGCAGAAAATCAAACCATACTACAGCCATTTTAGCATTATAATTCTTACATACTCGTATCAAACACCTCCATCCATCAGCCCTTTGATGTCAACTGCAGCACGTAGGTCTCCCCTAAATGGCGCCACTCCAACCGGTCCTGTGCCCTCTGAATACAACAAATACCTATCAAATTATTATTACCAGTTAAAGTTAACATATTACTAGTGTTATGTTTCATCAAATAATGCAATTACTAAGTGACTGAAGGGATTGTTGAGTGTGCAATTAATTTGACGGGCATCTGAGTGTGGCTCGGGACCGCACGAGTGTTGTAAATCGTACAAGTTCACAGCCTGTCATGTCTGGGCATGCGTGAAAGTAATGTACAACGATCTATTGTAATTATATTGCTAGATAAAGTATAATTAATTATTGAAATAACAGATTAGGTCAAGTTGCCATACATAATTAAATGTGACTTTATAATTATCTCATTTGTATTGCAACTTTTATCTCATTATAACATTTTTAAAATACCCAGCACCTTACACGCGAAGCGTGAGACTGTGCTCTTAAATAACTAACAATAACAGGACTTTTTCTAGACTTAAGTTGTTTATTTCTACTTAATTAGCAATTTTAAGTTCTCATATAAGTGAATTGTAATATTTTTTCTATGGATAAAGCAAATCTAACCACAAAGGGTGCATTTCTTGTCACGCATGTTTAAGCCTGCACGCATTTTCTTCACTTGCATAATTAAATCCTTTCATCTCTGCGACCCGTATCCGCATGCATTCATGTGCGTGTAAAACACGCGTGCGGGTATAAACGCGCGTGGCAGGAAAATAGGCTTATATGATACAGTAGTTAAGTTAGCTGTGATTCAGAAGGAAACAATATTTCGTTCTTTCTTTCATTATTCCTTTGTTCTTTTTGTGCCTAAAAAGCGAAATTCCGTAAACAAATTTCCCCAATCTATTCCTGGCAGAGATACCGTTTTACCATAAAACTATGAGCAAACTTAGACACAGGCAGTATTTCTTATAGGAAATTCACTGTAAACTACGGTCATAGAGGAAAATTCCGTGATATGGAATCGTAACACCGTCGCTTACTGCGCGGCGGCACGGAAGAAATCAGTTACGTATACCTAACTCTCTTGTCTTATTGGCAACGAGTAAAATATATGCGAGTTCTATTAATTTTACTTGTTAGAAATCTCCATAGCTTAAGCCCATCTGAAAAAGCAAGATGCATTGTGAGATTCAAGTCAAATTGGAAAACTTTATGTTCTCATTAACTACTTACGTCATTAGCCTTTAAGTGTTTAGCGACGGCCCGCGTGGCGCAGCGGTTACCATACTGGTCTGATACGCAGTGAGTCCCGGGTTCGATTCCCGGCCAGACCAGGCCAGGCCAGGTATCTGAATGATAAGTTGAGATTCTTGTTCCGGTTGGTATTTGTGTATTCGTCTTTGTGTGTGTCCATGGCACCCACGACATAGGAGAAAATCCTACTGTGGGGCTATAAGTGTAGAAAGCGTTTTTTTAAGGTGTCCGCTGTTAGACTTAGGCCCCCTCTCAAGGCTAATAATGGTTGTTTGCCAATAATCACCAAGTTTGATATGCCATGATTGCCATGCAAGTGTTAGTGTATGAAATGGTCTGCGCAGTTTTTTTACACGATTGAAATCCGAGTAGCAATCGAGCAAGTGTGGTTCGTCTGATAATAATTAGCCACTGCCTTTAATGGACATGCTTTAAGAAACTTAGTGTGCAAGTTAGTGTGCAGTAAAAATACGATTATCGTTTCATTCGCTAGATATAAGTTTGGTGGTACATCTTAGTTCGACCAACACTGGTTATATTACTTGGTAAAAGTTGTTATACACATCTCCCTTACTACATAGTAAGGGAGATGTGTATATCTACTGTACAGTAAGGGAGATGTGTATATCAATGTGTATTTTCTCTTACATCCTACAGTTTTCTGCGGGGAGGTACCCCTATGACACCTCTTTCTAAATATATGTAACGGTGACACATATTTTATTGAATCCTACTAGTATCCACTACTTCGTAAATATGTATATCTATGTACAATGAGTTAATCCTAAAGTTTTCCAGTTTCTATCGTATGGTAGGAAAAGTCCTTAGTAATTTATTATTCCTCGCTGAACTTGTCTTCGGCGATTGTGGCAAAGTTCCTGATGGAAAATTCCCCGATCCCATAGTGTAATGTAAACATGAATAGATAGGAATCGCTAAACTGAGTCACGGTAATATATTGCATTGCTATTGTTGAATTATAGGGCTGATGGAATAAAATTTAGTTTACACTTAAGAATTATAACGCTTTCTACTCATGGCTTCGTAATAGATTATTTGCGTGTTGTGAATGAGAAGAAAAAAAAGAATTACGCAAACATCCAGAACGGAACAGGAACCCGTGGGTCCGTGCGTGTCAGACCGGTCTAGTAGTAGTAGTTTTGAAGGTGGTAGAACCAGTGTAGTACGACCGAGGAAGTACCACCGCCAGATCTATTTCTAGCGTGAAGTATTTCTTGCGTTTCGATAGAAGGGTGTGGTTGCCGGCACTCTCTCACATGAGGCGACCATCATAGTCCTTGGGAGTAGCAACGCATCTGTGATTGACTTCAGATGGAACCCATGTTCTGTATGTAGTTGATTACAGATGTCCATGGGCGGCAGTGACCACTTACCATCAGGTGGACTGCATGCTCGTTTGCTACTTCAGTCAGATAAAAAAAATAGTAGCGCAATGTATTAAGGAAGCGGTCTTCTTACGTAGAATTGCATGAAAATTATCTATGATATTCAGCGAACATCCCAGACTCTCTGCAGTTACGTTGCATCCTCTACTGCGTTGCCACTGGCGTCCTTACACATCTGTTATTAAGTCTGAATAAGAATAATCTTACCTGAAGTTGGCCATATGCGTTCTTACCTATGAATACAAACGAAATCTGTAATCAACCCCACATAAGATATAGTCAAAGATGATGCCGTGTTAATCCTGAGGACTAACTTAGAACGCTTAGGATAAGTACTTCATCCCTGTAGTTTCGGGATAAGAATCAGCCAGATACCTTTCCTCCTACCTCTACCACCGTCAGATACTTTTTGAAGATTTCCTCTTTGGGAATAAATTAAATAAAATAAAAAAAGATAAGTACCTACTCGTATATCTTCTTTTCCCCACCATTCAGATCAGAACACAGCAGAACTTAAGACTGCTGTTAGTAGGTAGAAATGAGTGTGGCAATGGTGCCTCCAGAGGCAAACCACAAAGAGTTCTTCTCTCTAAATGAGAGAGTTTTAGACCATAGTCTTCGGCGCGGTGCTGGTGCGAATTGGTAGACGTCACACTCTTTTGAGAACTTTTCTTTAAGAACTCTCAGGTGTGTAGGTTTCCTTAATATTGTCCCTGTAGTTCCAGGACCAGAATAGGGCTACGGTATCCCCTGCCTGTCGTAAGAGGCGACTAAAAGGGGCTTCCAGGTTTGCGGGCGGGTAGAGTGGGTGCTCGAACCGTCCGGCCAAGCGACCCCGTGAAGGGTGGTGGCATGTGTGGTCGCATGCCGCCGTAAAGACCAGAAGGCGCGTTGAGCGTATTCGCTTACCAGGGACGAGCCTTTACGATATTTTTCTTCGCCGTAAAACAGTGATAATCAATTTCTAGTACGCACATAATTTTAGTGCGTGCCTGATATTTGAACCTCGGATCTCCCTATCGAAAGGGCAAGTTTCAACCATTAGGCTATCACTGCTCTGCAAAGTATTGGTAGAATACTTGCTTGAAATTGCTTGAAATTATAGCACCATACCGTATTACACAATAATGTTAAGTAGGCACGGTTCGTGTTGTTTTGTTTATAATTCATTTGGTTACAGCATTAAAATGCTTTAGAATTCCACACCGCATTTGTATTTCAGGCACATTTACGTAAACAGTAATTTAGCGAGCCATGTAAATAAAGGGAAAAATTTCTACGTGGAAATATGTACCGATTGTTCGCGACAACAATGACCCCATACATTCGATACGTGACCGGAGTTCATACAAAACGTATGACGAAGTCTATTTGTGAATTGTTAAAGCGATGGTGCCTAACATTTCATATGTGGTTTTTGTTTTTTTGATATCCTTCCGTTTTTTTTGTCTGTCCGCTGCACATGTCATTAATGCCTAATTTCTGTCCTGATCTTAATCAATACGTAGAACGGACGACATAATCAAGTCTTGTATGACTCAATAAATTATGTTACTTTAGTAACATAGTAGTGTTTTCAAGCAATAATGTTTTCATATCTTCTACCTATTATTGTCCCACTGTTGAGCACGGGTCTTCTCTCGAAATGAGAGAGTTTTAGGCCATAGTTTACCGCGCTGGCCAAGTGCGAATTGGTGGACTCCACACACCTCCGAGAACTTTTTTCAAACAACTGTCGGATTCCTCGTGATGGTTTCCTTCACCGAAAAGCAATGATAATTTCTAATACGCGCATAAATCAGTGGTGCGTGCCTGGGTTTGAACCTCGGACATGCCGATTGAGACGGCAAGTTTCAACCATTAGGCTATCACTCCTCATATGTTTTCACAAATCAATGTTTTCATACTAAGTTACTATTTACAATGAGGTGGAAGATATAATTATGGGTGTATGCGAATAGGAGTAAATGTAGCCCCTTCAAGCTCCTACTCTTGCAACCCGCTTTGGAGGCCCCCTTTTAGTCGCCTCTTATGACAGGAAAAAGAGACACTTTTGATCCGTCTTGGTTCCAACCTACATGCTTTCTCGTTAACCCATTATTGTACCACTGCTGGGCACGGGTCTTAAAGTTTAGGCCATAGTCCCCCGCCCTGGCCAAGTGCGAATTGGTGGACATGCTTAGGAAGGATTATTCAATTTGAGTTAATGTTTCAAAAATTAATCAATCTATAGCTCTAAGTACATCATGTGTACTCGTACATAGAACTTATAACTATGGCTTAGGCTTGTCTCAATTCTTTTTGAGTCTTCTACTCAACAGTCACTGTTTATGAAATTTACTTTATTCCTTTCACAGGAGGTTCACAAAAACAAAAGGCTTAACAACGTTAAACATGTTTTTATCCAGAAACTTAGTATATTTCGCCCCAACGGCTAAGTGAATGAACACCTAAGGGACAGCTGCTTCACGACACTAATTGAATGAATCGAGTGCTTGTTTACTTTGTCTACGTTTGTTTAGGCACGGTTCCGGCTTCAATTTAGACGTTTTAGGGTAAGTTAACACGCGCAAGACGCTTCAGCTCACTATATGGGTTATGTACACATGAGGTTTCTATCGTATGAAAATAGCAGAAATTACACTAAATATTACATTATATATATGAATCGTCTATTTGTATTTGTTCATAATAATAGTTATGTCTAGAAGATATTATAGCAATTTACTTTGACAAGTGATTAGTCTAGGCATAAATTCATTTGTCCTAAGAGCTGTACCTACTTATCAATGATAACATTAGTATTTCAAAGTTTGGGTGTACATAAGGAGGTCCAGATATCATAGATCCAGGTCCCATAATTATGTCAAAACACGGACTTATAAGGGCTTTGTTTTTGCCAATGAATATCAATGATATCGGTATATTAGAGTCTAATTTCAGAGTTTGGTTTTCAGTATTATAATACCCGTATTTAACGGGAAAGAACGCTAATCCACCAGCCTTTAGATTAAAGGTATTTTATACTATTTTGTCATGATTATTACCTCGTTCCGAAAATACCATTAAGCATTCTTAGTTATTAGCATAGATAGCAACTTGACTGAAAAGGTACCCGTGAAGAGACTTTCTTCGCGACTAATTGAATGAATCGAGTCCTTGCTTCCTTTGTCTTTATTTAGATTAAATTTAGACGCCTAAGTTGTAAACGTTATTTGTTAGTTGGAAACAAAACATGGGTTATTAACTAGATTGAGCCTTTATACTCGTAGTTTAATGCTCATTTATTGAACATTATAACGCTTTTTGGAGTAATGGAAATCTGTATTTAAAGTAACAAATGGTCGGAAGATGTTTTGAAGTAAAACTTCTTTATCGGGGTTGTTGAAGTGAAACTTCTTTATCGGGGTTGGAAAAAAATTTAGTGTAACATTTTTTCGTTACGCGCCATCTTTTTCTGTTACGCGCCATCTTTTTTTATTTTTCGTTACGCGCCATCTTTTTCTGTTACGCGCCATCTTTTTCTTATCCCTACCACGCGTGATATTAGATAGATTATTATAGATTAGATTATTAGATAAAGTTTAATAAAAGCCTTTTATTAAACTTTACCTAATTTAACTTTATTTAACCAATTTCTGTAAAGTTACATATATAATTTTTTTTTGAAAAATAACGTCATAAAGAAGTTTCACTTCTTACGAGTGTACGCTAGTACACGCACACATTTTTTTTTTGACTGAAGTAGCAAACGAGCATGCAGTCCATCTGATCGTTAGTGGTCACTGCCGCCCATGGACATCTGTAAGCAATTTCATATAGAACATGGATCTATCAGAAGTCAATCACAGATGCGTTGCTACTTCCGAGGACTATGATGGTCGCCTCGTATAAAAGTGTACCGGCAACCTCACCCTTCCATCGAAACGCAAGAAATGCTTCAAGCTAGAAATAGGTGTGGCGGTGGTGCTTTCCCGGTCGAACTACACTGGTTCTACCACCTTCAAAATGTGATGTGTAATTCGTTGTCAACCTATTATTACTCTCTCAAAACTAGAGTTTTAGGGCATAGTTAACCGTGCAAGCCAAGAGCGATTTGAGGATTTCATATACCACTTTTTTAGGGAACTCTTAGGTAATATGTATATGTCGGCGCGACACCGCGTATTTATGAAAAACACGTCGCCGATAATAATTATTTTAGTTAGTTTAAAGATCGATAATTGTTTGTTTATTGAATTAGCAACATTTAATTGTTTTTAGAATTGTAATTTAGTTTACCCTCAATAAATTTGTTATTGTGACACCAAACATTGTTATAAAAAGGCGAGCGAATGCCGGTAGAAAAAGATTTCTTGTTTAACCGTCGAAGCGAACGGACCTCCTCAATTGTGAATAAATCGAAGAAGTTTACGCCTGTGTTTTACTTCAAATCTTCAAGAACGAATAATAATGAAGACCCTGGCCATCCTGACGTCACATTTCACGGATATCACTTCGATATATATTTTCCAATTATGTTTTCTTTTGCCGTAAAGCAGTAATAATCAATTGGTGCGCACATTCTTTTAACATAAGGTTGTTTTTTAGTAAAATTCTATTACCACTATTATTTTTGGTATATGTCTTTGGTGTACAATAAAGAGTTTTTGTATTGTATTGTACTGTACCACATACTACAGACTCAGATGTATTCAAAAGCATTAAATAAGATCTCCGGTAACTGGGAGAACGAAAGAGCAACACTATGTTTTTTCAGTTGCTTTCGTCTATGATTAGGGTTGCCACCTTTTTAAAATTAATACTTTTTAATTTTAACTTTTTAATTTTAATTTAAACTTTTAAAAAAAACGATTAAAGTACATTGGCTACAAAAGGTATAAAGAAAAAAGTACGTAGCTTCAAAATAAAGTGCTATTTAAATTATTAATTATTGTTTGGCTCTAGGATACTTTTAGAACTGTGCGTGGTGATGGTAAGCAAAAAAAAATGTAGATAATAATTTGACGCCCATATTTTTAAAAAGGTCACCAAATGTAAATGTTATTCTACTTTCTAAATAAGGTAGCTACGGAAACCTTGAGGAATTTTAGTTTTATACAAAACTGATTATAATCAAACTTTTAAACCCCAGATATACAAAATAAAGTATTTTCGCGTACTTTATTTTCCTCATAAAGTATAAAGTACAATTGCCCCGAATAAAGTACAATACTGTAAAATAAAGTATGGGTGGCACCCTATCTATGATATTCTTTTGCGAAAATATTATCAGCTAATATTCATATACATGAATTGCTTCAAGGTTAAGATCACTTTATTTAAGTATCAAAGTACCATTTTTCAAAGTAGGATTGTGAAAATAATCCCAGAATCCTTAAATATCAAATCATATACGAGTATATGCGTTGCTTACAGTTTAAGATCACATGAATTAAGTATGAAAATACCATACGATATTCAAGCTTCGATAGGTTCCAACATAATTTTGCATATCAGATGAGGCTCTGACCTGTTCGGTTCACGGCACCCGCTTAGTTATTCAAAGTTATTAAGGTAACGTTTATGTCGAACCTACTTATATTACTTTCATGAAATTGTAGTAGCAAACGAGAATGTAAAGTTACGGGCATGTTTTAAAGGTGGTAGAACTTTTTGTGGTTTGTATTTCGCATGGTTCATTGCCACACCTTGGCCTAATAATAGCGGATTTAAGCGCTGCTAACTTCAGGTCCTGTCTGAAGAACGTGTTTAAGGAATGACGGGAGAGAATTAAGTCATACTTTTCACAAGTTTTTATTAAACTGAATGACCGGTTACACTTCTTAATGGTTGGCTAAAATGGCATAGTCTAAAGTATCCGAATTCATAGAGTAAAATAAAATCTCTGAATTGAGACAATGAAAGAGAAATATTGTTTTTCAGTAGTTACTCCACGAAATTCTTGTTTTATATCTATGTGTTCATTTTTGTAAGTAGGATTGTGAAAATAATCCCAGAATCATTAAATATCAAATCATATACATGCGTTGCTTACCGTTTAAGATCACATGAATTAAGTATGAAAATACCATACGATATTCAAGCTTCGATAGGTTCCAACATAACTTTGCATATCAGATGAGGCTCTGACCTGTTCAGTTCACGGCACCCGCTTAGTTATTCAAAGTTATTAAGGTAACGTTTATGTCGAACCTACTTATATTACTTTCATGAAATTGTAGTAGCAAACGAGAATGTAAAGTTACGAGCATATTTTAAAGGTAATATAACTTTTTGTTATTAATTTTCAAGGTAGTGTAGTTCGACCGAGGATGTACCAATGCCACACCTATTTTTAGCGCGAAGCTTTTCTTGCGTTTCGATAGAAGGGTGTGGTTGCCGGCACACATGAGGCGACCATCATAGTCCTCGGGAACATAGCAACGCATCTGTGATTGACTTCAGATAGAATACATGTTCTGTATGAAGTTAATTACAGATGTCCATGGGCGACAGTGACCGCTTACCATCAGTTGGACTGCATGCTCGTTTACTTCGTCTATCTAATAATAGCATAATTTTTCAGGTGGTAAAACCAGTGTAGCTCGACCGGAGAGACCGCCTCGCCTTTTTATTATATAACGGGTACTCACGATATGCGGTTTTTAATTTCTTTCAGCCGATATTTCGTCCCAATTGCAGTCGTGGTCAGAGGAAAACGTTGTATTTTTGTATTTTTGTACGTTTGTCATGAATTAACTTAAAAACTACTGAACCGATTTTAAAAATTCTTACACCATTAAAATGCTACATTATCCTTGAGAAACATAGGCTATTTTTATTACTAGAATATATAAGCGATCTTTGCTAAAACTTGAGTAATGTGTTTCAAAGTGCCAAAAACTTTTGCTCAAATTTTTTGTTGCATTGCATACACTGTAATACCTATTGATAATAGAATAAATAAACGTCCAGGAGTGGTGCTCAAATGTAAAATGTGGATACATTACATTATAGTCTGCGCGAACGAAGTCGCGTCGGTTCTGCTAGTATTACATAAAGCTCTTTAACATTTTAATACATTCATAACTTGCTAAATTAGGGACCGGGTAAAAAAATCCCAATTTCTCGACGTAAGTTATTCATGGTTCCACATTATGGAAACATTCCGAACATGTAACGTTATTAAAATTTACGACCCTTCTATTCAAATTGTAATTGATCGACATAACATTTATATTAGAACTAGGGCAGACGTTGAAATGTGTGAATTTATACTTATATATTTTTATATTAAAGTAGCCATCGAACCTTTTACCCGTCTGCATCATAAGAAGGGTGATGGTTGTTGAGTGATTGTATGTACCTACTAGTCACCCGTCGCAACGGTCGAAATTCGACCGTAATTTAAATTTCAAAACTAAACTCCACATTGTCCAAAGTACCACAAATATTTCTCAAATTCAAATAAATTGTAACAATTTCCAAGTTATTTTGAACGCACCCGTTAAAGGTAAAAAGAGGTTTAATAAATAAATATAGTTAATATTGCATTTAAAAGCAATACCGGGTATTTTGACAAAGACATGTGTCATTTTTGACGTTATGTCTTCTCATAGTAAGACATTGAATGGTTTTATTTCGTTTATTAAGTTCGTGTTTGTGTTAAGCGCAAGGTAGTGTGTGTAATGTATTTTTAGTTGATTTTAAGTATGTTTTATGCATTCGTTGAAATTGCGTAATCCTTCTCTACATCAACTATAACCGTGAGTAATTTCACACTTCCGCCTGCGGCAAGTATCTTATAAACAAATCACAAGTTCTTGCTTCACGTAATAATATATAGATATACTTATATTACCAAATAAAGATACAGGTTATCTAGTTTTTAAACGTGTGAAGACATTTCAAATTTTATTACCCATTTATTTAATGATATCAAATTGATAGTAACATAGTTCTTAATTTACTCTAAAATCGTCTCTTTGAAGTCATGACTAAGAAGAGGCATGTTGCGACCTTGCAAAATGATAAGTTATTTATAAACCGGCGAAAGCGAATAATAATAAAGTGTGAGTCGAACACGCGCATGAAGGGTTCATTATCTCATTAATATTATCTCTAAAATATGACAATTAATTATGTTTTTTGTATAGGACCCCCCTCCCCTAAATATTTTATTTTATTTTTAGTATTTGTTGTAATAATGTTGTAAAAACATAAACACATCAACTGTGAACCTTTCAACTATCTAGCTATCACCGTTTATAAGACAGCCTTGTGACAAACAGACAGAAAGTGGAGTCTCAGTAATAAGGTTCCGTTTCGTTAGATTCATTAACAAAGGGTAAAAACGGAACCTCCGTATTTACCCTTTGTTAATGAAACTCTAATTATACCATTATTGCAATTTGGTGATGATTGCAGTAAGAATGTAACGTGACAGTTTAGTTCTATAATTTTAAAACATAAATCTTACAAACATATAACTTACATATAATATATCTTTAAGCCGATCTTTTTTGAAATGGTTGAAAAACGACGAAGTACCGATTCGGGAATATAATTTCATAATTTGTCGCCAAAAGTAATTAATACCGATGGTAATTGACGAGGATCTTTGGGACGTTCCGGGATCAAAGGAATGATATTACAGTATTGATTACTGAAGACAATTCCGGGGAAAATAGTGGACTAAGAAACTTATGAAATACCGCAACCAGAGTTGTCATCTGAGTTTCTCGCTGGATCTCCTAAGTTGAGGTATATTCCGATCAGTCGGTAATCTGAAAATAATAAATAAATTGGAACCGACAATTTGTAAGGTCTATACAGAAATATATTTATTATTCATTTTATTATTTCATCACATCGCTTTAACGCATATAATCTATTTATTTGCGTGTATTTTTAATACAATTTAACGAGCTAATTCAACAAAATTTAACACATTGTACAAACAAACAATCCATGAATACGTAATTAACGGTTCACATTAAAACAATATTAATTGCCCCGGCACCCCAAGTAATTTGAATTTCTATGTTCTGACCGCAAAGCATCCATTATTCTAGAATACCTAGCACTTGTAATCAGATTTTCTGGAGGTTACTTTAAATTCCCTCTCGCTAAGTGTCTAGATTTAAACTCGTGGTAATTTTGTTTGTGCACACCTTTGTTTACTATGAAAGCTTTTTAAACATCTTTTATGTAGTCAGCTCAAAAGAAAGCGAAAGAGATTAAATTATGTGCCTTTGTAATTTAATTACGCTTGAATTTTTTCAGCAGCTTAGTCCCCACTAAGCTATGGTCCAGGGCATCTCAATTAGTGGAAGCCATATGCATTTTATTTATTTATTTAATGGTTTATTGTACATCTATAAAATAAGAGTACCAAAAGGGCAAATTTAATGCCTGATGGCATTATTTATCAGTCAACCCTGGGTGGCTAGAAAATTTGCGGCAGGTGTTAATTTTAGACAAACGATTTTACAAACAATTAAAATATATAATAAACTAATAAAAGACATGAATATTTATACACACATTAATTCATTTGCGAGAAAAATATATCGGAAGACTGATTGTTAATAATAATATGTAATGATAGACAATTCTGTATTTTTAGATAACTTATGTGTCTATTTGTGTGTGTTAAAAACCGCATAAAAATATTTTAATTTAAGAAATTGAATGTTCTTTATACCTTGTATCCTAAGTTATCCTCTATTTAATTAAAGTATATTTACTCTATCAGAAATTATAACACAGGTGATGCAGATATTAACGCAGATGAAACCGCAAGACGAAGCTTGTTAAGACTATAACTATACAACATTACTATGTCTACATAAGTATGAAAGTCATTGTTTTTAATATTAACGAAAAATGTAAAAAAGTGATAGA
Organism: Spicauda simplicius; assembly: GCA_949699795.1. Taxonomy (NCBI): domain Eukaryota; kingdom Metazoa; phylum Arthropoda; class Insecta; order Lepidoptera; family Hesperiidae; genus Spicauda; species Spicauda simplicius. The sequence continues at coordinate 4,053,784 of OX453068.1, forward strand.
ACTAATATCGACCGAGACGGCAGAACCATATTCGTTGAAATAGGTGTGGTCATAGGTGGATTGCCGAATTACTTCACACTTCACCATGTGAGCCCTTAACAGTAGCAACGCATCTGTGATTGATTTCAGATAGAACCCGGGTTCTACATGATGTTGCTTATTCATGTCAACGGGCCGCAGTGATCACTTATCATCACGTAGATTGGGTACTCGTTTGATACTCAAATATTAAATCTTATTACAAATAATAATAATAATAATAATAAATAATAACCAAGAAATATTAAAAATAATTAAAAAAACGTACTCTTCTACAACGTAGTAGTTGTATTAAATTGATTAGCTGCATTAATACAGGTATACGACCGCTTTTACGATCGAAACAGTCTCCAGAGCGCTACAAGGACTGGAATTTGATAAAACAAACCAGGTTGCGCCCCCCAGGGGCCGAGCGGTCATTGGTTACTCGCCGCTACAGCACGTATACCGCGGGCAAATTTCCCAAAGGACAAAACCATGGACGGTTCATACCCTGATTGCGATGCCGCTTTGGTGCAGTTGTGAAAGAAGCAAATGAGCTTGTCTTCTCGGTACAAGTTGCACATAAGCTTCTGTTTTGCTAGGTGAAAATAAATCGTTTGATTAATATTACATGGTATAAATAAGCTTGTCGAGGTGTAAGTCATTACTTACACCTTACTCTTAATCTCGACAAGCTTCCCTATTCTGATCCCGGGACTACATTAAGTTCCGGGATCAGAATAGGGCTACAGTGTCCTGCCTGCGTGGCAATTAAGGGGGCTTCCGGGTTTGCGGGCGGCAAAAGTCGTAGCTCGAACTGTCTAGCCAGGCGATCCCAGGAAGGACGGCGGCATGTATGGTCGTATACCGTCGTTAAGGCCAAATGGAACGGTGAGTCCAGCTCACCTGGGAGGAGCCCGATGAAGCAACGCGTTTAGAGGATTCCTATCTCGTTCCTTTGGAGATTCTGAAATATTCTTTAAAGCGCCGATGACCTCCGGGGGATTTTGGACCAGTAAAAAATCTATATAACCCTGTGTTGCTCCCACAGCTTCGGGTACCTTTTGAAGATTTCTCCATCGAGAACAAAAAAAAAAGTGTAAGTAAGGTTACAAGGTGTGAGAGAATTGCGTTAAGATTCTGTATAGTGTTATAACAAGCGAATATGTTTTTATTATGTGTGGCGAAGTGTAAATAAGCTTCTCTTTATAAAGCGTTATTGCATATAATTCGTGTATCCATATTACATATTACAAATAAACATATCCAAAAGATGTTGCAAGATACAAATAAAATTGGTTGATTAAAATACAATATACTGAACTATGTATAAAAGATTTGATATCAAAATTTTATTATCGGCATTACTCCCAACGGTGACAATTATTTCAATTAACAACTCTGGGGTATAACTCGAAAGCGTACTTAAAAAACTTGCAAAAGAACAGTTCTTGAACTCTTAAACTTTGAATCGTCAAAACAAGACGGGAATACATTACTATCTCTAGATTTTTGTCCTCAGACGCTGAAACTGTCGGGATAAAAATAAAAGCAAAGTAAGACAACTCTGTGATAAAATAGATGAAAATACATTGCAGACAAGGTATAAAAATGTATACTAAGAAAAATATATACTAGTTGTTGCCCGTGACTCCTTACGCGCAGATAATAGTACTAACATTAAACCCCTATCTCATTTTGACGACCCGCCTGGCAAAGCGGTTACCATACCGGTCTGACGAGCAATGGGTCCCGGGTTCGATTCCCGGCCAAACATGTATATGAATGATGAGTTCAGATTCATGTACTGGGTCTGGATGTTTTTGTATTCGTCTTGTGTGTCTACATGGTACCCACGACGCAGGAGAAAATCCTAGCGTCCATATCCATAGCCCCTATGCGTGTAAAAAGCGTGTTTGCTCGTTTGTTATTTCCTTAGGGCTGGAATATTGAAACAAGTGGATGCTTCTGTTATAAAATCAAATTAGTAAGTTTGGTCTCTGCAATTTGTCAAAGGTGAGTATCCTTTTTTTTTTTTTTTGTTTTTGAGGGGGAAACCTTCAAAAGGTACCCGACGCCGTGGGAGCGACGCAGGGTTATGTGGGATTTTTACCGCACTAAAACCCCCCCGGTGGCCGTCCTTGGCGCTGAAAAGGAGGACTTCGGGATCTCGAAACGACTTCAACCGGAATCCTCTGAGCGCGTTGCCCCATCGGGCTCCTCCCAGATGGGCGGCTGGGCCCACCGCTCCGTCTAGTCTTTACGACGGTATGCGACCACACATACCGCCGTCCTTCCCGGGATTGCCTGACCGAACGGTTCGAGCTCCCACTCTAGCCGTCTGCAACCCCGGAAGCCCCTTTTAGTCGCCTCTTACGACAGGCAGGGGATGCCGTAGCCCTATTCGGATCCCGGAACTACAGGGCGTAAAGGTGAGTATCCTATCGATCTGATTTGAACGGATCTGTTGCCGACCTAAGGTAGCACTCGATTCCTGGCTAGAAATCAACATGGAACTTGGTAGCATGCTAGTAGAATTAGTATATCCCTTAGTTTCCATGCTATTCTTCTTCGAATAATTCTTTTTCTGTCTTTTCTTTTTTATTTTCTTTGTTGAGTGGTATTATTTTAAAATATGGCGGTTAAAATAAGCCAAGGATACGGAACACTATGTGGTTTTTGGCTTTTCGCAACATAAAGTAGGCTTAATGGATTATTTATAAAGCTACTTCAAACCTTAATTAACTATGTGTTAATCAACGCTTATCAGTCTTTAATGAGGAATACTTGATTAATTACATTGTTCAAATAATACATTTAAGTTACATTTTACGTTAGCTTGAAAACTAGAACTAGTAACATTGTTAATTTATTACCACACAAACAAGACTTAGTAATCATGACTGCGTTAAATTTTAGGTTTTTATTTCTTATTTATTTATTTGTTTAAAGGCAACCTAACGACACTTCACACTTAATAAACAATTTTCAATATTATTGAGAGTGAAGACATCACTTAAAAGGAAGCAACTTACATATATAGCAAACTTATCAGATATCATTGGAATAACTTAGCATAATACACAAAATAGACATTTCATTCAAATATAGTTTTTTATCAATTCTTAATCAGTTTAATTAAGTTTACTAGTGAATAAATCAATCTTATTAAACAAAAGAATACAAATATGTCAATTTAGTAATAATCATTAAAAAGTTGATTAAGCATAATTAGACTAAAATAAGGTGAAATTCGTCAATATATAAAATTCATTGGGATTCTTATATTAATTTCTTTAATGAAATGCTTTTGTGTCTAAATAGAAACAAAAGCGTTATAATGTATATGCAAATTTAATTTAATTTCATACATATATTGCATGATTTTCTTCCATAGTAGATATATTAGTATTAATGCTCTATTGTTTTTGTTAAAATTGTTTTTATAATAAACTCTGCTCAAGATTTTTCACATCCTCAGATACAGAGATCGACCTGATATCCTAGTGGTAAAGTATTTTTTGTAAAACTCCTGATACCCATAACACAAGTTAAATCTTACAATGGGTACCATAGTTCAATGTACTTATGTTATTTTAGGAATAATTTCGTTACTATCTGTATATTGCACTTTGTGGTTATTGTAATACATAAGTCTATATTATGTACAATCTTGTTGGACAATAAAGTATTATTATTATTATTTATTCCTTCCCCTCTTTAAAAAAACGCTCTTTATCGCAGTGCCATATTTAAAAATAATACAGTCTACTAGCAGACGACGCGACTTCGTTCGCGCAGGATAATGTAATCTATCCAACATTATACATTTTAGCACCACTCCTGGACATGTCCCTCCCCCATCCTTATTGGGGATTTGGTCAATAGTCATAGTCAGCAGTTGGTATTGATGCTATTCTAATAGTAGTCCCATAAATTTTTGTGACGACTGCTTTGCGTAAGAGTACGCTGATCATTGTGAGGCAGCGGTATCCAAGTCTTTCGTAGATATTAATATGTTTTCTTATATTGTAGAACATTTTTTGTTCTATTATCAATAGACATCGCAGTGTATGCAATAAAAAAAAATTTGAGCAAAATTTTTGACACTTTGAATCACATAATTCAAGTTTTAGCAAAGACGCCTTTTATATTGTAGTAATAGCCTATGTTGTTCAGGGATAATGTAGTATTCTAATAGTGAAATAATTTTTTAAAATCACATCAGTAAGTTTTTATGTTAATTCATGACAAATATACAAAAATACAAAGTTTTCCTTTTTATAATATTTATTTATTTATTTATGCTTTATTGTAGCAGTACAAAGTTTGTATTACAATAGGCGGGCTTAATGCTAAAAAGCATTCTCTACCAGCCAACCATTGGGAAGCGCAGAAAAATCGAAGGCGGTACCGGTATAGGAATTGAAAAAAGAAAGATACAGATACAGATTATGACTTAAAATAGAAAAATTTTAAATAAGAAAAGGTAGACAAGAACAGTGACTGTATAAGTTTTGAGACACAAAATAATAGTAATATTAGTATAGATATAGATTAGTATAGATGTCACTCTGACAACTGAAACGCCACTTAAATAATGATATAAAATACAATCCGGCAAGCCTTTCTGCTAAGCACGTGCGTAAGTAACGGATATACTTTCATACGCTCGAAAAGTACAACACTCCTTATGATGCAGTCAAAAATGATACCATATTACCTACTAATTAGTATTGGCATTAATTATGTTCCCATTCCTTGTTTAATCACTCCTGATGATACCGTATAATATTGAGTGTTTCTACAAATTAATAGGTCCTTTGATATCGCTGTGGACACCGCCGTCATTGAGAGAATGAAAAAGTAAATTACTACTATAAGGTGGTTGCCTCATTAGATGCGAGACGCGAGTAAGAATCGCAGCTAGTAATCGTAAGATATTTTATATGGAAAAAGCAAACGACCATAGAGTTTGTGGTTAGAAGTTGCCATCCATGAGAATCTAAAAAATTAAGCCCAGATAACATTACTCATTAGATGTTGACCACAGTTGTGTTACTACCTACGAGGACTAAGTTATACATCGTAACTTTACTCATCATCAAAAAAAAAAAAACACAAAATTTATTTATTTATTTATTTATACAGACTTATGTCTATCTTTACAGGTAACACGCAATACGATAGCGTAGGCAATTTTACAATTTTTAAAATGAATGTTTCGCGAGTTTATACCAAGCGAACAAACTTGGTGATAAAGTCACAAGTCAAAAATTTTAAAAATTTTGGTTTTATGAATAAAGGTGCGATCTGTGTTTCTTACCACATTCTTTAGGCCAAAATACATTAAAATAATAAACAGTTAAACAGTTAAACATACTTTCTCATAAATTTTCGCATTTATGATGTTAATATGTGACTATACTTCGCCTATTATGTATGCAACGGATTAATGCAATCAGTATTATTGAGACTATCGCAAGACGCAGCGATTTGTTTTGTTTATAATTTTCTAGGTTATTCCCGCAGCTTTGACCGCTTCGTTCACACCTAGCACGTTAATGTAGGTCATAAATTACATGTGTGCTTTTCAGCAAAATCCGTGCGATAGTTTGGTATTCGTATATTTTGTTGTCTTGAGTTCTATTTTAATAAGCTTACCTGATTTTTTTATAGTTGTAGTTATGTACTTAAATTGTTTCATTTATAATTATCAACTCAGTCACTTTAGCGATATCTTAGCTGATCGCTTCTCGCTGGCAATAAAGCGATAACATGTCGGACATCACACGGGCCATTTCATTTTCATTGTGGCTAACGCTGTTTTATGCCTCCAATAAAAACTCGTGGCACGTTACGCCTCCTATTAATATGTATGAAATTCAGAATCCTTCAGGACCTTATTGATACACGAGTGTGAGGCGTGATTCGATTGAGTTTCGTCCATAACGGTACTGTTTAGTCTTATTGGGGTACAACCGATTATTGTCCCACTGCACGGGTCTTCTCTCAGAATGAGAAAGTTTTAGGCCATAGTCCATCACGCTGGCCAAGCGCGAATTGATAGACTTCACACACCTCCGAAAACTTTTTTTGTAAAGTACTCTCGGGTGTGTAGGTTTTCTCACGAAAAGCAGTGATTTCTAATACGCACATAAATCGGTGGTGTGTGCCTGGGTTTGAACCTCAGACCTCCCGATTGATAGGTCAAGTTTCATCCATTAGGCTATCGCTGATCTGTTCTGTGTTTAGTGTTATTACGTATTTTGATTGATGAGATAGAAATCGCTTAAATGAAAGAGTTGATAATAGTAAACGATACAATTTAGTTCTTACTTTAATGCTTACTTATGTGATAATTAGGAACTTATGCGAGACTTTACAACTAAGTCCTCAGAGTAGCTCACCTCTGATAAAACTGATCTGGGATTGATTACAGATGTTCATAGGTGGCATAAGCTAGTTAGCGTCAACTAATAACAATCTAATAGTTGAAACCCGGTACCTCAATGTAGGGTCCGAGGTTCCAATACAAAGAATGAACCACGGTCGATAAAAATAAAAATCTAAATAAAAAGAGTACTTAAAGTTGTGTGCAGTTTAACAATTCACACTTGTCTAATTGAGCACTTGTCCTAGTTGGGCTAAGGGTTGACAATACCACACTTTGATTGGGTTATTTACCTTTTGCACGATTGGGTGCACCTCGTAAACCAGTGTTCACTATGTTTGCAAGGCAGAAGGTACCGGATCTAATTTCTGGGTACTTATAAAATCATTCAAAGACAGCGGGAAACCGTTGGATTCATAAGGCATAGAACCGGTCGGAGTGGCGTCTTTAGGGGAGGCCTATGTCTAGCAGTGGACCTCAAAGGGCTGATGGATGAATGGATGATAAAATAAGTATAAAAAAATTGATAAAGTATGAACAATGTAAACAACAATATAAAGTATAGTTTTGACGACCCGCGTGGCGGTGCGGTTACCATACAATCTGACACGCAGTGGGTTCCGGGTTCGATTTTTGGCCAGACAGGTATCTGAATGATGAGTTTAGATTCTTGTTCTGAGTCTGGGTGTTTGTATATTTGTCTTTGTGTGTGACCATAGCACCCACGACACTGGAGAGAATCCTATTTTAAGTGTTTAGCGAATGCGTTTTATGTTTATTTAAGTGTCTAAATACTGAGTTACGCTGTAAAGTTCTAGCTGGTGTAAGTGATAGTTTACAGGTATTTTTTACAGCTCTACATAATGTCTGATTCATAGTTATTTGTGTCTAGATGGACCTATTTAGGCCTTATGCGTTACAATTTAAGAAATTTGTATTCCTTAAGTGGCAAATTCTCATGTTTTTACATGTTATCACTGCCGCTCAAGGACATCAGTAATCAACCACAAATAAGATTAGAACCCAACAGGTGTTGATCGGTGATGTCCATTTAAGATATATTGATACCCCTTAATACGAATTTTGAATGTAAGTACCTGTTGCTACACAGTTAAAATCAGAACACAGACACAGTCGAAACACAAAGGAGATCATAGACCCCTGTAAACTTACTGCTCGACATGTGTCGTCAACCCATTATTGTCCCACTGCTGGGCACGGGTCATCTCTCGGAATGAGAGAGTTATAGGCCATAGTCCACCGCGCTGGCCAAGTACAAATTGGTGGACTCACACACCTCCGAGAACTTTTTTTAAAGAACTCTCGGGTGTGTAGGTTTCCTTACGATGTTTTCCTTCACCGAAAAGCAGTGATAATTTATGCCAATACGCACTTAAATCATTGTAGCGTGCCTGGGTTTGAACCTCGGATCTCACGATCGAGAGGCCAAGTTTCAACCATTAGGCTTTCGCTACTATCACTGCTCGACATAGGTCCCCTCAAATGGAGGATTTTGTCACTACGCCTGACATGGGTGTTAGTGACCACAGTGAGTGTTAATATTGCAAATTAAGATTCTGCTTTATTTCCTACATTTTCCAGACCGAAACAATATGAACAAAGGATTTCACAACCATACCACTGCTTTTCGGTGAAGGAAAACATCGAGAAAACCTACACACCCGAGAGTTCTTAAAAAAGTTCTCGGAGGTGTGTGAAGTCCAGCGCGGCGGGCTATGGCCTAAAACTCTCTCATTCTGAGAGCAGACCCGTGCACAGCGGTGGGACATAATGGGTTGTACCCCAAATACCGCTGTCATAGTAAAACAATTTAACCAACGTGTCAAAAACCGAAAAACAAACGAATTCGCAACAAAATCAACAAAGAAACTCCACAACGTTACTACAAACAAAACAGATTATAATAAATACTACCCTTAGATAAATCCCGAACGGAGTTTATAGCCGAATTGAACGTAAACACTTTATCAACACCCAGATTGGAAACATAAACAGCATAAACAGCGCTAACGATGTACGGTGTAAAATTTTATACGATAGTTGGAACAAATTGGGGGTAGTCCGTGAACGTTAAGAGTGACTCGATTTTTTGACGCAGAGTTCTGTGATTGTGTGTACTGTGATTTAGTATACATTCTTCTCCCTCGAGATAGTTTTATGTAATGTGGCGTAATGTGACAGACATTTTTTATAGGAACAGGCTTTTATATCCTAACTTACATGTGGTAGAACCAGTGTAGTTCAACCGAAGAAGCACCACCGCCACACCTATTTTTAACGTGACACATTTCTTGCGCTTTGGTGAAAGTGTGCGATTCCCGGTACACTTTTATATGAGGCGAGCACCATAGTCATTGGAAGTAGCAACGCATCTGTGATTGACTGTAGATAAAACCCATGTTCTATTTGAAGTTGCTTACAGATATCCATGGGCGGCAGTGGCCACTTACCATTAGGTGGACTGCGTACTCGTTTGCTACTTCAATAAAAAAAATCCTAACTGTACGACGACTGCATGCTACTTTACATTGAAGTGTCATGTAGCATGCAGTTGTCACGATTGTAAGTGGCCAATATTCCATGAATGAATGAGTTAGGAGTGATTTGAATTTTCGAAGTAGTGTTCTGTAATGTTAAGCTTGCATGGCCGTATTAAGGAAGGGATATGTTTAGTGTCATGTACTTCCCTCTTTGCCTCTCGCCGAAATCTATTTATATAGCTTTATGTGCTGTGGCGAAATGTTGAAGAATATTTTTATAACAATACGCTTTTATATCGTAACTGCATGATGGCATTGAATTGTATGCAGTCCACCTGATGGTAAATTCTCACTATAGACAACTTTAATTAACCTCAATTAAGGTTAGTTCTTTTGAAGTTGGGCCTAGATGCTTTGCTATGTTACCTGAACACATACGAGGGACTTAACCAAGCCGGTTAAGTTCATCTCCCTTACCAAAAACTTTAAATCAGAAGAAAGCAGTGCTTAAAACTGCTGTTTTCAAGCAGTAAATAGTTGTGGCGATGTGTCAAAAAAGTTGAATCGCAAAGGTTTTTATCACATTTCATCGAAGAAAAATAATTATGTACCTAGATTTGTGATTACCTTAGAATATAGTTGGTAAAAAGAAAGATCGTTAAATGTTCTAACATTGTTACGTCCCATCTCTGAACCAAACATGTAGCCCACCCGAAACATATTCCTGGCTTTTCGTGTCCACCCGCAATTATTTTTATGTGCACTTTTAGACACAGGTTGCTCCCTATAATTGGGAGAGGGCTGGGACTTAATATACCGTCAATCTGTTCCGATGTGGATTACTTGTGGAATGAAAAAATCAGATATTTTTCATTGAATACTGGGATACGGGATTATCCCTCTAAAATGATTATGTCTAGCAAGAAACTGTACTTGCGTTCCGGTGGAGGGTTGTGTTTTTATCTGATTGTAAACGAGCATGCAGTCCACCTGATAGTAAGTGGTCACTGCCACCCATGGGCATCCGTGAGCAACTTTCCATGTCTGTCCATCACAGATGCGTTGCTGCTCCTGAGTACCGAGATGGTCGCCTCATGTAAAAGGTGTATTGTATTTGACGGCCTATTTTCAAATGAAGCGATCATCTTAATTACCAGGAGTAAAACGAATCTGTGCTTGACCTTAGATAGAAACCCCTTTCCATATAAAGATGCTTACAGACGTCCATGGACGGCATGAACACTAACCGTGAGATGGTCTGTATACTCATTCGTGACTTCAATCCAATGAAGCAAAAACTATAGACTCCATATTATCTATAAGTAGGTATATCTGCGACTATCACTAAACATAATGAAGTAGATAATAATAATAATAATAATAATAGCACATTTTTACATATGAAATTTAATATATGTAGAGCTACTTCTTATATACAAAACTCGTTATAATAAAAAAAGGTACGGTAAGTTTATATAAACTGATATTTCTTTTATTTGTTACTGTTTTTTTTTGTTATCGAGGGGGAAACTCTCAAAATGTATCCGACGCCGTGGAAGCAACGCCAGTATGTGGGATGTTTTACCTATGTTGAGACTATACCTACGTATGTTTGTATAAGAATCGGCATAGAACAAAACTACTTCACAAATTCACAAACAATCGCCAGTAACAAATAGAAATCTGTTTTGCAATACTCACGGAACCCTAAAGCGACCCATCTCTTGGTCTATTTATTTTATGCATTCCACCCGGATGATTTTCGGCTCGAGTTAATTCACCGTTCATTATATTAATGCCCGGCTTCGACGGATTCCATCCCGACGTATCTTTTGTATTAAAATTGAATTTCTTTTATTCAATTTGTCAATATCGATAGTCAAATCGCTTTATTAATTTTCAGAGCGACACTTTATCGGATGCTGGAAGGATTCGCACCTTTTCCTCGGCACTTTGTGAAAATAAAAATTTTCCTCTCTCCTCAATTGACTTAGCGGAAGTATTATTTGGAATAGATGTTATCTTTAAAAATGTAAATTTGTGTACTATTAAGGAATTTAAACTTTAGAGGGGAATAAAAGGTAATATAAGGAAAATAACGTAAGTAAACAAGTATAATTATAAAATCATAACATAGTAGTAATGATTACAATATTAAATAACATTAATTGTTTTTATAAATTGATTAAGACGTCTACTACTAACTACTTACTACTACAAATAAACTTTATTTGAAGTTTTAGAGTAAAGATTTAATGTAATATAATAATGTTGTGGTAAAACGTACCAGGTTCATATAAACTTAAGGAGTACCCGAAAAGACACTACGCGACTGTCACTCGAAACTACTGAAAAGCTCTCACGCACAGCTTCTGTTATCCTATTACACGTAGCCCACAATAAACATCTAATTCTTTCCTGCGCACCTCTGCACCCTCGGCTGTCTTTGTCTTTCGTATAGGTTTGTCTCTGCCTCACAGAGTTCGGGTTCGGAGTGCTTTTAGCTCCCTACTCCCTAGTTTCGTCCGTGAGCTCGCGGCGTCCGGACGTGTGTTTTCGCGCGATCGGTAAACGAATACATTACGGGCGTGTTTTTACCGGGTACCTTAATGAAAAATTGATGAAAACGCGGGTTTAACGATCCCCCGTCGGTGCAGGAGCGTATCGGACTGTGCTCTAATTAAACTTTGTGTGGTACACGGATATTGGCAAATTGATATGATATTGCCGGGTGCAACTCATACGGTAAGTGTTACGTTACAGCACCAATTACAGGTGAATAAGTTTCCTTGTATATTTTGGCTTATAACACTCTTAGATTTTTAATAAGTGGCTTATTTTGTTTTATTTTTTACTCGTTTTACAGTTTTGTAGATTAAATGATAAGCGTTCAGCGGGTTAATGACTCTACAAATAAATGCAAATGAAGGACATTGTTAGCTAAATAACTTTTGTAGAGCAAAGCTGATTTTGTCTGATATTTTTTTATGTCATATAGAGATATTTTTTTGTTTATGTTTGATAATGATATGTTTTGAAGGTTTTATATGAAAACTATTTTAAAACGTGATATTAAGTAGAATAATGTTGTTTATTTGGATTTAGACGCCTATTTTTGAGATTTTTTAAACTTTGGGTATCGGTTTGTATTTTTTGTAAATAAAAATAAATAATTACAACATTACTTATTACATAAAAAATAATAATGAAGAAATTAATAATTATTAAGAATACGACTTTAAAATTTATTTTCATTTGCATTGCATACAAGTCACGTTAGCATACATGTCATACAGCAGAATTTTACGTATAGAAGCTCAATCTAATACCATGTGTAGTGATATAAAAGTGGATATTACTTTAAACCTAGTGCTTGCTCACGGATTAAAATTCACATATTTTTCTCATATTTTTTATAACTCCAAAAATTTTAAGACAGCCACTAAAGAAATACGCCGAAATCCAAGAGAAAGACAACTCTTTATTCTTATCCTATGTTTATATAAGGATGACAATTTACACCAAAATTGAGATGATTTGACGACCCTCGTGGCGGAGCGGTTACCATACCGGTCTGACGCGCAATGGGTCCCAGGTTCGATTCCGGCCAGACAGGTATCTGAATGATGAGTTTAGATTCCTGTTCTGAGTCTGAGTATTTGTGTATTCGTCTTGTATCCATGGTACCCACGACACAGGAGAAAATCCTACTGTAGGGCTATGAGGGTAGAAAGCGTGACGATAATTTAAAAATTATCTCAGTAAGATAACTTTATTATAACAGAAGATTTGAAACTGAAAACCTATCTGATGTCTGAATTTATAGACGAATAAATTTAAATTGAGTTATTTCAAGTACCTTTAGAAATTGATTATGTCAACATAACGAATTCTAGACTTTATAGATGTCTTGAGATGGATCTTAGGGTGTGTTAGAATTTTTTATCCAGTTTTTAAAATCGATGAAGGTAAATAAGCGCATATTTCAGAATAATTCACTATTGCTAACATTGTTTCACTTATGTTTAAAAAAATAAAATTGATATAGTTTTTGATAGAGTAGATACATTTTTAATTTGAGCAAAAAAGAAAATGCTTGAATACTAAAAAGTAGAATAAAAGGTGCAATTTTTATACATTTTTTGAAAACGTGAAATATGAAATGAAATGTCTTTGTTTTGCATAGGCATATGGGGGCATATGGGGGCCTAATTAAACTAGCTAAAATTGGCGTAGTTCTCCATAGACCACTGCTCATGAACCGTTAGACAAAACGAATCAAATTGCCATTAAAGGTACTAAATAAGAAGAAGCAAGCTGTGATAGTTACATGGTCACTAAATCATGGGTCCGAGGTTTGATCCCAGGTACGGTTATATACAACAATCACTGCTTTCTTTGGATTATATGCGTATTAGAATTTTGTAATCATTTCTTTAAGAACGAAAACATCGCAACGAAACCTACACACCTGAGAGTTTTTTTAAAGTTTTTATAAAGACTTAAAGTTCTTTGACTACCCGCGTGGCGGAATGGTTATCATACCGGTCTGACGCGCAATGGGTCCCGGGTTCGATTCCCGGCGAGACAGGTATCTGAATGATGAGTTTAGATTCATGTTCTGGGTCTGGGTGTTTGTGTATTCGTCTTGTGTGTGTCCATGGTACCCACGACACAGGAAATAGCCTAGTGTGGGGCTATGAGTGTAAAAAGCGTATCTTTATAAAGTATGTGACATTTACTAATTCGCATTTTATCAGCGCTGCGAACCATAGCCTAAAACTGTCTCATTCTGAGACAAAACCACAGTAGGACAGTAATAGGTAATAAAAGAAGAAAAATAATTCATACATTACCGCAGCTAACCGCTGACCTTTATCGGACAAACTTTTTCAATCGACATTTTTCCGGAAACTTAGTAATAACATCGGACATAAAATTTATCAGCCTACCTGTCGTAGCACATAGTTTCCGTAGACCTTGCTACGGCGTAGCTGGACTCTATTATTTATTTCCTACATGATTGAGGTACACAATACGTATAATGTATAACATATTAATATTGTTATTTTTGACTTTTTTTAGATATGAGATATACTAAATGAGTTTTAGTCAATGTAGTTATTGCCACACTAACACTTTACCAGTGACCATTTATTTAACACTAGCTGAATCCCGCGGCTTCGCCCATGTTAAAAAAATCAATGTATCGATGGTCCCGTGGGAGTAAAATATTTTCCCACGGTAAAAAGTTAATCCAGAGTGTTAGCTAACTCCCTATCAAATTTTATGAAAATCGCTCCAGCCGTTTACACGTGAAGAAGTAACAAACATACACACTCACAAACATTCGCCTTTATATTAGTATAATTAGTATGATGGTAGTATGATTGATAGATCTCACTTGGAAAGTCGAGTTTTAAATACCAGGCTAATTATTTAAAAATATATATGAAATTATATGAATTACCTATATGAAATTAATTATTATATTTAACGGAGATCAGTTTAGGTTATTAGACTTACGCAATATTTGTCCATATGAACCAGTATTTTTAACGGGGGAGATGTCACTGTCATATCTAAGCTTAAAGTAAAGCTGTTTATCCGCTTCATTGGAAGGGTGTAAACAGTTTATTTTTTATTTGCCAGCAGACTTTTATATGAGACGACCGTCATAGTCCTTGGGAGTAGCAACGCATCTGTGATTGACTTCAGATAGAACCCATGTTCTGCATGAAGTTGATTACAGATGTCTATGAGCGGCAGTGACCACTTACCATCAGGTGGACTGCATGCTCGTTTGCTACTTCAGTCAGATAAAAAAACGGCCGATCGGGAGGTCCGAGGTTCAAACCCAGGCACGCACTGATTATTCTAAAATTATTTGCGTATTACGGATTTTCGGTGAAGGAAAACATCGTGAGGAAACCTAAACATCCGAGAGTTCTTTAAAAAAAGTTCTTGAAGGCGTGTGAAGTCCACCAATCCACACTTGGCCCGGTGGACTAGGCCCTAAACTCCCTCATTCTGAGAGTGATGTGCCCAGCAGTGGGACAATAAAGGGTTGACGAAAATGAATTTCGAGCCCAACAGAGATGTAGTAATAAGTAGATTATAACATAACAGACACTTTATATACTCATAGCCCAACTCTAGTATTTTCTAATATGTAGGGTTTACCAAGGATAAATATAAAGACATTAACAACATCTAAATTCAGATACCTGCCTGGCCGGGGATCGAACCCGGAACCCACCACGTGTCAGACCGGCATGGTAGCCGGCGACGATCGTCAAATACATCTCAATCCAGTATATACATTATCATTATCAAACACTAATTACATTTAATGATGAGATTACATTGTAGCTAATGTGAAATTATGTACATCATAATCAACACATTGCTGGTAGACACGTTGGGCTAATTAATTTCCTAATTATCTCTTAGTCATTACTCTAATACTGTGTTCAGCTATTTGGAGCCAATATTGTGTGAGCAATTAGATCCTTGATGACTTAATATGAAATTAAATAAGTTATTACACATTTATGTTATGATTACAAGATTTTTGTATATAATGTACTGGTGTCAGAAAAAATTGTAACGCATGCTTTACATAAAAGCTAGAGGTAGCCTGATTGTGATTAGTTGGCCTCTCAATTGAGGGTCTCGGTTCAAATCCCGGGTCAGGCCAAACCACTGGTCTTTCTTGAATAATTTAGGTATTAATATTAATTACAACAGATTTACAACAAAGAAAACATCGTGAAGAAACCCATACCCCTGGAGTTTTCGAAAAATATTATCTGAGGTATTTGAAGTCTTCCAATTCGCACTGGGCCAGTGCATTAGATGATGGCATGAAACTTTCATTCTGTGAGGAAGTAATGGATTGACGTCGGTCTCAAATAAAAGGGGAGGTTTTAGTGCGGTAGGAATACCACGTAACCAGGCGTCGCATCCAAGGCGTGGAGTACCTTTTGAAGGTTTCCCCCTCGAAAACAAAGGTGGTAATGAACGAAGGTTCTCACTTTGGGCCTAAAATTGCTGCGGTAGTGATGTAGGTTAAATATAAGTTAAACCTACTTCAGATTTAATTGAAAGATTATTTATTGAAAAAAAAATGGGGCATTAGGTTTCCCACTAACAAGTACGTAATTATATAGAAATACTGAATAGCAGTACCTAATACTACATAAAAACGATAAAACTAGTATCGTTTGACCGGCAGCAACACTTGTTTTAGCTTAAAGTACCTTCTCGTAGTTCTAGCGTTTAGGTGGAAAGGTGTGTTTATTTTGCTGCCTAATTTTTATTCAACTTTAATAATTATGCAAGCTGACGTAATACTCTACACTAGCATCCTTTGGATATTAAGCATGGTTTCCCGTTTTAATTTTCAAGGTGGTAGAACCAGAGTAGTTCGACCGGGGAAGTACCATCGCCACACCTATTTCTAGTGTGAAGCATTTCTTGCGTTTCGATAGAAGGGTGTGGTTGTCGGCACACTTTCACATGAGGCGACCATCATAGTCCTCAGGAGTAGCAACGCATCTGTGATTGACTTCAGATTCAACCCATGTTCTGTAAGTAGTTGATTACATATGTCTAAGGGCGGCAGTGGCCACTTACCATGAGGTGGACTGCATGCTTGTATGCTACTTCAGTTAGATAAAAAAATATCAATGACGTCACGCGCGGGCAAAGCCACGCCTATACGCTAGTCCACTGATATAACTTACGAAGCATTTCACGGTTACTTAAGACGGGTTTAACGAAATTTACATTCTCCTACATGTAATGGGCCTAAAATAACAATTAAGTCATATGCATCCCTCGACACATGCTGACACCGAAATGTGATAATTATGATGGGTAAGATTACTTAGACTTGTACCAATTTGAATATGGTTTTAATAATGCCTCGTAGTCTGAAATGTAAGCTATTTAATTAATTTATTATTGATAAATTTGACGTGACTTATTTACGTTTTTGCATATTAGTGACTATGTAAATTGTTTACAGTTTTTTAAATTTATTAACCGTAAAAATCTGCTACTTGCGCCTACATTTAAGAGGACCATACGTAACTTTTAAAATAAATTAATTAATTATAAGATAGATTTTAATGAATAAATAACGCTTCATATATTTATGAAGAAGAACGATTATTTAATTTAAATTGAAACTTTAAAAACGTAAGTGTAAGTAAAATCACTCAGTTAAACTAGTCAGGCACTTCTCATATCCAATTGTTGGGTAAGGACCTCTTCGCACTGTTGGGAAAGAAAATATACTCTACGTAGGTTTTTGAAGTGAAACTTCTTTAGGCGCATGAGGGTAAAATTTTTACAGATGAAACGTCACGCCGGTATGCAACGGAAGTGTCGGAAAAGAGAGAGAGAGTGATCGAGACCGATTGAGAGAGAGTAAGACAGGGCGAACGTAGCATGAGCAACTAGCCGTGGAGTGAGAGTAGGGAGCAAGCGAGTGAGAAAGATTGAGAGAAAAAGTGAGACAGAACGAACGTCGTATCACGCCTTTTTCCCTTCCTCTTAATCTTGGAAATTTAAAGATTTGTATAAATATAAACAAGATTTATAAATTAGTTCACCAAAGAAGTTTCACTACTGACATGTGTACTTTGTACGCACGCATGTTTTTTTGTTTTTAAGATCGGTATAAAGAACTCTTAGTAAGTTAGTATCTCACGAACTTGGTATTGCCATAAAAAATAATTAGTTACGCTTTGAAATTGAAATTCGTACAATTAACCACCATTATCACTATGTTGAGCAGTGATAGTCTAATGGTTGAAACTTGCCCTGTCAATCGGGAGGTCCGAGGTTCAAACCCAGGCACGCACCACTGATTTTTCTTAATTATGTGCTTGTTAAAAAATATTTATCACTGCTTATCAGTGTAGCAAAACATCGTGAGGAAATCTACACACCCGAGAGTTCTTCAAAAAAAATCTCGGAGGTGTGTGAAGTCCACCAATTCGCACTTGGCCTAGTGGACTATGGCCTAAAATTCTCTCAATCTGAGAGAAGACCCGTGCCCAGCAGTGGTACGAAAATAGGTTGTACCCATCACTATGTAACACTAGTCTTTATATTTATGAACTAACACACCCAAACGCATACATGCGTATATACCACCACCACAAAGGGTCATGATATGAATAATGAAAACAATATTCTCACTTTCCAACACAGTGAATAGCATTTAAAAGGCGTTCCTAATACGATCCCCTATTGATATCAATATTAAATGAAACCACTAAGGGCTTAGGGAATAGTTAATTTGGGTTTCAAATAAATTATTAGTGAGTCGATGTTCCGTCAAACCTCAGGTCAAGCCTTAAATTTATAACTAAAACGTCCTTTTAGCAGATTTGGCTTCAGGCCTTTTTGTTGCGGGCCTTAAATTCCCTTTGTCAAATTTTATTCGCTTATTACGTGAAGCATTATTTTGCGTTTCGATGGAAGGGTGTGGTTGCCGGCACACTTTTATTAGGCCACCATCCTAGTCCTCGGCAGGAGCAACACATATGTGATTGACTGACAGATTGAACCCATATTCCGTATAACTTTTACAGTTATCCATGGGCCCTTCTGCGAGAACGTGATGTCAGCGAAGGAAGACGCCGAAAGGGCCAGAGAGCGCGCTGAACCCTCTAGGAGAAGGTTCCGCCGCGGCCGCCGACGGCGGTATGTGTGGTCGCATACCGTCGTAAAGACTAGACGGAGCGGTGGGCCCAGCCGCCCACCTGGGAGGAGCCCGATGGGGCAACGCGCTCGGAGGATTCCGGTTGAAGTCGTTTCGAGATCCCGGAGTCCTCCTTTTCAGCGCCGAGGACGGCCACCGGGGGGGTTTTAGTGCGGTAAAAATCCCACAATCCCACATAACCCTGCGTCGCTCCCACGACGTCGGGTACCTTTTGAAGGTTCCCCCTCGAAAACAAAAAAAAAAGTTATCCATGGGCGCTAGTGACCCCTAACCATAATGTAGACATGCTCGTTTGCTACCTTAAACTTATAATAAGCTACTAATTTGTAAAATAAACAAGCCAAAACAAAGCCGTAAATTTCCTTGTCAAAGCTTATTAAATATTATAATCTAAATTAAATAACCTTAATAGATAAACAACAAGAAACAACAGAACAACACCAATTAACCCGCAAGTTAAACCGTGTCATAATTTCATAACAAAGAGTTGCGACACAAATATTTTGTAGTCGCACTTCTCATAATTTTGCAGTCGCACTTCTCATAATTTTGAAACAATGCACGGCTCACAATACAATGCAGGTTTGCAAAATGGAAAATGTTACCAGAAACTCGCGGAAAATGGACTGGTTTTCTCAAAATACACAATTTATGGAATTGCTAGTTTACCTAATTCATGTTTTTAATTATACGTGCACAAACGTTTACTTTTTCATGATTAGGATTTATTTCGACTTTTAACTTATGCATGTTTCCACATTGTTTATGACCTTTTAAGGTAAACTAGTTACCAGTTCGCATTTAGCCAGCGCGGTGGACTATGGCCTAAAACTCTCTCACTCCGAGAGAAGACCCGTGCCCAGCAGTGGGACAATAATGGGTTGACGACGAGTCACCAGTTACAACAGTCGAAATTCGACCGTAATTTAAATTAAAAAAAAATAACTTCATATTGTCCAAAGTAGCACCAATATTTCTCAAATTCAAATAAATTGTAATAATTTTCAAGTTGTTTTAACACACACGTTAAAGGTTTAAAGAGGTTTAATTAACTTAGCTGCATTTAAAAGCAATGGCGGGTATTTTGACAAAGACATTGTCATTTCTGACGTTGTGTTCTCATAGAACATTGAATGTATTATTTCGTTCATTATGTATGTGTTTGTGTCCGGTGCAAAGTAGTGTGTGGTGTTATGTGTGTTTTAATTGATTTTAAGTATGTTTTATGCATTATTGGAAAAAATATTAACATTGGGTAATCCTTCCATCCATCCTACATCAACTATAACCGTGCGTAATTTCATACTCCGTCTGCGCCAAGTATGTTAAAAACGGATCACAAGTTATTGCTTCACGTGTTAATATATAGATGATTTACAAAGAGTTTATATTGAGTCAGTCATTTCAGTTTTATACAGCAGTGTAAGATAAGATCTGATCTGAAGATAGGAGAGATACTAATATGAGACAATCCAACTTAGTTCTCGAGAGCAGCAATAGTGATTGACCTTAATTTTTTTTATTTAATTGAAGTAGCGTCCGAGCATGTAGTCCACCAGATGATAAGTGGTTACTGCTATTCATGGACATCTGTGTAACTTCCAATATTTGGAATTAATAATTGCGATACAGCATTAATATTGTCATGTGCTTATCTGACACCTGATGGGCTGTTGAGGTCTTCGTTTTTAATATGCTGAAATTTTACAGTAAATTTTTGCATAAAAGTTTTTTACATTGCGGTTAATTTAAATTTTATTATTGTACTTACGGAGATATGTATATGTCTTTTGATTGTTTTCTTAAGAATCGTAAATGATGGACGAAAGATTCATTTTCAAAAATAATTACAATTTAATTAATTGATATTTAAGTCTCCCCGTTAAATAATAGTCTGTAACTATGAATAGCCTTTCTATTATATTCACAATCATTTGCATCTCATTCCGTTTAAGTCTAAAAGGAACCGGACGATCGACGCAGTGCAGTTGCGCTCGAAAAATATTCCCCTAATCCCTGAACTTTAACAATAGCTTGCGTTTTCCTCGAAATTTATGTCCTCGGATATTTTTTCAATTGAGCAAAAAAAATGTTTAAACGCTCCCACTTTCCATTAGCTTACGCCGAGTTCTGACATACGCAGTGATTTAGGGTTGGTGCTCGTTGAATTATTATGATCATAATTTTTTTCGCAGCACAAGTCGAGCGCGCTTTATTGTTATGTAAGTGCTATTTTGTGAATTTGCAAATTGACGCCTGTTTGGCGGTTTTTAATGTTAATTTTGTAACGGTGGAACGTGTTTTAACGTTGCGCAGACCGCGCTTCATTCCTATGTTTGTTATTTACTAAATTAGGGATATTTTTGGAAGAAGCAATACATCACGAAATGTCGGTCCGATATTTCTAACAAAATATAATTAGTGAGTTTTTAAATTATTCGATAAAGACATACCTACTATTCAAATTTAATAACCTACGTTATTCATCATAAAATTACCTTTATTACCACTTAATATAATTTAATTAGTCTTCATAATTTGAAAATCGTTGAATATTTAAAATCTCATCTCAGTCTTTTGAAGAACCTTTAAAATATATAGAATTAAGAAGTTTCTAATCAAAATGAATAAAAGCATTACCTAATGTTAAAATTTGTGATATGAAACTGAACGCAATTTTTAATTTCTTTGTGTAAATTTTTACGATGTTGTTTCTGAAAGTTGTTATAAAAAAATATACATGTTTTATATTATGGCTTATTTTGCTCACAGATCAAACAGTGATTTAGGGTTATCGTTATTATGACCATAATTTTAGCGGCAATGGAAATACACCATTTGTAAAAAATCAGCTGTCTAGCCATCACGGTTCATAAGACACAGTCTGGTGACAGACAAACGGACAGATGGACAGCGGAATCTTAGTAATAGAGTTCCGTTTTTATCCATTGTGTATGGAACCCTAAAAATATACGTGTTTTATATTATTCTTTATTTTGCTCGCACAGTGATTTAGGGTTGATTCTCGTTATTATGACCATAATTTTTTCGCTGCGCAAGTCGAGTCATACTTTATTGTTATGTTAGGTGAACGCAAATTAATGCTTATTTTGACCTTTTTGAGAACATAACCGGCGCGTGGAATGCTGATATGAATATAATATTATGTTGAAATAACAAAATGTAACAGAGATGTGCGTTGACATCGAAATTATTATTATTATTATCTGATTGCAGTAGCAATCGAGCATGCAGTCCACCTGATGGTAAGTGGTCACTGCCACCCATGGACATCTGTTAGCAACATCAAGCAGAAAATAGGTTCTACCTAAAGTCAATCACAGATGCATTGCTACTCCCGAGGACTAAGATGGTCGTCGCATGACGAAGTGTGCCGGTAACCACACCCTTCTATCGAAACGCAAGAACTGCTTCACGCTAGAAATAGGTGTTTACTTGTATTTACAAGTTTATTTTATTAACTTAGATATTGAAAGCAATGTAATTAATCTTTTGGAAGGTTGAAGATGACGGTATTCCAGAAGGGTGCCACCGCTATATCTCTTGACAAGTTAAGGATACAAAAAGGATCGACGTACCTCTGCCACACTCATTAATAGGCCTGAGGTAGTTATTGCGTTTCCTTGAAAGGACATGGTTACCGACTCTCTTACTTATGAGGCGTCCATCTTATCCTTGGCAGTAGCAACGTATTAACAGTAGCAGGTTGGCAGTAGTAACGGCTTCAAATAGAACCCTGATTCTGTATGAAATTGCTTACAGATGTCTATGAGCGGTAGTGACCACTTACTATTAGGTGGACTGCATGCTCGTTTGAAATTATAATTTGGCAAAAAAAAAGTGTTGTTACGTTACTCGTAGATTTTATGACATAAATCCAAGCTGCGGCAAAATATAACTGACATAACAATCGGTGTTTCATGATAGGATGCACGTAGGAATACAATTTGGCATACAAAACTTTGCAGGTTATTTGTTTATTCAAACGACTTGTTTATACAACCATCCGTATTGGTATAAGGTATTTGCTGTTCTTGTCTTTGGTTCTGGGTTCGATTGCAAACCAATTCAGCGAAGTATAGTATATAGGCACAAAATATGCTTTTCTATATGAATGAATAAATAGCTATTACAATGATTTCCATTTCAGATTCCAGATTCATGTTCCGGGTCTGGGTATTTGTGCATTCGTCTTGTGTGTGTCCATGATACTTACGACACGGGAGAAAATCCTAGTGGGGCTATGAGTGTAGAAAGCGTGTTTATGACCAACATTAACATAGTATACTCATTACCGTGGTAAACGTAACCAAAGCGGACAAAGCTTTGGAAATTCCCTACTGTTATAAATAACAGTTCTTTATGAAGTCAACTTGCAAATAAAGTCGATGAAAAGTATTAGAAAGTGTTTTCCAATATTTTCCATTGCGTGACAATCCCTACTTAGCAAACACTAGGGAACCATAAGGTTAGAACTTTATATCCTCGTTGAAGTTATAAATGTGGGCGGTTTGTTTCACGAACTTCACAACAAAAAGTATTCTAGTGTCTAAATTACAGCGTAAGTCATAACTTATCATAAAACTTATTATAAAACGAAAAACATTGACGGCAAAACGCTTAGGTTCAATATAAAGTTATGATTTTGATAATTTAATATATTAAAATATATGAGAAGATACTTGTGGATAGTTCAGATTTCTTTTTACAACAAAGAATTCAATTAAACTGACTGAGTTTTAAATTAATTATAGGATAATTAATTAAAAACTCAACTAATTAATTATAGGTTGCTTAAATGAAAGATTTGTGAATTTAAATATTAAAAATAAAGCGAAGCAAGCAACATGACCTAGCTACATTTTATTATATAACTATTTTACAAGAATTAATTAATAGGGCCTAGAACTATTTAATATTTAATGCAAAGAAACTATTTTAAACCATGGAATATTTAACAATCCC
Organism: Spicauda simplicius; assembly: GCA_949699795.1. NCBI lineage: Eukaryota > Metazoa > Arthropoda > Insecta > Lepidoptera > Hesperiidae > Spicauda > Spicauda simplicius. The sequence continues at coordinate 4,077,425 of OX453068.1, forward strand.
TTAGTAGATATCAGGGAACTATAAGGTTAGAACTTTGTATCTAAAGTGTATTTTTATATCACATTACAACGTCATAACTTATCATAAATAACTTGTTTACGTTTTGAATGCTATGTGAGGTGGAAGAATGTGAAACTCTTGCTTTTTAGTTGAAAAGTGCGGATGCCGGCTCTCTTTTGTATGAGGCGACCTTCTTAGTCCTCGGGAATAGCAACGCATCTGTGATTGAATACAGATAGAAGTATTGACGACCCGCGTGGCTGAGCGGTTACCATATCGGTCTGATGCGCAATGGGTTCCGGGTTCGACAGGTATCTGAATGATCGGTTCAGATTCCTGTTCTGGGTCTGGGTGTTTGTGTATTCGTCTTGTATGTGTCCATGGTACCCACGACACAGGACATAATCCTAGTGTTGGGCTATGTGGGAAAAAAGCTTTTTTTGTTTGTATTAAGTAGTTAAGATGTCGTTGAATGGCAGTTAGCGCTTACCATGAGGTGCTGTTCACCTGCAATATTTTTTCTTATATTATTTGCGTATAGGGACATGACCTCAAGCCTTTTTTTCTACATTCTTAATTTCTTTTAACTAGTATACATTTTACTTAAAGGTATGAAACAGAAGCCAAAACTCAAAAGTGATACTGAGTTACATTAAAATTTGATACAACTATTTTTTTAATATCATTGAAGTAGTAAACGAGCATGTCCACCTGATGTTATTGTCATTGCCGCCCATGGACATCTGTAAGCAACTTCATATAGAACATGGGTTTCTATCTGAAGTCAATCACCGATGCGTTGCTGCTTCCGAGGACTAAGATGGTCGCCTCATATAAAAGTGTGCCGACAACCACACCATTCCATCGAAACGCAACAAATGCTTCACGCTAGATATAGGTGTGGCGATGGTACTTCCCCGAGCGAACTACACTGATTTCACCACCTATAAAAATATGTAAATTCGTTAGATAATTATACGTTATGTAATTTAGGATAAATTAACGATGATTTTTTGAACAAATCGGGCTTAATCTTACGTAATAATTCTTATTACCATCAATTTCAATACAAAATTGCTTGGATTGGTATAGCGATAGAAACATTATTTTTTCTTTTACAAATTACCTATTTTGTGAACAAATCATCTATATAAATACATCGTTGTGTTATTTTTATCCTGAATTCATTAAGCTAATAAGAGTTGACACCGGGAAATGCTTTTGACTTGACTTTTTCCTTAGAGACAAAATTGTTTAGTTTGCCGGAAATATAATTCCATTGGAATTTCCTCTTATACAACTTTTATGGTTTTCTGCTTCTGAAACTAATTAATAAATTCAATATGTTTTCTTGAATATGATGTGTATAAAGATTCCACGAAAACATTTTCAGAAGTGTCTATTCATATATTTGTAATAAGAACATATGAATAATAATCAATTTACACTCAAAGATATCAGAAATCTTAGGTTTTGTACGTCACAAGTTCTATTAAGGCTAAGTACTCACGGAGCGTTTTTGTCCCGTGCCCGCCGCGGTTATAGAATTTCGGTTTTATTTATAAACTCATGAGACCGCCTATTTGTGCGGTTCCGCTGGCGTCGCGGTTGCGATTATCAACCGCAAACGTGGGGGGTGAAAAACGCAAGACGGGCGGTTTACCATCAGTTGAGGTCCTGATTACTGCACTCGCCCGCCAACTGATCGCAGAGCGCGCGGGCGCAAACCGCGGCGGCCGCGGGTGAAAATCGCTCCGTGAGTTCTTAGCGTAAAACAGCGCCAAATAACCAATTCTTGAAAGCGAAAGTAAAATTAATGTGAATCGTAATTAGTCAATTGTTCAATTACTTACACGGAACCTTCCACGTTCTTAAACGTGATGAACTTGCAGATCATCAATCATTTGTATCATACTTTAGAAGTTCTTATTTTAGCCATAGTCGTTTCCTTCCTTGCTTTACTTTATTTTTTTACTTTACTTGACGATCCGCATAGTGGAGCGATCACCTTACCAGTCTGAAGCATAAGGTTCCGGATTCTATCCCCGGCCAAACAGACAGGTATCCAAAGATGAATTTATATTTCTGTTCTAGGTCTGGGTGTTTAGGTAATCGTGTGTTTATGTATATTCGTGTGTTTAGAGCAGTGATGGCCAAGTAGTTGAAACCTGGGTTTCAACTACGCACGCACGGCACGGCACGCACTACTGATTTATGTGCGTATTAGAAATTAATTATCACTACTTTTCGGTGAAGGAAAACATCGCGAGGAAACCTACACACCCGAGAGTTTTTTTTTTTTAAACTTCTCGTATTTTTTTACCACCAATTAGCATTTAGCCAGTGCGGTGGTCTATGGCGTAAGCTCTCTCATTCTGAGAAAAGACCCGTGCCCAGCAGTAAGCCAATAATGGGTTGATTCCCCCTTCCCTGTGGTTATGTATTCGGGACTTTATGATCCTTCTGTCTTGTGTGTGTCTATAACATCCTCAAGACAGGAGATAATTGTAATCTGGGGCTATCAGTATCAAACGTTATTTAAATGTTTCGATGTGGGAACAATTCTTCCTACCTAAAATCCAGACCAGTACCAACAAACAAAAGATGCTATAAACTGGTACCGACAGCTTATCATCCCCTGAATCATGGTTACCAACCTCATAAAGTTTAAACTACAAAGGTACCAACCGAACTAACTACTAACGCGATATCAGGTGCGTCTAAGAACCTTGTTATCAACTTAGACAAAGCCTTTGTCCCGGTAATTAGAAAGCCTCGAACGGAAGTATGTAGCGTTAGATAGTATTTCTGTTTGTAAAGGGTTGTAAGATGTATAGATTTTGTATCCATAAAAGTTGAAAGTATGGCTGAATAAGAAATATAGAAAAAGTATAGCTTTAGTTAAAAAAAAAAACTACTACTATTTTTTTAACTGACTGAAGTAGCAAACTAGCATTCAGTCCACCTGATGGTAAGTGGTCACTGCCGTCCATGGACATATATTATGTAATCAACTACATATAGAACATGGGTTCCAACTGAAGTCAATCATCACAGATGCGTTGCTACTCCCAAGCAACCACACCCTTCTACCGAAACGCAAGAAATGCTTCACGCTAGAAATAGGTGTGGCGGTGGTAATTCCTCGGTCGAACTACACTGGTTCTACTACAAAAACAGAAATCCTAACGATATTGAAATGATAATATAGGTAGTCGTTGCTTTTCTTTTTTTTTTTGCTTTTCCCTGCGGATGGGAGCCTTGGACGTAAGGCGCGCCTTTGTGTTTTCTGGCGCGCCTTCCTGTTGGAGGGGAGCTCCATGCTCCACGCGGGAGGGGGTTGCGGAAGCGACCAGGCACCGGCGGGTTCGCGGATGAATGTGAAAGCGCGCCCGTGTTCCCGCCAAACGGTGCGGAGGTGAAAACACAGTGGGGGTTTAGCCGGTAAGAGTCCGGCACAACCCAGCTGCTGCCCCGGGCGGCTGGGTATCCATGAGGATTAAAAAAAAAAAAAAAAAAAAACAAAGGTAGTCGTTGCTTTACTTCTTTTTTTTCTTATTTACTGTCGCCTTTTAAAAATATATGCAGCTTCCTAACCTAGGGAAGGACTAGTGTACGTGGTCTCATACCGTCGCATAGATTAGGCGGCTCGGTGGGCCCGACCGCGCTAAGTGGAGTTCGATGACCGCCGGTGTCCTCCGAGCGTGATGCCCCCTTCAGGCTCTTCCCAGTGAGCATTGTACTCAGTGCGTCTCACTGGTGTTTACGACAGTATGTGGCCACACATACCGTCGTCCTACACGGGGTCGCTTGGCAGGACGGTTCGAGCTCAAACTCTTACTGCCCGCAACCCCGGAAGTCCCTTTTAATCGCCTCCTACGACAAGCAGGGGATGCCGTAGCCTTATTCTGATCCCGGAGCTACAGGGACGACAATAAAGAAAACTATACAGGTCTAAAAACGCTCTGGGGCTGCCCAGCGTGGCAGCCCGAGCGGCCGTACCTTTTGTAGGATTCTCCCTCGAGAACAAAAAAAATAAAAATAATATGTTTTGCATTATTTTACATCACTGACACGATGATTTCAATTCTCTGCAAAAATAAAAGGAACGTTACGCGAATGTTGCTACAAACTTGAATAATATCTAAGTGTACACGCTAGTCACGTTCAAAGCGGAATATAAAGCGCTTTCCGCTGAAAATTGAAAGTGACTTAGGTTGTAAAACGTAGCAAAGTATCGACTTCAGGATTTAGCGCCGAAATAACTCAAGTTCCTTCTTTATTCTGTTTACGGCTAGTCTAAAGTACGGCTACAGAAATATTCTTTATAAAAATAAGTCATAACTCCTCGGGTTGTAAAGCATAGCAAAGTATCGACTTCAGAATTTATCGTCGAAATATCCTTAATTCTTGCTTTCTTATTAATATTATAAATGTAAAAGTTTGTGAGGATGTAATGTATTTTTGGTACTTTTCACTCAAAAACTACCAGTCGGATTTAGCTAAAATTTGACGTAGTTTATGACCATTATCTACCATATAGGATTACCATATTTTTACAGGTGATAGAACCAGTGTAGTTCGACCGGGGAAGTACCACCGCCATACCTAATTCTAGCGTGCGTTCTTGCGTTTCTATAGAAGGGTGTGGTTACCGGCACACTTATAAATGAGGCGACCATCAAAGTCCTCGTCAGTAGCAACGCATCTGTGATTGACTTCAGATAGAACCCACGTTCTGCATGAAGTTGATTATAGATGTCCATGAGCGGCAGTGACCGCTTACCATCAGGTGGACTGCCTGCTCGTTTGTTACTTCAGTCAGATAAAAAAAAACTTCAAATCAATCCTTGTATTCGTTTTCGTATGCATTGTGTAAAAACTCGAAAAGTCGTCATACAGCGTTTTTATACAGAAAATATTTGATACATATGTTTAATCTAAATTGTAGTTAACAATGTACAGCTTAGTCTATTTTTTCCATATAAAAGAGGTGCAAACGCATGTGTCGTATGCCCATATGCAATGTACATTGCACGTATACCTTTTTCGAGCGCTTTCTATTAGGTCGCAAGTGGGGCTATGAGTGTAGAAAGCGTGTTTAAAAAAAATGCGATTTGACTAATGCTGTAGCCATGGTACTTCCCCGGTCGAACTACACTGGTTCTACCACCTAGTTAATTTATGCTGGGATATACAATAAAACATCGAATAAGACAGAAGTCAGATTTGGTTAACATTAAATCATTTTCATATTAAATTGAAAGAGGTTTGAAGTATCGGCATAAAATTCAGTGATGGAGTACTTATATTTCTTGTTTCTTCGTTTTATTTATTGCTTCATAAAAATGTATGCGTGATCTGAAACGTAGAGATATAAAATTCTATCAATTCTGATACTTTATAGCATGCATGGAAGCAATCCATTCTGAGTGCTATGAAGCCTTGAGGAAGTTAATAGAAGTGTAGTAAATCATCATAATGTACATACATTCTCGAGTCTATAAAGAATATTTTTAAATACATCCTACTAAATTATTTGCCCGGCTTTTTCCACTTCATTCACGTCGAACTCGGTCAGTGGCGAAGCTAGGCGTGGGGGCAGAGGGCAATCGCCCACAGGCCTCGCGAGGCCTCTTTGGAGAAGAAGGCGGAGGCATTTTCAAGAGCGCTATCCAATAAGATCATGCAAAGGCTTCGCTGATAGGAGTTTGCCTACGTCTACTTGGTCCTTGCTACGCCACTGAACTCAATAATGAGTATTCTATGCCAAATTGTAGCGAAATTCAACCGGTTAGTTTTTGCGTGAAAGACTAACAAACACGCAAACTACATACAAACTTTCGTACTCAGCATCATTAGTGGTTCACACTAAACGCACCATCACACTCACTACTGCCAAATAACAATAGATAGGCACGGACTCCACCAAAGCGGAGATGCGCGGAGATATTTGAAGCGGAGATGAGAGAAGATGTCTTTCAACTGCCGTCTCCAGCGAAGCTATACAGCGTTGCGTATAGGCTCGACTGGACTAAAGATGGGATGAAGATACGCGCTTGCTCTAGTAGTATTGAGACGGATATCGAACTACAAGGGGCGCTCAATGAATGCCGCTCACAGCTGGAAAGTTGTGAGCGGCATTCATTGAGCGCTGAGAGTGACGCTGGAAACACATCTCCGCTTCCACCGCTAAATACAAATATACGTCTCCGCTCAGTGGAGACAAGTGAGCGAAGATGTATAATATTTGTATGTATGTATTGATGCTGAGTGCAGACTAGATATGTGAATTTTGACAACCTGCGTGGCGCAGCGGTTACCGTACCGGTTTGATACGCAGTGGGTCCCGGGTTCGATTCCCCGACAGACAGGTATCTGAATGATGAGTTTAGATTCTTGTTCTGGGTCTGGGTGTTTGTATATTCGTCTTTGTGTGTTTGTGTGTGCCCATGGCAACCACGACACAGGAGAAAAACCTAGTGTAGAAAGCGTTTTTAATCATGTGAATAATTAATTTCTATTGGTCGTTTTAAACATATCTCCGCTCCACTCCTCTCATCTCCGCTTTTGTGGAATCCGGCCTTAAGCGCTGCAGTGTTTGGGTTTGAAGGGTCTGGTTATTGAGAGACTTTCAAAGAAGGTATTCCAATGTAAGTAGTACCTCTGAGAAAAGGGTCCGTCGCTGATTTCAGATAGGACCCTTGCCTCGTCTGAGGTGGATTACAGATGTCTAAGGGCAAAAGTCGCTTTTTATCTATACGTGAACTGCATGTTCGCTACCTCTTCATTGTAAAAATGTTTAATTTAGAAATGATAAAAAAATTGATATAGGTAAGTCACTAAAATTATCTATAAATTTTTAGCATATCTAATGGTCTTCCATTCAGAAACTGACCGCAAAATATGCTTAACATACCATGCTACAAGCGAATCCTTAAGCTTACAAATAATCAAAGATTTAACTTTAGCTGCATAAATTTTGTTTGTAATTAGAAGAAACACGAAGTAAGCTATCGAATAAACGTAAGCTGTCAATAAATTGCGTTTTCAACAATCCTAGATTTGCAATGGGAGTGTCGACAGGCGAACGTCAAGCAAGGGACGCTTTAACGCGAAACAACTGCTGGCTGGCTTGGTGCAAGTCATGAAAGTTACAGACTAAGTCGCCACTTCTAATCAGCTGCCTATCCACTACCCAGTTAGCTATCAATAAAATGTTAGCTGTCAATAAATGTAGCGTTTCCAACAGTCCTAGAATTGCAATAGGAGAGGCGACACGGCGAACGTCAAAGCAAGGGGCGCTTTAAGGCAAAACAAGTGCTGGCTGGATTGGTGCAAGTCACGAGAGCTACGTGGTAAACTGCATATTTTAGTTCACAGATAGTCCGAATATGCATCAGGGTTTGAATGCTCGTTTTTAAAAATTATGATTTATTCACTGTACTGTAATATACTGTAATAACGATTTATTTACAGTACATTCTTTACAGAGGTTAAAATTAATTTGTGCCAATTCTGCCTGCAGTCTAAATACAATTATAATAATAATTGATTTATACAAACAACATTTTACAATTTCGAAATTCAATTTAAACATTAAATATAAGAAGTCTGTTTATGAAATCTACATGTATCAAAATTAAAGCTAAGTAATTATTGCCTATGTCCTCCAATAATAACACGAAATGAATTTCAATTAAATAATGTAATTAAAACTAAAATCAACTTTTATAGAATACTAGTAGACCCGGCCACGCGTTGCTGTGGATAAAGAAATGTTACATAAACAAATTTTAAATTGTATTATTTCGTATTTGTAAGAAATTAATATACTACAAAGTTGTTTTATATAAAGCTAACAGCTGAAGCTAAAACAAATATTTCCAATTAAAGCTGTAAATTAAGATATAAACTATCCTATCTTTCAAGTTGGATCAAAATGCACACGTTGTGAAAATTTGATTATAATCGGTTCAGAGGTTTAAGAGTCCATTGCGGACAAATAAAGTGACACGTAATTTATATATATTAAGATTAAACTATCACGAAACAGTTTGTAAAATTTTTGACACATAAGGTAAACAATATATTTTATTGATTTTTAGCGCAAATTAATAATAAACACGGGAACACAATTTTCTTGTACACAAAATCGCGCGTAGCTTGTAACTTGCACTACGCTTCAGTACTATCTGAGAAGATTTATTCAGTTTTGTCGCGTCGCGAAGGTGGGCACCATAAATCGTATTTCAGAGCGATAACCCCGGATTTTCACGCTTCCAGGGTAAATTTAATTTCAAAAGCGAAATAATTTTATGCGCGAATACCTACAGTCACATAAAGTGAAGAAATATGTTTTGTTAATGGTCTTTGGTATGTGACATAGAACGTTTACAGCAAGTCAGGATTTCCAAGCATCGCGTGTTTTAAACTGTAAATGAGAAGAACTCAATAATTGTAAATGTAACGGAAATACGCAGTTTTGTTTCATTTTGTTCAAGTCTATCATTAGAGAATATTGCCACCAACATAAATTCATAAGCATTATAATAGCTCAAACAGTTGAATGGTTAACATTATTAGTTATACCTTAGTCGATAGGTAGTATTTTAATAATTTATCCAAAAACTCGCCGGCAGAAATCTTTAATTTTAGTACAGAAAACTGGTCTTTCTCTCTCTTCAGTCGGTCCCTCAGTGCTGAGGATCGTGACCTCTCTGCTGAATGGTCTCTTTCCAGTTGTTGCGGTCAGCGGCCCGGCGCATTGCTGCGCTAGCTGGTGTTTCTAGGTGTTCCGAAACTTGGTCTATCCATCTTTTTGGGCTGCGTCCTCGAGGTCTTTTGACTTCTACTTTCCCTGTCACTAGTTTTTCTAGGTTGTTGTTGTGTTTTCGGGCTATATGACCAAAGTATGTAAGTATACGGTGCAGGCAAAGTCGACAGTCGTTGACAACGTTCGAGATGCAGTTCTTTTAGAATATGTATATAGCACCACATCTCAAATGCGTCCACTCTTTGTCTATCTGAGGATTGTAGTGTCCATGACTCTGAGCAGTAAAGGAATATAGAAAATACGAGCGTGCGCACCAAGTGCACTTTTGTGTGCTTAGTGATGTTCCTGTCCTTCCATATCCTAGTAAGCTGAAATTTCAGAAGACTGGTAATAGATTCAATAATATTTAGGTGTTGAGTATCAACCGTCATTCAGACGAAGTAATTCAAGTAAACAAGTTTTAATAAAAGCAAAATAAAGTCTTCAACAGCATATAAATAAGTACAGTTGACAAAAATAATAAAGACGTTTCAATTGACAAGGCGTCGCGTGGTTTTTATGATAGAGATATAAAGACGAAAGTTGTTTGTACTGTGACCCCAATGACAAAGCAATTGGTCTTATTGGCAGTGGATGAAAGCCGATCGATTGCTTTAACAAGCCAGTGAGAAGTGAAATCAAAACAACGTGAATAATACGTTTCTACGCGATGGTTCGCTTCGGTGACTCAGGACTACTGATTGTAATGACTAGATTTCTTAGAACTTTGTGTTTTAAATGCTTAGAGTCGTTGAACTAAAAATGGTAGGCACTCTTTGTTTTTCGTCAGAAGCACTATCTCGATACGTATTTTGGATTAATAACAGCAGATTTAGTACCACTATTATTTATAGCTTGAAGCAGTTCTGACTTTTAAGTGGAAAGGTAGTATTGCCAGCTCATCTTTATTTGAGCCGATCATGTTGGACTTTTTTTTATCTGACTGAAGTAGCAAACGAGCATGCAGTCCACCTGATGGTAAGTGGTAACTGCCGCCTATGGACATCTGTAATCAACTACATACAGAACATGGGTTCCATCTGAAGTCAATCACAGATGCATTCCTACTCCCGAGGACTATAATGGTCGCCTCATGTGAAAGTGTGCCGGCAACCACACCCTTTCATCGAAATGCAAGAAATGCTTCACGCTAGAAATAGGTGTGGTGATAGTACTTCCCCGGACAAACTACACTAGTTCTACCACATTGGATTACAGCAGTTTTAGTACCACTATTATTTATAGCTTGAAGCAGTTCTGGCGTTTAAGTGGAAAGGTAGTATTTCCAGCTCATCTTTATATTAACCGATCATTTTAGACTTCGGAAGTGGCAACGCTGTTATTTGACATTTCAGATTGAGCTCACGTTCCATGTGAAGTTTGTTATAGATGCCCATGGGCGGCAGTGACCACTTATATGCTCGTTTACTATTTTTATTTTTGTTGATTTTGTTTTATTTTAACAACCTTATGTAATGTCTGGTTTCAGTAGACGGTTAGATACTTATTATATTTATTGTAAGACGATTCATTAATGTAAATGTAAACAGCCGTACAGTAAATTATTCTATTCTGTCCCAAAAAGTTTGTATTTTAATATGCTGAATACTAAAAAATAATGAGTAAAGTTTAAAGTATTTCCATAGAAGTAAATGTATTTAACTGTATTTTCATTATAATTTTTAGTAGTCCCAGGTCAATAAAACGCTCATGGCTGATACTTGTAAGCAACGGTGTGTTAACGGGGCTGCCTATTGTGAGCACCGGCCTCTACGGGCCGATAACTCGTTATACCAACTGTTAATCTAATAAAAATACTCTATATTTTTAAGAAACAGTAGCAGTAGAATCACAAATAAAAATGAAGTATATATTCCCCCCATATTATAAAATGAATACAAGAGGAACTTAACAACACATAGACAAACATACGAGTACATACTTAAGCACAGAAGCATGCCTGCACAATTTCTCACATTTGTAATTTTTGTAAATACAAGCCACACGTACATATACATATGTAAAAATATGTAACATATGTTAACACTAATTGTATATGTATGCTGAATTGTATAAATATTGCTGACATACACGAACTTTTTATTTAAGTTCTGCCGCATAAACCGCTTAAATCCTTGAAACTTGTAAACAACAGTGTGTTAACGAGTCTGCCCATTGGTCGCCAATAACAAATACAACCTTAAATTGATAACATACAAGTTAAAATTTCAATAAAAAGTTTGTATATACCCAAACTTTTTATTGTAATTTTAGCCTCTATAGTTATGTAAAAAGTTTAGATCTTTAAGACTTGTATACAACGTTTTGATAAGGTTTTCTATAGTGAGCGTCGGTCCCAACGGACCAATAATTCGTTTAACTTACTGTTTAACTCATAAAAAATTAATAGCAGTAAGTAAGTAATAAGTAAGTATTATAAAAACAGAGACACAAAAGTAGATCTATTGAGAATTTACTACGCTTAGGTATTTATTACAAACGTAACTAAATAATAATTATGCCCCCGAAAAATACACGCTCAAACATGTTAAGACAAATGCGTAGTGTACATACATATTGCTCATATACACGGACTTTTTATTTAAGTCCTGCCACATAAAACGCTCATATCCTCGAGACTTGTAAACAACGGTGTGTTAACGAGTCTGCCTATTGTCCGAGCGTCGGCCCCAACGGGCCTGTAAGATTATATTGCTGTTATAAGGCAGAAATATATAGCCGTACTGTCAGTCAAATTACGAGTTCTTTCATATTATTTTGGGAAAATATTTGGGCTTAGAAAAATACAGAACAACCCGTATTAAACACTAGACACACTTATATGTAGTTTTATATGCAAGCAACTTTGTATTATCTCCTGCCAACTGACATCTAATTAAAGATTTTAGAATCATGTTTTGTTTTTTTTTCTTCGAATGAAGTAGAAAAAGAGGATACAGTTCACCGGATGGTAAGTGGTCACCGTCGCCCATGGACATCTGTAAGCAACTTCATATAGAACATGGATTATATCTGAAGTCAATCACAGATGCGTTGCTATTCCCGGAGCCTATGATGGTTGCCTCATATAAAAATGTGCTGGCAACCACACCCTTCCAACAAAACGTAATAAATGCTTCACGCCGAAAATAAATATGGTGGTGGTTCTTTCTCTGTCGAAATACACTGGTTCTACCACCTTTTAAACTTTTTGTATTAATTAACCAATAGTTCTGCCTCCAGTCAGATATTTTCGATAAATTTAAGAACGTGTACGACAAGTACTATAAAGAATCGCTTTTACTAAAACATTAAACCATAAATAAAAATAAAAGAAAATCTCAGAGCATTTTTCGTAGAGCCCTGTCTCATAAGTAACGGTGATCTTGGGTAAACAACCGAGTGCTAACGACTGCCTTTGTTCGACCCGACCTCGAGGGGCCGATAATTCGTAAGCTTTTTAGCTTATTGTTTTAAGGGACATAATCTTGTGCTTGTTTTATGTTATTTTATTTCTATATATCCATTTGTTGTAATGGGTTACTTTCGCAGCTTTTGTTTCTATAAAACTATTTTACCTTTTACATTCATTAACTAATAGTTCTGTCTTCAGTGAGATATTTTTCTATTCGGTAAATTTTTTAACGTGTACGCCAAGTATTATTAAGAATCGCTTTTATTAAAAACATTAAACCATAAATAAAAATAAAAGAAAATCTCAGAGCATTTTTCGTAGAGCCCTGTCTCATGTGTAACGGTGATCTTGGGTAAACAACCGAGTGCTAACGACTGCCTTTGTTCGACCCGACCTCGAGGGGCCGATAATTCGTAAGCTTTTTAGCTTATTTTTTTAAGGAACATTATCTTGTGCTTGTTTTATGTTATTTTATTTTTATATATCAATTTGTTGTAATGGTTGGTAGTATCCATGGGAGTCAGTAACCACTTACCATCAGGTAGACTGAACGCTTGTTTCCTTTTTTTACAAAATTGAAGTAGCAAACGAGCATGCAGTCCACCTGATGGTAAGTGGTCACTGCTGCCCATGGACATCTCTAAGCAACTTCATACAGAACATAGGGTTCTATCTAAAGTCAATCACAGGTGCTTCACTACTCCCGAGGACTAAGAAGGTCGCCTCATATAAAAGTGTGCCAACCACACCTTTCTATCGAAACGCAATAACTAGTTCACACAAGAAATAGGTGTGGTGGTGGTACTTCCCCGGGCAAACTACTACTGGTTCTACCACCTGTAATTATTTCCTTCAATCGGATAAAAAAATGACACCCACGCCACTAAGTGTCGGTCTAAAGTGTACAAAAAACCTTCAAAAGAACATCCTATTACAAAGTACCTACCCATTAACTTTTAGTTCCTTCAAAGTAAATAAGGATTCTCCGAATGAAAGTTAACAAAGCGATGAAAAGAGATTTTTGTTGCCGAAGTTTTAAACATTTCAACTGCCTATTAAGTTGGTATATTAACATTTTATACCTTAAGCTCTTGTTGTACAAACAGCGGAAAACGAGAAGAGAATTAAAATTTGATTTTAAACTAATATTATCGCGGAATTTATACATTTTATTGCGTAACGTGCACTCACTTTTTTAATGTCTTTCGTTCGATATTTCGACCCAGTTGCATAGATCGTGGTCATGGCACTCATGGCCAAACTCTTAATTGACAAAGAGAATTAAGGCGAAAAATGACGCTATGGTCACTATATGAACAATAAAGAAAGCTTATTCATAAACTAACTCCGTAATAGAGAGATATCTTCACAAACATACCATTTTAATTAACCATCACAGAACGTAAAACTAAAAGTATGAAACTTAAGCAGTGGGATCAAAACTGTAAATCGTATTAAAACTTGTTGATAGAAATAATCTATTTTATTGGTATAAAGAATAAATGTTACCTGAAGCAACGGATTGTAAAAACATTTCGATCTTTACGTTCCTCAATCCCCGAAATCAACAGCTTTAGTTTGATGCGAATTCCAACAAATAAACAAGCAGATATATTTAAAAAGTTAAAGAAACGTCTTTTTTATGTTCTCGAGGGGGAAACCTTCAAAAGGTACCCGACGCCGTGGGAGCGACGCAGAGTTATGTGGGATTTTTACCGCACCAAAACCCCCCGGTGGCCGTCCTCTGCGCTACAAAGTGAACTCCGGGATCTCCAAAGGAACGCAACCGGAATCCTCTGAGCGCTATGTCCTATCGGGGTCCTTCTAGATGGCCGGCTGGGCCCACCGCTCCTTCTAGTCTTTACGACGGTATGCGACGACACATACCGCCGTCCTTCCCCGGATCGCCTGGCTAGACTGTTCAATCTCCCACTCTAGCCGCCCGCAACTCCGGAAGCCACTTTTAATCGCCTTTTAGGACAAAATTTCACTTATTTATGCTATCGTTTAACAGTTTACAATGTGGCTGTACACAAATTGGGTGTTCCAGGAGTTACAGAACTCAAACGGTTATACTTTGGAACGTTGTGAATTATTAAAACTTAATTAGTCCGTAGACGTTAAACTAAGTTGGAACGCTAATTTCGTTATGATTAAACTATTAAACGATCAACGATACTGTTTGTAGTGAAGTGTTTCTCTAGCTCGGTTTTATCCTCCCGTGTTTTTATGTTATCACTAGTTGAATCCCGCAGCTTCGCCAGCGTTAACAAAAATCGATTGTTCCGTGGGAATAAGATATTACCCCCGCAATAAAAGTAGCCTATATGTTAATCCAGAGTATCAGCTAACTCCCTACCAAATTTTAGTAACAAACATACACACTCACAAACTTTCGCCTTTATAATATTAGTATAATCTTTTATTTAATAAAGTGGTAGAATCAGTGGTTTGACCGGGGATGCACCGTCGTCACACTTATTTCTAGGGTAGAGTAGATCTTATGTTTCAGTAAGATAGTGTGGTTATCGAGTTATTTTTTTTATCCAATCGAAGTAGCAAACGAGCATGCAGTCCACCTGATGGTAAGTGGTCACTGCCGCTCATGGATCTGTAATCAACTTCGTATAGAACATAGGTAAAATCTAAGGTCAATCACAGATGCGTTGCTACTCCCGAGGACTAAGATGGTTGCCTCATATAAAAGTGTGCAGCAACCACACCCTTCCACCGAAACGCAAAAATGCTTCACGCTAGAAATAGGTGTGGTGGTGGTACTTCCCCGGTCAAACTACATTGATTCTACGATGTTTTTTGTATAAATCAAGCTCATTAGTCCTCGGAAGTAGCAACACATCAGTTAATTACTTCAGATAGAACCGTTGTTCTCTTCAGTTCAGTGACTACTTACCATCAGGTGGACTGCAGGCTCTATTCAAACTGCAATTTGATGTAAAAAGTGGTCAAAGTAGCGTAACATTGAACCAAACAATTCTTAGTAACTACCCTTCTACGCTATTTTACCATTTTACATATTTCGGATTTATGATGCCTTAGCTTCACAAAAAGGCTTCAAAAATATAGCGGCCTAACAATGAAATGGCAAACGACTATTATCCGGCTTCGACTGATCGTCAGCGATTGACCTGGATGCGAATAGACGAAATATTTTCAGCATTTTCCTTCATGTCAACCGGGTATGTAATGGGTTAGTGCAATTTTTTCCTATTTCATTCGATCACAAAAAATCAAAAAAGTATAGAAGTGGTGACATGTTTTACCGGTCACAATAATTGCGGTCACAATAAGGGTAAGAATCCTTATTATTAGTAAGGGTAATTTACCATTAGTACGAATTTACTCCCAATGTCCACCAATTCGCACTTTCCCAGCTCGGTGGACTATGACCTATAACTTTCTCATTCCGAGAGAAGATTACCCATTATTGTCCCACTGCTGGGCCCCGTGCTCAGCAGTGGGACAATAAAGGGTTGAAGACAACGAATTTATTACGTGTTCTTAAAGCAATTATGAACGTTTTAACTCATACATTACAATGCACATTTTTTCATTTTCTTTTGATATCCATATTGTTATGATAAAAAAGAGTATCGTCCCTCGTCATTTTTCTCTATTTGCAGATACCACATTTAAAAATTATATAACACACGTCATTCTCTCAATTGACATCAATTCAATAATAGGTACCTTGCGTGTCAAAGTCCATCAATTTCTTTGGGCTTAGGCTCCAAAGAAATGGACCTACGCACCTTTCTGACGCAGGCGGATAAAAATAGAAACGTGCGATTTCTTCCGAACTTGTTAATAAATGGCAAATAACTAAGGGTACGGCGTCAATCATCTAGCTGCACTGAAAGCATTGTCGTGTAGAGCTACGACCGATTGACCGGCTACGAATAGTTGGCACTGTATTGATGTTTGTGACATATGTTAACCTCCTAAAGAGTAAGGGAATGTAAGGCGTAAAATATTCGAAGAAATTGACAACCCATTGTTGCCCCGTTGATAAAACATGAGTATCTTTCCAGAGAGTCCACTGCGTATTGAAAAATCGATAAGGTGAGTTGGGGTAATATCGGACATGGGGTACGATTAAAATTTTAGACATATTAAGTCAGCCATTTTCTTCTTATGTGTGACATCATCTACCATGCTATGAAAATAATGTACATGTATGATATTGTCAATTTGATAATAGCTACATTAGCTTATAGTTTAAATTTTACGGTTTTACCTCATGTTCGATATTAACCCAACTCACCTTATTGAATGCCAGTAATGAATCACCAAAGTATTAAAAGGGATGTCAATGGTTACAGAGTTGTTGCGGATATCCAGTATAGAATTGTAACATAAATATGTCAACGTGATTGCAAACTTATCACATCTATAATTACCAAAATTAATGCGACAATCAATTAATTTTAAAGGTGGTAGAACCAGTGTAGTTCAACTAGGGAAGTACCACCGCCACACCTATTTCTAGCGTGAAGCAGTTCTAGCGTTTCAATGGAAGGGTATGGTTGCCGGCATATTTTTATATGAGGCGAACATCATAGTCCTCGGGAGTAGCAACGCATCTGTGATTGTTTTCAGATAGAACCCATGTTCTGTATGAAGTTGATTACAGATGTCCATAGGCGGAAGTGTCCACTTACCATCAGGTGCATGCTCGTTTACTACTTCAGATAAAAAAATGCGACGTATAGGGCCACATGAATTACAGAAATACTCAGCAGTCAAAAATTAGCACTAAAAATTACAAACATTTTAATTCAATGGTTATAGAAAAAAGATTTTGCCAAATTTGTATGGTATATGTAAGTAGGTCGCACTTACACAAGTATTTTAAAATAACACCAGTGTTCAATGCAACTATATCATGGTTTGATAGAAGAGACATTACATAAAATGTTAGAACTCTGTCTTTAAAGAATTTATTTGTAGCTCATCTCGGGTAAGAGTTCAATCTTACTACGATCCTTACAAAGACTATCCATATTCATGGATCGCAATGACCGCTTACCATCCATTGTATCTCAAGCTACTTACTCCATTAATAATTTAGGCTATAATATATAGTAATGGCATGGTACTCCAAATTGACCGCTGTCAATTTAATGGCAAATCACAAGGGTACAGACGTCAATCACCCGGGTACTGAGAGAGCATTGTCGTGTTACTCTGTGCTCGATTGACCCTGTGCCCTGTTGCGGATAACCGGATCGATATTAACATTTTACATAAGTACATCATTTTATAAACCGTCTTGCACTATAATGTCTAATTTTGCTATTATTTGATTGAATATATTATAAATTATTAAGAAATACCTAAATTAGGAGTTTTTTATCTTTAAATTAAGGACAACTTTATATCAAACATAAGACATTAAAATATTATAAAATACTAGCTGTCCCGACAAACGTTGTTTTGTCATATAAAAAATAAAAATAAATGTTAAGGACAACCCTTAAGGGGTATGAAAAATAGATGTTGGCCGATTCTCAGACCTACTGAATAAGCATATAAAATTTGGTAAAAATCGGTCAAGCTGTTTCGGAGGAGTATGGCAACAAAAACTGTGACACGAGAATTTTATATATTAGATAATAATCATTTTATAAGCCGGCAGGTATGAAATTTCTAACCTGACTACTATTTGATAGAATATATTACCAACCAACGCAAAATTCTTAAAAAAGAAATATATTTTTTATTATTTTAGTATATATGAAACATAAGCTTATAAAAATTATATAAGTATATGATTTTATAAATCAGCTGGTGGGAGATTTCCAATCCGAGTACTATTTCATACAATATATTATCAACCTACATAAAATCCTTAAATTAGCTGTTTGAATATGTTGATACAAAAATAAGCCTTTTCGAAATTATATAGATAGGTCTTTATTAAAAATAACTTATGAAAATATGATATAACCGCCCACTGGAAATATGCTTTTTAAACCCTTTTAAAAAAAAGGATCATAATATTAGGGTTATGCTGCAATGTGGCAAAGCCACCGTTATTTCTAGTTCAATTAATTAACCAAGCAGAGTTTCATCTGCCTGCAGGGGGAAACATTTTCGCTATGTTTCTTTAATTTATCACAGGTGTGTTTTTAAATCAACAAGCAATGAAGTTTAAGAAAATACCATAACTTATTTACATATCGTCCCGTAAAGCCGCCATTCAATAAGACAATACCATACATTACAAGGATACAGCGTCAGTCATCCGGTTACGTGATATTGAATTGTCATGTATGGGTGTAGCCAATTGACCCGGTTGCGGAGACCATTGACATGTTACGTTACGGATTTTGCCAAATCACTACTACGGTTTAAGTAGTCGGCAGTATTTGCCTTAATCGTAAAAGATGGCACAAAATTTTGCATTTTTACTTCTTACGTCTAATTTAAAACACCTTGTATTTACATATAGTATACTATCGGCAACCCATTATTATCCCACTGCTGGGCACGGGTCTTCTCTCAGAATGAGAGAATTTTTAGGCCATAGTCCACGGCGTTCAAGTGCGAATTGGTGGAATTACAATTTACATATATCACTGTGGTAATCATTAAATAAAAAATTGAGGCGCTTAAGGATATTTTAGAAATGAGTTTAGATGTTTGTTTGACAAGAACCAAATAATCAATATTTCTACAAAAGACACCGTAGTGGCTTCTTCTGGCAGTACATTTCAAATAAATTACAATACAATAACAAATAAACATAAACAGAAATATTACGTAGCAATCGAGCGAAGGTAAAAATAACAACTCTCATTGTACGAATGCCCCACGTTTGTTTTCATTTATTCCCGGATAAAAGAAAACAAAAGAAAGCACAATTTACAAGAGTACAATCATCCAGCTACAATGAGTGCGGATTCACGTGACCGATTGACCCGGTTGCGGATATCCGGCTCACTATGAATGTAAATAAAACAAACAAATGATACCGTCATGAGTCTTTGCGGTTTTAGTGGCCACACAGCTTCTGCGTTATAGAAATAAAGAAAAAGAAAGATTAAGAAAGAAAGAAAAAGGGTAGAAATAATTTGTTTGACGGGTTTGTTAATAAGTCCGTAACCGGATATTCGTATATTTGCACGTACATCTCACATTCGATGTATTTTGTAATATTTTATTGTAACAATTTATTATCTGATTACAATACTACATGGCATATTATTAAAGCAAATTGTAGGTATATGATGTATTTTAGTAAACATCAATGAGTGCGGATTCACGTGACCGATTGACCCGGTTGCGGATATCCGGCTTACTATGTAAATAAAACAAACAAATGATACCGTCATGGGTCTTTGCGGTTTTAGTGGCCACACAGATTCTGCGTTATAGAAATAAAGAAAAAGAAAGATTAAGAAAGAAAGAAATGAAAAGTGAGATATGAGTTTACAATCAGTGATAGCCTAATAGAGCAGTGATAGCCTAATGGTTGAAACTTGCCCTCTCGATCGGGAGGTCCGAGGTTCAAACCACTGATTTATGTGTATATTAGAAATTAATTATCACTGCTTTTCGGTGAAGGAAAACATCGTGAGGAAACCTACACACCCGAGAGTTCTTTAAAAAAAAAAGTTCTCGGAGGTGTGTGAAGTCCACCAATTCGCACTTGGCCAGCGCGGTGGACTATGGCCTAAACTCTCTCATTCTGAGAGAAGACCCGTGTCCAGCAGTGGGCCAATAATGGGTTGATGAGAGTGAGAAGAAGGAAAGAAAAAGGGTAGAAATAATTTAAAATTACTAATTTTGCACGGAGTGAGCTCAAGTGACGGGTTTGTTAATAAGTCCGTAGACGGATATTCGTATATTTGGACGTACGTTTCACATCCGACTTATTGTATAATATTTTATTATAACAATTTATTATCTGATTATAATATTATATGACATATAATTAAAGCAAAATGTAGGTATATGATGTATTTTAGTAAATATCTATGAGTGCGGATTCACGTGACCGATTGACCCGGTTTCGGATATGCGGCGTAGTATGAATGTAAATAAAACAAACAAATGATAGTGGGTCTTTATGGTTTTAGTGGCCACACTAGTTCCTGTGATGTAGTAATTTTAAATGCAGTAAGTCCAAACGACCGGTTTGTTAAAAGGTCCGTTAGCGGATATCCGTATTGTTCCGGGCTCTTTCACTCGATGCTTTATTTTTTGTTTGATTAATTTATATGGGTTTAAATCCGGATAAAACAAATGGTTTCAGCGTATTATATCCGATTTTATTATATACCTTTAACTTTTCTTGAATTTTAATTAATATTGTTTATTTGATTGTACAGTTTATGTTTAAAATATGGCTTTAACAATGTTGTAAGACGATAATATCTATTCTTATTATGGTATATAGAAATATTATAGACCTAGAGCTATTTCTAAAGTAGGTATAACCTGTGTTATACCTGTGGTATAACCTGTGTTATGTCAATGATGCAGATAAGGGGAAGTTTGTATCCAGAATTGACCACTTAGGAAATTGTTGCCATAAATGAAAAAAGTGTAATATAACCATAGAATTTAAAATATAGACAACCCTTCAATTTTAAACTATATTTGAGCCCTATTCCAATTTAAGTCTTAAATCTGCAGAATTACTTTATAAACGAAAACTTAAGATTACTGACACACTGTTCCAATTTCACAGCGTATTTGGACAGTGAAACTTGGAGAGTTCTGAACTAAAACAACGGCCTGTATAAGCGCTTGTTACTTCTTCAGTTAAGTTTAATAGTGACAGGAAGTTTTATAAAGTTGCATCATTATTTACGGGTTGATAATTAAAATTTGACTGTTTATCTAATGGTTTAATTAGTAGTGATTGTAGAACTATGCTTGGTATTTCCCTACGAGGAATTCGTAATGACGAAATTCATAGAAATAAAGTTACAGAAATACCTCGAAGAATTAGTAAGCTGAAATGGCAATGGGCAGGCAACATCGTCCATAGGACAGATAACCGGTGGGGTAGAAGAGTCCTCGAATGGCGACCGCGTTTTGCCAAAAGGAGTATAAGTCACCCACCGGCCAGGTGGACTGATGACCTTCAGATTACGGCGAGTAACCGCTGGGTTCAGATAGCTCACGTCCGATCAAAGGGGAGGTTAGGACAGACTTATGTCCAGCAATGGACTTCTGCTGCTGCCGGATAGATGGACGAATGGAATTGTAGAACAGTGATTAATGAACAAGAGTAAAAACACCATAAACAATGAAGAACGCAAGCTTGTAGCCTGTGTGCATAATGCTTTATCGGCACTGTAGTCAAGGTGTTTTTTATCTGACTGACATAGCAAACGAGCATGTAGTCCACATGATGGTAAGTGGTCACTGCCGCCTATGGACATCTCTAATCAACTTCATACAGAATATGGTTTTTAATCTGAAGTCAATCACAGATGCGTTGCTACTCCGGCAGACTATGATTGTCGCTCATGTGAAAGTGGTAAAATGAGTATTCATTTTACCACTTGTAAAATGAATACTTATTTTACCACTTTCACATGAGGCGACCATTTTTGAACGCTAAGATACCACCTACTTCTTGAATTTCGGTGGAAGAGAGAATTTGCCGGTTGACTTTTATACAAAGTATCCATATCCGTATCTAGTCCTCCGGAGTATCGCTTATGTAATTGACTTCTTTTTTTATCTGATTGGACAACTGTAATCAACTTCAAATAGAATATGGGTTCTATCACAAATGCGTTGCTACTCCCGAGGACTATGATGGTCGCCTCATATAAAAGTGTGTCGGCAACTACACCTTTCCACCGAAACGCAAGAAATGCTTCACGCTAGAAATGGTGTGGCGGTGGTACTTCCCCGGTCGAACTACGCTGGTTCTACCATTTCAGAAGGAATCTTTCTATGCGAAGTTGCTTGCACATGTCCGTGAGCGGTTGTGACCACTTATCATGGTGAAGCTCATTTAAAAAGTCGGTTTATGATAAAATCATTTTACTATACAAATCTATACAGAAATACATAGCCTAAAAGGAAGGGAAATGATTCCAATAATGGTTTTGAAATAACCCCAAAAATTAGTTACCGAGAGGGTCGTTGAGTTATTTTAGGAATTTCGTTTAGTAGGTTATAGTCGTTCTATATTCCGCTCCGTCAACGCGAACGATTCGAAATAGACCGCTAAATCGTTACATAAACGCTGATTTAAATATTAAAAGCTATCTGCCTCTATTTTTGCCATTTGTAACTGAAAAGCGCCTACGTATTCCGAATCATTCAACCGAAAGCGGTTCTATGAATAAATTACGGCTCTACAAACACCACATTCGTAGCTCGACGTGATTGGAGCGCTCAAGCTAATATCGACTTTAGTGTAACGGTATATGATTTATTGCAGATTGCTCTAAATTTATTTTGAACAGATTTTCATAAACGTAACGCGTAAAAGCAAAAGCGTTAATTGTCTATTGAGTTTGAATAATAAATGTCTACATTTTTTGATTGCTTTTTATATAATTCAGTACGTAATTTAAATAATCGCGAATTTTTATGACAGATTAATAATTAGGTACTTTAAATAATAAGTTTTCTTGATGATTTTAATAATGTAAGACTTACTACTTAATTCATACTTATTAACTGTTGAAAATATGTTGCTTCTAATAAAAAAATATATGTACCTTTCTACATTAATACCTCTAGAGTTCTGTTCTGAGTACCACATTATGTAAGCTAAAAATCGAATAACTACCCGTTTGTCTTCTCGACGGCCTAGCCGGTAATCGAACCCAAAATCCGACACGTATCAGACCGTGATTATGATTGCTTTTATGTAGGTTTCAGGTGAAGTACCAAGCCTAATTGCGTAAGTAACCTTTTCCGGGCATCCGATTCCAGAAACACGTCATGAAATGGTGTAGGATTCGAGTCCGGGGACAGTTAATTACTAATGGCATTTGTACTTGCGTTTCGGTAGATAGAAGTGGTTGTCGACTAACATTTCTAGAAGAAAGTCTTCGGAAGTAGCAACGCATCCGTGATTGACTTCAGATAGAACCCTTGTTCTATGAAGTATGAAGTTGCTAAAGTGGATTGCATGCTCGTTTGCTGCTTCATCTTATAAATAAATAATAGTTAAAAAAACTAAAAAACACGCTTTTTATAGAAAACCGAAACCGGGTGCATGGTGTCAATGGTTAAAGATATTTTATTGATAGATATGAGTAGAGTGATTATCATTTAGTTAATATCTTAAAAAGCACCCCACACTTTTTTTTAAATAAAATATTTTTTTTTATTCACACTATTATTAATTTATATTCATTGAAATTTTTAACACTATTTTCTTAATTTAAATTCATTTCAATTTATTTTCTATTTTTTAGTTCGGTTTTCTATAAAAAGTGTGTTTTTTAGTTTTTTTAACTATTATTTATTTTCTACTTTTTAGTCAAATTAAAAAATGGAATAATTTTATCAAATTAGTGTATTGTCATCGGTCCTCAATAAATCTACAAAGTTTGAACGAAATCTGGCCGTTTAAAGTGGGTCAAAATCGCGCCCAAAGAAGTCGGTTACAAACAAACATACAGGTGAAGCTAATAAAAAGCTAATAAACATATGATAATACACAAATTGTTTTTGACTAAACATCTCACACACCTCAATCGCAGTTCTAACCTTGCCTCCTATCGACACTTGTCTACGAGTATGACACACTGACACGAAAATATAACACTTGAGAAGATATTTTTGTTCGATACTCCAGCAAGACGAGGTTACTGTAAAGTGTTTATATGCCGCATGAATAAACGCACAATACAAATTCATACATTTTGAGTTATAGATACAGTTTTATAAATGAAAGGCCTAGATTTTTTATGAGATTAAAGCAGCAAACGAACATGCGGTCCATTTGATGGTAAGCTGCAATTGCAGTCCATGGATGAACAAGACTAATCTCCAGTGTTGTTCTCCTCATATAAATGTGAGTCGTGAAGCATTTTTCCCTTTTGCAAGAAATATGTGGTTATATTTCCACCGAAGGGCAAGACCTGTTCCACGTTAAAAATAGGTATGGCCAGCGCCATCATCAGCGCCATATATCAGCATATATCACCGATTGAACGATGCATGTGCGTTTGAACATGCAGCCCACTTGTTGTCAAGTGGCGTCTGGCGCTATAGACATCTGTAATCAATCCCACATAAGGCTTGTCTTACCGGAGGTTGGCTACAGATGCTTAGCTATTATTGAGGGTCAACTCCTCGGATAAATATCTCCCTGTAGTTCCGGGATCAGAATAGGGCTACGGTACCCCCTGCCTGTCGTAAGAGGCGACTAAAAGGGGTACCGGGGTTCCGGGCGGGTAGAGTGGGAGCTCGAACCTTCCGGCCAACCTCGGAAGGACGGCGGCATTTGTAGTTGCATGCCGCCGTAAAGACCAGAAGGTGCGATGAGCGTTTTACGCCCAACAGGGAAGAGCCCGAAAGGGGCATCACGCTCGGTGGACTCCGGTTGTGTTCCTTTGGAGATCCCGGAGTCATCCACGGAGTGTTGAGGTCGGCCACCCGGGAGGTTTCTATGCGGTAAGAATCCCACATAACCTCGCTCCCATGGCGTCGGGTACCTTTTGAAGGTTTCCCCCCCATAAACAAAAAAATCACAATACACAAAAGTGAAAATTTTTTTATTAGCCTAAGATAGGTGCGGCAATGTTCCATAGTCAAACCGTAAAAGAACCTACCACTTCCAGATATTGATAAAGCTTTACAGCTACATTTCTCTTCTATGACGCTCTACAAAGACGAATAACACAGAAACTAGAACACAAATCTAAATTCCACGATCGGGTTTATGCCTGGTCGAGAATCGAAGCCGGAACTCTCTGCGCGTAAGACTGATATGGTGGCAAGTATGATTTCTAATGAGCCTTAATCGTTAACGTAAGTAAAAATAATTTCTGAAGTAAAACAGATTTTTATTTGAAACGAATAAAAATCTGTTTTACTTCAGAAATGCTTGATTTTAAATTTTAATAGACGATCGTTATTTTAAAACACGATCATAGTTTGGTTATTTGATTAATATCTTCATTTATTTTTATACAACTTTTGAATTTCAGTATTATCAAAGGTGTCAATTAATATAAACGATGGCATTAATACAAATGTGTAAATATAAAAGTGAACTTTGAAAATATTTAATTTTCAAAACTAATGGGTGTCAAAATGAGTTCAATAACTCAACAATTTTCTAAAAAATATAATGAAGTAAAGTAGTAATCGAAATTTTAATAAAAGAAATACAAGAAGTTGTTTTGTAATAAAATTAGTAAGTCGAAGATTAGTCGAATTTTTAATAAAAACATGTAGGAAATTTGAAAAACATTTAGCTGTGCAAATCTTGCAAAAATAAAACACACACATACATACTCTCTATAGTGAAATTGTGAGTAGACCATCGATATAGAAATACACTAAATACACAGTCTCGAATAAAAATGACACCTAAAACTGTCGTCAAATGTACGTAGTTATTTAATGATGGTCATAACGACCATATTTTAGCAATAAAACCTTTTATCCAAGATTTAAAGTTGTATTTACAACGCTTTAAGCAAAAAGCAATAAAATATTACAATTTGAAATGAGCGCTCAATTTTGAAATTGCGCGCTCTTTTTCACCGGACAGTTTTGAGACGCTGAATGTGTATCTTGGGCTTTTCTCTATCGATGGAGTAGGCGTATAAACTGTATCCATCAGTCCTTCCCAAAGTATCGTATCAGAAATAGCTGCGATATAGGTCGCGGTGACAATCTGCTGCGATAGATATATTTGGCAGCCACACGTCGCGCTCGGTCAATACTACAAAATTGAGTATTATTGTTTTTTACATATTATTTTTATTATTACATTACATTGATATCAAAAATAAAATGCATTTTAACATTCTAAATATAGCTGCTTAGATTGAATAATAACTTCTCTCATCATCCCATTATTAACCCACTCCTGAGCACGGGTCTTCTCTCAGAATGAGAGAGTTTAGGCCATAGCCCACCGCGCTGTGCTGGCCAAGTGCGAATTGGTGGACTTCACACACCTCCGAGAACTTTTTTTTTAAAGAACTCGGGTGTGTAGGTTTTCTCCCGATGTTTTTCTTCACCGAAAAGCAGTGATAATTAATGTGTAATACGCACAAAAATCATTGGCGTGCCTGGGTTTGAACCTCGGACCTCCCCATTGAGAGGGCAAGTTTCAACCATTAGGCTATCACTGGTCTCATTAGGCTGTCATTGCTCTGATGTCATTGTCCCAAAACATTATGTTAATACAGCATTTTACATTACGGATAATAAAATAACGCAATTGTGCAATAGTTGAATAGTAATTTCATTAAACGTGCATTGTTTGGTTGTGAAAGCACTACCGTCACACCCATTTCCTATAATAGATTACCACACCTTTCATACAAATAGCAGTGCAAACACTGCACCTACAAAGTAGGCAGAGGTGTGGCACGTTTTTCAGCGCAAATACGATACCTTTGATAAATAAATGTATCTTGATAGTTTTGCAAAATAAACAAGTGTTTAGGTATACAATAGGTATACAATTAAGTATTCTTTGACAATGTAGCAGCAAGTTGTAATTTATGTTAATACTTTTGATAAATAAAAGTAATTCGATAGTGCAAAATAACTGAGTCTTGATACAATATAGCAGCGAGATGTATTTTATATTTGCTGTGAATACTGTTGCTGAACCGATTTGGATGGTTTAGCACTGCAAATCTTGCGAAAATAAAACACACGCATACATACTCTCTATAGTGAAATTCATGTGAGTAGACCATCAATATAGACACTAGATACACAGTCTCGAACAAAAATGAAACCTAGACTGTCGTCAAATGTACGCAGTTATTTATAGATGGTCACAACGACCATATATTTTAGCAATACAACCTTACGTCCATGATTTAAAGTTGTATTTACAACGCTTTAAGCAAAAAGCAATAAAATTTTACAACTTGAAATGAGCGCTCAATTTTGAAATTGCGCGCTTTTTTTCACCGGACAGTTTTGAGACGCTGAATGTGTATCTTGGGATTTTCTATATCGATGGAGTAAACGTATAAACTGTATCCATCAGTCCTTCCCAAAGTATCGTATCAGAAATAGCTGCGATATAGGTCGCGTTGACAATCTGCTGCGATAGATATATTTGGCAGCCACACGTCGCGCTCGGTCAATACTACAGAAATTGAGTATTGTTTTTTACATATTATTTTTATTATTACATTACATTGATATCAAAAATAAAATGCATTTTAACATTCTAAATATAGCTGCTTAGATTGAATAATAACTTCTCTCATCATCCCATTATTAACCCACTCCTGAGCACGGGTCTCCTCTCAGAATGAGAGAGTTTTAGGCCATAGTCCACCATGCTGGCCAAGTGCGAATTGGTGGACTTCACACACTTCCGAGAACTTTTTTTTAAAGAACTCGGGTGTGTAGGTTTCCTCACGATGTTTTTCTTCACCGAGAAGCAGTGATAATCAATGTCTAATACGCACGTAAATCATTGGTGCGCCTGGGTTTGAACCTCGAACTTCCTGATTGAGAGGGCAAGTTTCAACCATTAGGCTATCACTGCTCTCATTAGGCTATCATTGCTCTGATGTCATTGTCCCAAAACATTATGTTAATACAGCATTTTACATTACGGATAGTAAAATAACGCAATTGTGCAATAGTTGAAAAGTAATTTCATTCAACGTGCATTGTTTGGTTGTGAAAGCACTACCGTCACACCCATTTCCTATAATAGATTACCACACCTTTCATACAAATAGCAGTGCAAACACTGCACCTACAAAGTAGGCAGAGGTGTGGCACTTATTTCAGCGCTAATACGATACCTTTGATAAATAGAAGTATCTTGATAGTTTTGCAAAAAAAACAAGTGTTTAGGCATACAATAGGTATACAAGCTGTAATTTATGATAATACGGTACCTTTGGTTAATACATTAATTAAATAGTTTTGCAAAATAAGTGTCTTTATACTCAGTCTTTGTACAGGGATTATTGCCGGCACAGTTTTATATGAGTCCTCGGGAGTAGCAACGCATCTGTGATTGACTTCATATAGAACCCATGTTCTATATGAAGTTGATTACAGACACTGACCTTCTAGATAATTTAATACATTTTTTTAACGATTTCTTCTGTAAATTTAAATGATTTAACGCAGTGATTACAATTCTAATAAAGATTTACTTGCATTAGTGGAGTTATAAGGACTGTTGGACGGATTAATATATCAAGGGCAAATAACAGACCTCGAACATATTTAAAGTCCCATAACAATCGAAAAACAAATTCAAAGAGGATTATACTAAATGAAATAAAAATTAAGTTCAATGAAATGTCACTGATGGCCCAAACAGAGGAATGCTTTTAAAACATCTCTTATTTTAATCGTCCATCCAATTTGTTTAATTGCTTTCAGAGTTTATACAGACACTAATTGCGTTTACTTTGTTCTCGTGAAGGACAAATATATATAATTTAAATATCATTATTTATTATTGAAGATACTGACTATAATATGATATACCCAGTGGCGTAGCGTGGCTTCATGGCTTCGTGGCTTTCATGCCGCTTGGAGCGGAAGTTGAATTTACCGCCCATTACCTTAGATTTTTTGTCGGCGAAAAAATAAACAAAGTTGCGAACCATACTTACTCTTTTCAAAGGTCAAAAGTAAATATTTTGCCGCCCCCTAAATAGTGCCGCCCGGAGCGGACCCCCTTGCTTCGCCACTACACATAATTAAGAGTTACTGTGGAAATGTGTGGTTGCCAGTTCTCTTTCATATGAGATGACAATTTTAGTCCTCGGGGGTAACAACACATCTGTGATTAACTTTAGATAGCATCCGTGTTCTGTATGAAGTTGATTATGGATGTCCAAGTGACCATTTATCATCAGGCGCTTGTAATAATAGAAACTAAGATATTCTGACATTCATTGACGATTTCCGTGGATCTGGGTTCGGTCCTCGGTTGGACATGAATCTAATGTCATCAACATTAGATTTCTGTCCTGAGTCTGGGTGTTTATGGTTTCATCTTTGCGTTTGTATATGGTATCCACGTCACAGGCAAAAATCTTAGTCTTATGACGGCTATGAGTATATAAATCTTTAATGGCTTATTCTTATTCCAAAATGGTCCTTCGAGCCGGATTTCCTTCGAACTTCATAAGCTATATCGACAAACTGAAATCCATCAATGAAATAGCTCCGACTCAGATTAAACCGAGCATACGCCAGAAATCGGATCTACTAGTAATATTTCATCGGTATGACTAAAGGAGGGGTCGATAACCTGTCTATTTCAGTTCGTACGAGGTGCAATATAGTTGATTCGACCGGGATAGTTGAAGTACGTCCAAATGTGAAGACATCTGTCATCGGAAGACAGTATTTGTGGCATTTCATCTTTGGAATGACGGGCGTTGACGTCAGTTGTTTGTATCGTACTCACTCTACTATATTATTTTCCATTTGGCACACGCTTGTCAAGTTCCATATTTACTTACGGTAAAGTGTGTGTAAAATAATGTTGTACTTTATTATTGTGAGTGAAAATAGTGATGTTATCCAAATATATTTTGATGGAATAGCAATGAAACTTATGTTTCAGGTACTCGTATGTTGTTTTGTTTTCTTCTATGAATAAATTTAGTAAGCATTATTGGTATTAAAATTCTACTTCCGTCTTATATAGGTATGTCTATACTTAGCTTATACCACGGCTTCACTTGCTTCGCTCACGTTTGTAATAAGTATCCTTTGTGTTAAACTATGTCATAAACTAACTGTATGCCAAATTTTAGCCAGGTTCGATCGGTATTTTTAACGTGAAAGGGTAACAAACACAGATACATCCTCACAAACTTTGGCATTTATAATATTATCAGATATAAGATTATTGCAAAAGATTATTCTCGTAGACCCATTATTGATCCACTGCTGGGCACGGGTCATCTCTCGGAATGAGAGAGTTTTATACCATAGTCAATCGCGCTGGCCAAGTGCGTATTGGTGGACTTCACATTCCTCCGAAAACTTTTACGAACTCTCGGGTGTGTAGGTTGCCTCACGATGTTTCCCTTCACCGAAAAGCAGTGATAATTTATTTCTAATTCGCACATACTCGAAAATCAGTGGCGCGTGCCTGGGTTTGAACCTCGGACCTCCCGATTGAGAGGACAAGTTTCAACCATTAGGCTATCACTGCTCTAAAAAAATTGGTATAATCCTAATTCAGGGTTTCGCAATGTGGAGCACGCGAACTCCTAGGGGTTCGCCATTCGATGGCAGGGGATTTGCAACAAGATTTACGTAATAAAAATACAAAATTATTCCTACAATTGGCTCCATCTGTGACAACAAACAAGCACACCCATCACATTAATAGTATCTTCGATAGTAGTTTTATTGCTTTCTTGGGGGGAGGGGGGTCTTTAATTAGTTAGTTAATTTAAGGGGGTTCACTGTCAGTTGGATACTGGGGTTCACTGTCAGTTGGATACTGGGGTTCACTGTCAGTTGGATACTTTAACAGGGGTATGTAGAGCCAAAAGTTTGAGAAACCCTGTCCTAATCCAATACTCCTGCATGAAAAATTAAACGCACACTCAAAAAACCCTTATTTTACAGAAAGTTTATCTCCCATAAAAGCCGATCCCATAGCTCATTTGACGGACACCCTTGGGAGCTAAGACAAAATCAATATACCACATTACGATTGTTTCAGGGATAAACGTTGACCCGCATGCACTTAGGGACATCATAAATATTCTATGCCGCCTGCTTTTGAAGACAAGGGGAAAATCCCATATTTCATCGCGTGTGGCCGACATGTTTTGCAGATCAGCGTGCTGTTCAGCGGTTTTGTTAACCGACTTCCAAAAAGGAGGAGGTTATCAATTCGTCTGTATTTTTATTTTTTTTTTTTTTTTTTTTTTTTATATTTGTTACCTCATTTCTCCGGACTGGGTGAACCGATTTAGATGATTTTTTTTTTATTTGAAAGGTAGTGCGTGTCATAGGGTCCCATTTTTTTTTAGTATTTTTTTGACTAGGGCATCCATAAGAAAAACGCATAAGTCTTAAATTTGCATTTTCAATGTACGCGATAAATGTATGAATAACTCAATATCCCGCCAACCGATTTTGATGATTCTTTTTTTATTAGAAAGGATGTACTCCAGGGGTAGTCTGATAAGAGTTTGATAAGGTTCTAATCATAGGATCTTCAACTTTTTGGAGCAAAATAATAAAATTAGTGATAGTCGGCCGAACCTTAGCTGGAGAAGTCCAATTGAGTAAAATATAGAATAAAATTACTATGTAGGTATTTACTATGAAAAATTTGACCTTCAACTCTTCAATCTTGATGATGCAGGGGTACTGCTAGCCTGAACTATAAAAGTTGGTCGTTTGATGTTTGCGAATATATAATGAAATTGTTAAGCAAATTCATGGGACAAAAATTTGACCTTCAACTCCTCAACCCTGATGATGCAGGGGTACTTAAAGCCAAAACCATAGGAATAAGCCATTTGGTGCTTACGTATATGTTATAAGATTACTGAGCAAAAACATAAGATGAAAAATTTGACCTTCAACTCCTCAACCCTGATGATGGAGGGGTACTTCAATCCTAAACCATAGAAGTTGGCAATTTGGTGCTTACGGTTATGTAAAGAAAATACTAAGCAAAAATATAAAATCAAAAATTTGACCTTCAACTCCTCAACCCTGATGATGAAGGGGTACTTCAATCCTAAACCATAGGAGTTGGCAATTTGGTGCTTACGGTTATGTAAAAATAATACTAAGCAGAGGCACAAAATAAAATTTTGACCTTCAACTCCTCGACCCTGATGATGAAGGGGTACTTCAATTCTAAACCATAGGAGTTGGCAATTTGGTGCTTACGGGTATGTAAAAATAATACCAAACAGAGGCACAAAATTAAAATTTTGACCTTCAACTCCTAAACCCTGATGATGCAGGGTACTGCAAGCCTGAGCCATAGAAGTTAGCCACCTGGTACTAACGTATATGTTATAAGATTACTAAGCAACAATATAAGATGAAAAATTTGACCTTCAACTCCTCAACCCTGATGATGGAGGGGTACTTCCAGAGGGGGCGCCCTGTTTGTATGAATTGTAAAAGTGTTTTATGTTTAATTTTTGTGAATATGTAGATGCACAAAGCAAACTTAGAGGCTTTATTTAAATACAAACATAAAAATATAGTCACTAAAAAGTGTAAAATAAAAACTTTTTAACAAAAAATATCTACCGACTTCCATGTCACAAAAAAGTAAAAAATAATTTAAATATATTTTGGTCTAGAACATACTCAGTACTTAGTACATAGTTCTGAAGTCGGTGCTCATATAGGACGTAGTTACCGTCGTCCAGCGAAATATGTCGAGCACCGACTTCAGGACTATGTACTAAGTACTGAGTATGTTCTAGACCAAAATATATTTAAATTATTTTTTACTTTTTTGTGACATGGAAGTCGGTAGATATTTTTTGTTAAAAAGTTTTTTTTTGATATAAGTCACCCAAGTAATATATAAATACATGGTCATTATTAATATATTATGTTTTTCTATGATATCTTTTTAGAATCAGAGTCAGGCTTAAGTGTATCAAACGCTTGTTTACAGATGGAGTATTCCACTTTGATCACACAGGTGATCAAAGGCGACTCATTGGTGTCCTTTGATCAACTGAGACGCTAGGTACTACATTACTACACCATACAAACATGAAATAGAAACAATTTATATATTAAAAAGACAAATACTATTTATCTAAAACGTAATGCTTGGAACATAAAATATCGATTTAAAAATATATATTTGCGGTATGTACTAGTGATTATTCGCTTTCGCATGTATTGAATGTTTTGCGAATATTGAATTGCAATGCTTGGCAAAAAAGGTTACCAAATTTATAACCTCTGGTACGTCGGGTACCAGAGGATATAAATTTGGTGACCTTTTAAACCTTATAAAGATCTGAAAAAAAAAACAACATTTGCATTCGCAAATGTCAAATATTAACATTCGTCACATCACTAGTATATACGTATAGTTTTTACGAAATAAATAAAATTGAATGCCCACTAAATGATGGTGTTAAATCTCATGGCGTATTAGTGTAGGTTTATTAAAGTAGGTGTTATACTTTTTATCTTGAAAAGAAAATGGAATCTTAGGAATTGACCAACATTTGCATTCGCATTCTCATTCGCAAATGTCAAATATTAACATTCCTTACATTACTAGAGTATGTACGTAGAGTTTTTTAACCAATAAATAAAATCGAATACCCACTAAATGATGGTGTTAAATCTCATGGCGTAATGGTATGGGTTTTTACTTTTTATCTCGAAAAGAAAATCGAGTCTTAGGAATCGAACTTTATTATAAAGAAGCAACTACTTGCAATAGTCTCATAATACAATTTAATACAATTTAAAATACGTTCAATTTACTTATCCACACATCCACACATACTAACAGTAAAAACACATGTCGGTAGATAAGTGTCAAAAGTTTCAGTAGTTATTTCGAATTCTATCTTCTTATACGACAGTATTAGTGTAGTTTTATTACACACCATTTACTACCTGAAAAGGCTTCAAACCTTTCAGCAACAGTATCCAATATACGATAAACCTAACCTTTACCTTTCACGGCTTTTCTGAGCGATTTCTAAACAGTTAAATTGTTAATGGGCATTACTGGATTTTCACCGGCTTATACGATTATTTTAAAGGCTATAATCGAGGTTTTCAATCGATGTGAGGCTAAAATGAAATCGTGCGTTGAATAAAAGATTGGCCTTTTAAAAGTTAACTATATATTAATACGTGAAGCAAAAACTTGTGATTCGTTAAGATGCTTGCTGCAGGCGGAGGAGTATGAAATTACGCATGGTTGATGTGTAGAGAAGGATTGCGCAATGCTAATATTTTTTCAAATAATGCATAAAACATACTAAATATCAACTAAAAACATTACACTTACTTTGCATTTGATACAAACACATAAATTATAAATGAAATAGAACATTCAATGTCTTACTATGAAAACACTCAACGTCAAAAATATCAGACGTCTTTGTCAAAATACTATTGCTTTTAAATGCGGCTTAATTAACTCTTTTTACCTTTAACGGGTGCGTGCAAATAACTTGGAAATTATAAAAAAATATTTAAATTATAAAAAAATATTGGACTTTTGGACCGTAATTATGAAGTTTAGTTTTTTTAATTTAAATTATGGTTGAATTTCGACCGTTGCAACGGGTGACTACGGACTGGTGATTAAGTAAAGTAAAGTATGCTTGGTACGTTTTACCTTTAATCTGTCTATAAGTGATCTCAAGTATCGACACACGGAGTTCTGCCGTATTTGGAATTAGTCATAGATATATCCTTAAACAACAATGTGCACTTGATATAAAATTAAGCAACCTCATATCACTTACTTGATTTGACAGTAGAGAACTAACCATTCATTTATTTACATAAAACGTACGTATATTTCGTACATATCGACTAGATAATTTTTACGAGCGAAATAAAAATGCAATTAGTGTTTACCGTTAATGGACACTGGGGACCAATTAAATAAATTGGGCTGCCGACAATTAGTGTAGAAGTTGATGTCAGGGGTATTTAGCGGTTTTAACATTATTGTACTTTTTTGAAGATCGTAAAAAATATTCTTTGATTTTGATTTTGAGATTTTGAGGGAACTAAATCGTATGAGGCATTTTTAACCTCACGAGATTGCAAATATATCTCCGATTGATATTTAATGAGTAAAAAAAAGAGAGAATCAAACCTGTTAACTAGTATGAAAAAGCATCGATACTAACATAAACCATTTCAAATTTGGAGAACAATTTAATTCTAATGACCTCACCAAGGGAAAGGTGAAAGAAACTCTTTTTGATGTCGTTTACAAATATCTGTGACTACCTAACTTCAGGTGGATATAAATTTAAGCAGCTGAATCTACTGAGTTAAACCACCAAATGATTTGGTTCAATAAAATAATCTCTGTACTACATCATTTAATTTTTAAATAGGAACATTTTCACTTAGAATTCCTGGCAAGCTTAGATCATATATTCTTTTATAGGTATTAAAAGCACCATTAAAAGCCCGGTCTAGACTCATTACTTCCAATTAGACGTTTTACTGTTTTCTTGAACGCTCTTTGTCTTAAACTAAACTAATTAGAAACCTGATATATTTTTCTTTAAGGAAGATAACACGAGGAAACATCAATTTAATTTTATGTGCTGTTTTAAGATTATCGCTTAACAACTTCTAACAAGAATGTGAGGTAGATTACTGATGTATGTGTACAAACAGATCATTTATAATGTAATCGACCTCACATAAAGTAGGACCTCATATTTAGTAGTTCAAGCCTTGTAAGCTAATACAGTGTAATGACCAGTCTTTAAGGTTGATGACTGAACTATTCATAGTTTGATTTCTTAATAGTTTAACTGCAGTGTCAGTGTCACTAGTAGAAGAAAATATGTTCCAATTTTAAGAATGCTAAGCTTAAAACGAATTATACCAAATTTGTCATCAGGAACTCTTAAAATTATCAAAAATTGGCCGGTTACGTCGCTCGAAGGATTGATAATTGATAAATTGGATTCTAAGCCACAGGGTCAATTAGATTAGCCCCATTTAGGGAAGTTCTATGTCCAGCAGTGGACCTCAAAGGGCTAAATTTTATATCTTTGTACATATTTCGATTTTAATTTAATTTGTCTATAGAGAAGCGGCGCTAAGTTTTAATCCGTCCTCACTGCTAGTGATTAAGTCTCTCAGCGCGGATTAAACTGTCTCCAGTAATTATTGAACTCGTTCGCAACTTGTCGCGTACTTTCTGCTGATATAAAATTATCTACTAACTGAATCTGACAATAATAAAGGGAAGCAGGTACTTTATTACAAGGTTTTTATTAATTTGGTAAGTTAGTTACTCAGTACGTATGGGGCTTACAACTAAAATCGCTACTTCAAGTCAAACCGTTGCGTTGAAGGAATACTTACGCGTCTTTTGTAACATTTGTATCTGAGACATAGGTCTCAAAAGTGCTAAGCAGGTCTCCAGTCATATTTGAGAATGCTTTTATAGGAGTGACCTATCCTTAGGTGGTCTCTTCGTATGCCGTTGAAACATGATAGAGATGAAAGCGTTTCAGATATCATCTAAAACCCAAAATCAATAACGACATGATATCACATAGTTTTTTATTCCAAATCACAATAGACCAGTGCGGTCGTCCCTGTAGCCTCGGGGTCAGAATAGGGCTACGGTATCCCCTGCCTGTCGTAAGAGGCGACTAAAAGGGGCTTCCGGGGTTGCAGACGGCTAGAGTGGGAGCTTGAACCGTTCGGTCAGGCAATCCCGAGAAGGACGGCGGTATGTGTGGTCGCATACCGTTGTAAAGACTAGACGGAGCGGTGGGCCCAGCCGCCCATCTGGGAGGAGCCCGATGGGGCAGCGCGCTCGAGGATTCGGGTTGAAGTCGTTTCGAGATCCCGGAGTTCTCCTTTTCAGCGCCGAGGACGGCCACCGGGGGGGTTTTAGTGCGGTAAAAATCCCACATAACCCTGCGTCGCTCCCACGGCGTCGGGTACCTTCGGAAGGTTTCCCCCTCGAAAACAAAAAAAAAAAAAGACCAGTGCGGTGAATAGGGTATATAATTTCTCCTTTACATAGAAAAACCGTGTCTAATAGCGAGAAAATGAAGGTTCGAAGGTCTTCTTCTATCTTAATTACTCCTTAACGATTGTTTACCTTGTTTCAGGCACCACCTAACAGTTAACATGTGGAGTTGGAAGTGAACCAACATGGCGTTGTTGCACCTAATGCTGTTGGTGGCGCTGTCCGCGGCGGCCGCGCTGCAGGAGGACGGCTGCAACCCGGACAAGATGACCGTGTACCGGATGGTGCTGCACACGTACTGGACCAGGGAGAAGTTCCCGAAGCACTACCCCGACTGGCGACCCCCGGCGCAGTGGTCACGGATTTATGGTGAGTTACTGACTTGGATTTAAGAAAACTGACTCCAATGACGGATTTATGTTCACATATGGTAATGAGAAGCGTTTCGGATCAAGTCTGATGTGCATAGGTTCTGTGTTTAGTCTCTTGTGAATATGACGTGTGCAAGATGTGGAATGAGCTTCCTCTGGAGGTCTTCAATAAAGGTGCGAAAAGAGCTCTCTTTAGGTTTAAGTATAAAAAATGTGACGAATATTGAGGGTTAAGATGAAAACCTTAATTTTCTTCAAGTTATTTGCCTAAAAACGTAGTGCTAGACTGAAACAGCTTTCACTACCCTAAGCAGACAAATATTTCTAAGTGGGTCATCTTCTACGGCATATCTCTGAAACCGGATTTTTGATGTCACTATCTACTTATTGCTTGATGATTAGGTTTTATGGTGAGATTTGCTCTTACTTTTCTAGCAGTTCATCATTAATTTGATTAACAATTGCACGGCGGAGCGGTCTCTATATATTACTGGCGAAAGATATAAAATGAAATTCAAAAGATCAACAAAAACATTCTTAAAAAGTCTTCAGAAATATTTTCAGACAATTCACTATTCGCTAAAATAATGACATCAAATACTCTTCTTATTCTATTACTCACGATCAAAATCTTAGATGTTATATTTTATTCCAATTATTTTTAATCAACCTCAATATTTTAAGCGGAAAAACTAAAAATCAAATAGAAAATAAAAAGAAAATAATTCTAAAATAGGGACAGAAAAACTGCAATTGCACAAATTGTTGAGTTCATACAATTGTTGAAATTGCTTGGCCGCTGCGAACTGAGTCACTTGAAACTTGGACGGCGAGCAAATTCGTGAGATTTGCTCGAGCACCCAGTAATTTAATAGTGGGTACATAGTTGGCAATTGGTAATAATATTTCGAAAACTTTTTTATGTGAAGATGAAGTTAACTAGCTTAGGTTTCAGTGATTTATAAACAATCACCACTCATTTGGATTTTTAGAGTGCTATTTTTAGAGTTATCTGTCAAATAGGTATACCTATTCTTAGATGGGTTGGAAGTTTAAGTTTTCTTACTAACACACCCTACAAATCCCATTTTATGTGTCTGATTGAAGTAGCAAACGAGCATGCAGTCCACATGATGGTAAGTGGTCACTGTCACCCATCTGTTAGCAACTTCATATAGAACAAATATTCTATCTGAAGTCAATCAGAGATGCCCTTCTACTCCCGAGGGCAACGATGATCACCTCATATAAAACCGTGTACCACACCTTTTCATCGAAACGCAAGAAATGCTTCACGTTAGAAAAGGGGTGCGGCGGTCGTACATACATATAAAGTTAAAATCACTATCACTACATAGTATAAAACAAAGTCGCTTCTCGCTCTGTCCCTATGTATGCTTAGATCTTTAAAACTACGCTACGGATTTTAATGCAGTTTTTTTTATAGATAGAGTGATTCAGAAGGAAGGTTTTTATTTTACATAGATGTATAATAGAGTAGAGAAACACTAATAATTTTAGATTTTTTACTTTTAGGCGGAACATAGTTCGCCGGATCAACAAGTTGTATATAAAGTCAAAATCACTGCTTGATACACAATACGGCGATACGACACTCTTCACGCAAATCAGAATGCAACTATTTATAGTTAAATGCGTGTGTACATGTATTTGGAAGATTATAGTTATTGCTTAGCTCGATATTTTATGAAAATGATCACTTTTATTTCGGACAATACAGCTTTCCGTTTTTTTTTTCCAGGATCCCACGTGAAATATAATATTTCTTGTTTCTTATTACATTTAGTAACTAATATTAATAGTTTTTATGGACACTTTAAATTAATAGAACGAAAACAAATACTTAAAATAAAAAAAATCTGCTGATGCAGGGTTTTTATTTTTATTTGCAAAAATCAGGGAAAATGACCGATGACAGCCCTACTCCCGACCTACCTTTATTGCTTACATAAAAATCACTTTAAATAAATTGTAACAACGAAATAAAAAGGCAACAATAGTTACGACTGCAGTCTCAATTGAAATTTGTCGGGCATTCCGTAACCCGGGCCACTTTGAAACTCGGAGCACCCGAATAAATTCACGCCATTGTGCAAACTTTCTCGCTTGAGTCGACTATGAATGAATTATTTTTTCATGAGACGCAAACGTAACTTGTAATGGTGAAGTGTACTTTGGAATCTGTTATTACATGTACGGTTTTCTTTTCATTGCGCACATTGTTAGTAGGTTCGTTTCTACAGACAGACATAGCAGTCAACCTATAACATCTCTCTTTTTGCGCTGAAGGTTCAAAATACTATGATCCAAAAACTGACCTACTTCACCTATTTATTCACCGGACCTTTCAGCTCCACTGCTGGCACGTAGAAGTTGGTAGAATCAGTGTAGTTCGACTGGGGAAGTACTACCGCCACACCTATTTCTAGCGTGAAGCATTTCTTGCGTTTCGGTGGAAGGGTGTGGTAGCCGGCACACTTTTGTATGAGGCGATCATAGTCCTCGGGAGTAGCAACGCAACTGTGATTGACTTCAGATAGAACCCATGTTCTGTATGAAGTTGATTACAGATATCCATGAGCGGCAGTGACTACATACCATCAGGCTCGAAGTTGTCAAATGTCAGATGATGGAAAAATTTTGTAGTTAGTAGCAGTTAAACGGATGAGAAGGGTTAGAAAAATGTTTGGAAATTAATACGTATTTTGCAATCAGCATTTCAAAGAAAAAAACGTGTGATGATTCTGCTTCCATATTCAAGTCTAAACTTTTCCGACTTGACACAATAGCGAAATAAAAATAATAATAACAGAACAAAATTTGATAATAATAACAGAAACACTATTCCCTCTAGTGTTTTATTAATATTTAGATCATGTTCCAATTTCAAGAAAAAAATAATGCTCTTTATATCGTTCCACTAGACATTAGAAGTAGTTTCTCATAAAAATATCACTGCTTACATAACGATCGTACGCTCCGAGTGTCGTTTCCAATAAAGTTGTGTTGGCGAAGCCAATTAAATTTTATTACATGTAAAGTAGTGATTGCAATCCGGCTGGATCCGGTCGAATTTTCGTCAATCCGGTCGGATTTGACCGGATCCGGCTGGATTTGACCGGATCCGGCTGGATTGAGCAAACGGTTAATGCAGTGTAAAAAAACGATTCAAAATAAAAAGTGAAGACTCCCAGTATCAAAAAATATAAAATCTCAAATTAATATTTTTTGAATCGCCATATCTCCGAAACGGTGGCTCGTAGGAAAAAAAGTATTACTATATTTTTATAGATGATTTTATGATCTAAAATTTTAATCTGATGTATTTTTATTATAAAACTTACTGTTTAGCTGAAAATCGCGAAAATCAATTTTTCATCCCATTTGACCTTGCATATTTTTTCCATACATATGGAGTTATAGGGAACTTTCAGGGTTTGTTTATAATGGTCTTTTGAACAATTGTAGTAATATTCAGCTTGTTGCGTATTTATGTAGCACTGAATGTCCAATTTGATCAGACTAATAATCATTTTCTATTCATATTGTACTCTCTCCAAACAAGTCAAATTTCGAATGTAGTCTTTTTTTATATTATTTCAATCTTGATACTTTATGCGGTATAAGACCCAACTTATTGCTGGATTAGTAACAGTAAAGCTACCTATTATTGTCAAATCTTTAGCAAAATATGCAATAACTGTGAATTGGTACCGGATCCGATATGTGTATTGATGCCGGATCTGCCGAATCACCGGATTCAGTTTTCCGGATTGCAATCCCTAATGTAATCATACTTCAACGATAGTGGAACAAGATTATTGGAGCACATAAACATCATCAAGTGGAGTGCGGTCAAATGATCCATGATTCAGTGTTGCGTGAGGACAAAAGATGCAATCAATACAAATAGAACGAATTCGCGGTATAAAGGAACGTTTGTAGGTCAAATGATTCAAACACAATACTCGTGAGTTGAATAAATACAAATTATAACACGAAATGAGCATTTCGTGGTATAAACGATCCATCAAAACAATTTTTATGTTTGAGTTTTAAGTCATAATGTTAATGTGTTATACACAGTGAGTAATGGTCGCAAAATAGACATAGAAAGCAATGTTTATTTTTTAAATTGTAGTCTTATAATAGGATTGTGAGTGCCAAAAGAAACAACATCACCCAGACCGATATTGAAATTCATCATTCAGAAGTCTGTCTGAACTAGAATCGAACCCGGAACCCATCGTGTATCAAACCGATAAAGAAACTGTTTTTTTAGTTTTAACAAAGTATTGAATATATTGCTAGAAAACCCCTTAATGGCGAATAAATTAATTAATACTAGCAAAATTTAATCAATACTCTCCTATCCTGACCCAAAGTGAATAAATATATGAAATTCACATAATATTGTAAACTATTTCGAAATTTTTAAACAATGTCTCGAAATTTTTTAGCTTCTCTCTGTAATTGTAATAATCTATATTAAAAAACTACATTTACCAATATTACATCTACATATTATTAAGTGAAACAAAAGTTTGTTCCATCTGAAGTTTATCACAAATGCATTGCTACCGAGGACTATGATGGTCGCCTCATGTGAAAGTGTCTTAGCAACCGCACCCTTCTATCGAAACGCAAGAAATGCTTCACGCTAAAAATAGGTGTGGCGGTGATTGTTTCCCAGTCAAACTACACTGGTTCTATCACCTTGAAAAAACCTCACCTTCACCTCTTATGGAATAGTTAAAGACTGTATTTTATTCGATTACCTTACATTTCAATCAATCAATACCAGGTTCCTAGTGACAATAAATTGGAAAACCCAATACACTCATACTATAATGTACCTAATACAATTCATATAGGATTATTAAATGCCAGAAATTCTCGCATGTACAAACGAGCACGTAGTCCACCTGATGGTAAGTAGTCACTGCCACCCATGGACATCTGTAATCAACTACGTACAGAACATGGGTTCCATCTGAAGTGAATCACAGACGTGTCGC
Source organism: Spicauda simplicius (assembly GCA_949699795.1). Lineage (NCBI taxonomy): Eukaryota > Metazoa > Arthropoda > Insecta > Lepidoptera > Hesperiidae > Spicauda > Spicauda simplicius. The sequence continues at coordinate 4,119,918 of OX453068.1, forward strand.
TACTCTCGAGGAATATGTTGGTCACCTTATGTGAAAGTGTGTCGGTAACCACACCCTTCTATCAAAACGCAAGAAATGCTTCATATTTTAATTGCTCAATACGCCTTCCTAGAAAATCCGTAAACCAAATAAGTCAAATAATTACCCTGAATTTTGCATTCAATTTCTGCACCTCATCTCCTTCCTAAGCTTATTTGTTTCTATCCATTTAGTCCGTAACAGAATTAGTCAGATTAACGAATTAGTAAGGACTTCGTTTGAAGAAAATCCTATATAATCGAGTAACTCTTTGAAGTTTGCGCCGAAATCTTTTTAATTACTCTCAAAATTCCTTGCAAAAGGGGAAATCAGATTCCTATCTGATGAAGTTATTTTATTAAATAAACACGGATTATTAAATATCCAAGGGATTCCAACATCAGGTTTTATATATATAAATAATATATATAACTTTTTGATTGTGGGGTTGAAAAGCCAGAAGTTATTTTATTCAGATATCTCTGGATCTTTCGGACTTTACTGATATGAATATTTTGAACTTTTAATGAAGTATTCAGATTTGAACATCTTGACATTTTATTTTTTACTACATTATAAAAAAATATAAAAAGAAACATTCTTACATAATCAAGATACTTATTATATTTCATTGGTATATATTTTTCATTTACGAAGTGATAATTTATTAGTGATTTTTTAGTTTCGACTGAGATCGTGCTCTCGGCTCACCCTCTCTGTGACTATAGCAGTCCATCTCATCCCATCCATCAGCCCTTTGATGTCCACTGCTGGACATAGGCCTCCCCTAAATGGCGCCACTCCAACCGGTCCTGTGCCCTCTGAATCCAACGGTCTCCCGCTGTCTTCTTCAGGTCATCGGTCCACCTGGTAGGGGGGCGACCATAAGGGGGTTTTGCCAATAGTCACCGCGCCTGGCAAGCGTGTTGGTGACCGCAGAAAATGTTGGAATTTCACAGGAGATGCTGCTGCCCATCTACTGGATGTTTTATCCCTTAGTCGCCTCGTACGACATCCACGGGAAGAGAGGGAGTGGTGCTATTCAAGATCAGACACCACACAGCCACTATAGCAGTATTAAGCTATATTTGAAGTTTTATCATAAGCTGTATTTAAAGATGTGATAAGGCATATGTATATGTAAATACACTTAAATGAGGTATAGTAACCTAACTTGGCCTTTCGGGACAGCAACGCCTCTGTTACTAGACTCTAATTGTATGAAATTCATAGAAAGAAAGAAACTTTATTATGAAAACTGTAGCACATAGAAAGTATTACTGTATCAAACTGCAATATTACAAAAGAAACATTGCTGATATTATTAAATACATTTTAATACTTAACGGTAAAAAAATATTTCTTTTTGGCAAAAAGAATTCGAAAATTATTCAAAAACCGCATATCGTGAGTAACCTTTAAGTATTAAAATGTGTCAATTCCGCGATGATATTAGTCTAAAATCATATCAATAGATAGTTCAAAGATAAAATAATCCCACTTCTCAAATAAGTATTTTCAATACTAAAATTTAAGATTGATAAAAACAGAAATTAAAAAATACCCGATAAAACTTTTTGGCTTTACCAATTTTAACTTTTACGAAGAACATTCGATACCAACATCGGTCTTTCTGATTTTTTACATCAAACAAACTGCAATACTGAGTATCGAATCTCATTTTAAAGACAAAAACAAAATGTTCTTATTTACGTGGAAAACGACTACGCGATCGAAGTACCGAAATAGGCGTTATTTGGCAAAAAGCGGGCATCTCTCGAGATTATCCGACAGTTTTATTTAGTAACAAAACGATATACTTTTGCATAATCCATTGTTTGTTTACGCCTTCACTGCCAGTTCGGATGAAATTTTGCGCTGATCCATCACTCGTCTTATTCAAATCATCCTAAAATTCGCGATGTCTGTCTAGAACCAATACATTAAATAAACCCAATTTTCAATACCAAAATCGCTACTTATTTGTTTTTTTAGAATTGAATAATTTATAATAAAGTATACACCGTTTCACTTTTGAGGATAAAAATAAAAAGTTCTTAATTTTTCACGTAGAATACGTGCAAATATCGCCTATTTTGAAACTCCAATCGAGTTTTAATAGGCGATATTTGCAAAAAAACGGCTATTTCTCGTGATAATCCTACAGCCTTGTTTACTAACAAACCGATATACTTTGGCATAATCTATTGTTTGTTTGCGCCTTCGCTATCAGTTTGGATAAAATTTTGCGCTGATTCATCACTCATTTAATTGACATCATCGTGGCATTTATATTAGAAAATTAGTTTATGAGGATGTATGTGTATCTGCTACTCTTCCAATCAAAAATTACCAGCCGTTTTTTATTGAAATTTGGCACACTCTTTCTTTGTAACCTAGATTATCACATTGGATACTTTTTACTGGTAAACGTAAGCTTAACGGGTAGAACTGCGTGAATAAGCTAGTGTATAATAAAGTATATCTTGTTTTATTTTTAAAAGCAAAAACAAAAATGTCCTTATTAACGTGGAATACGAGATCGAAGTCCCAAAATAGGCGTTACTTGGAAAAAAACGGGCATCTCTAGAGATAATCCGACAGCTTTATTTACCAACAAACCGATATCTATTGTTTGTTTACGCCTCCGCTTCCAGTTTGGATAATATTTTGAGCTGATCCATCACTCATCTTACTCACATCATCGTTAAATTTGAATTATAAAAAACACAATGGTATGTTCTTACATGAAGCTCGTCAATATTAAAGAATACGCCGTTAGATTTTGGAACGACATAACAAAAATGTCCATATTTACGTGGAAAACGACTACGCGGTCGAAGTACCGAAATAGGCGTTATTTGGCAAAAAACGGATATCTCTCGAGATAATCCGACAGGTTTATTTACTAACAAACCGATATAGTATGGCATCATCCATCGTTTGTTTACGCCTTCGCTGTCAGTTTGGATGAATTTTTGCGCTGATCCATCACTCATCTTATTCAAATCATCCTGATATTCCCTATGTTTGTTTAGAATCTATACTTTAAAGTAAAAAAGTTTTCACTATCAAAATTGTTACTTGTTTTCTTTAAAATCGAATAATTTATAATAAGGTTTACTCCGTTTTACTTTTGGGGACAAAAAATCCTCATTTTTACGCGGAAAACGACTACGCGATCGAAGTACCAAAATAAGCGTTATTTGGCAAAAAAGCGGGTATCTCTCGAGATAATCCGACAGCTTTATTTACTAACAAACCGATATACTCTGCTACAATCCATTGTTTGTTTACACCTAAGCTGTCAATTCGGATCAACTTTGCGTTGATTCATCGATGTTGCATTAATGATTGCTCTTATGTTGTTAGTTACTGCTACATATGTGCATATTACTCAATGACTTATAAATAATACGCGCTCTTACAGACCACTGGACTATATCTGACTTACAAACAATATAGCCTTTTTTTTTGTTTTCGAGGGGGAAACCTTCAAAAGGTACCCGACGCCGTGGGGGCGACGCAGGGTTATGTGGGATTTTTACCGCACTAAAACCCCCCGGTGGCCGTCCTCGGCGCTGAAAAGGAGGACTCCGGGATTTTGAAACGACTTCAACCAGAATCCTCCGAGCGCGCTGCCCCATCGGGCTCCTCCCAGATGGGCGGCTGGGCCAACCGCTCCGTCTAGTCTTTACGACGGTATGCGACCACACATACCGCCGTCCTTCCCGGGATTGCCTGGCCGAACGGTTCGACTCCCACTCTAGCCGTCTGCAACCCCGGAAACCCCTTTTAGTCGCCTCTTACGACAGGCAGGGGATGCCGTAGCCCTATTCTGATCCCGGAGCTACAGGGACGAAACAATATAGCCAAGTAGTCTTCATCAAGTGATTCGATAGTCAAATTCCAGTATCTGAGTTCTTAAGACATCTACTGATAAAAAAATAACTAAAATTTGTTACAATAGTTACGGCGATTTTAAAAACTACTCCTTTAAAAAGAGAGCAGTGTACCAGCATTGAGATAGTACAAAGAAGTAATAGTAGTAATAAAGCATCAACATAATTATGCCACAATGAAAATAGCCATTATTTGGCAAAATAACAAGAAATAAAACTGAAATCAAACCAAAAAGCCAATAAATTCTTTCATATAATCCATTGTTTGTTCACGCCCACACTGGCAGATTAATTCGGCATCATAATCTTTTTAGCGCAAACGTATTCGTGGTTTCGTGAAATAAAAGGTTATTTATAAGAACATGTTCACTGAATATTCTACAAAAAAAAAACAGTGATATTGTTTTAGTTTGGCTTGCACGCCATGAATGTGCAAGATGTCGAATGAACTTCCTCCTGAGATATTCTCGGAGCAGTGTTATGGGGCTCTTCAAGAAACGTGTATAAAGTGCTTTCTCTTAAAGCCGACTTCTCTAGTGTTGCAATTGTCCATAAGCAACGTTGACTAATTTCCGTCAACAAAAGCGAGTCGGTGGAAGGGTATGGTTGCCGGGTCACTTTTATATGAGGCGAGTATCGTAGTTCTTAGGAGTAGCCAGCAACGTATCTGTGATGTCTTTAGATAACCAAATTAATGTAGATTTGCTCACAGACGTCAATGGGCGACAGTTACCACTTACCACCATCTTCTGCTTAGTCCCTAGGATGAGTTCGTATTACGAGTTGATATACACTTATTATAAAAAAAATGTGTTATCCATATAACGTTTTACCAAAATCCTAGACGTCGACGATAATGACACACATTTCCTTTTCTCTAACGCTTCTCGAGATGAAAGAAATAGCTCAATCTTCCGACATTTTGTCATCCGATCCGGTTTCAAGGCGCGAAGCAAATTGAAGGCATTAGAGTTGAGGGAGGTAATTTCGACGTCATACGATATTTTGATTACTTACCAACGTCTGCCTTGTTAACGCTCTGGATGTAACACTATTATTGAGAATTAAGATTAATTCATCCATCGCGTTAAATTAATTCATCCAAGATATATGAGAAGTATTTATTAATAATGAAAGTTGCAATAAATTATATTTTTTTTATTGTAAAATTATTAAAATGGTATATGAGCACGATTCATATATAACTGGGTCAAAATATCGGCAAATAGAATTTAAAAACAAATGTTGTGAGTACCCGTTACATATTAAAAGATATTAAATTAAATACTGGCTTCATTTGCTTTTCAAAAATCTTTACTTATTAAATTAATAACTAACCTAACCTTTTAGATTCTTATACTGAATCTAAGAATTGACCCTTCTGGCTTTAAGAATGAGTATGTGTCCAACATCATGGACTGTTATATTTCCTAAACGTATACTATTAATAAACGACAACATAACAATATTATTTTACAACTATTTCTAGCCTAATATTTTGGCTTACTTTTTTTAATTTAAATACCTTCTTATCTTTTTCTGCTTAACCAGTCGTTTATTTATATAATGAAAGTATGTTGTCATGTTCATGAAAGTATGCCACCATAGCTGGATTTATGTTCTCATAACTGTGAATATTATGAGACACGCTAAAATCAGCAAAAAGATGCTAACCGCTAAAAGCAATCTCGGATAGCTGCGAATAAAAACAGGAACTTTCAGCTAACGCCTGTCGGAACTATGAGGGTTGAATCCGGAAGCAGCCGTTGACGTTATTGATATGTCCACATTAGCCACGTTTATGTCAAATTGCCTGACATCATCAACTTTGACGTCATGGGTAGAGCCATGGGTGCGATCGATTTATGTCCCAATGCTGAGATAAGTTTACTCGTGTATTTCTAACTAGTCACCCGACGCTACTGTCGAAATTTGACCGTAATTTAAATTAAAAAACTAAACTTCATATTGTCCACGAATATAATTATTTATTATATTTTATTATTTTGAATGCACCCGTTAAAGGTAAAAGAGGTTCAATTAGATAAACTGCATTTAAAAGCAATGGCGGGTATTTTGACAAAGACATCTGACATTTTTGACGTTATAAGTTTTCATAATAAGGCATTGAATATTTTATTTCGTTTATTATATATGTGTTTGAATCAAATGCAAGGTAGTGTGCGTAATGTGTTTTTAATTAATACTACATTTAGTTTTTTTTCCTTTTTTAGGTTCCATATCACGACATGTGATATGTCATGTGATCGACATGTTTCTATTTTAGCTAAACTAAAAAGAAAAACAAACTAGACGTAAGGTAGACAGATTAATCTACTACTAGTGCTTGTCAACGGTTTCTCCCCGCCACAGCAGTTTCGCCGTGACCACGATCCATGTAAATAGGTCGAAATATCGGAAATTCTTAAAGAATTCAAAATCGCGTTACCGTTACCGTAACCACGTTAAGTATTTAAATGTATCAATTCCGCGATAATATTATTTAAAATTATATGATAATCTGACCATTAACAAGACATATTGTCCACGATACTTTATCGGTCGACGACTTCGGAAGTATGCTGAGCTGGCGCCGTCACTACGACTCCAAAATAACACTAACGAGACGTCATTCTTAGAACCGAACGGATTGATTATTTTCAGTCAGTCAGCTTGGCAGCGATAAACCGTTATTAGAATTCCGAATAGTATCGCTATGTGAGATTATGTCTTATTATTATGGATATTACCAATTATTTATGAAGCAGTTCTTGCGTTTCGATGGTAGGTTGTGGCCGGCACACTTTTATATGAGGCGAAAATCTTAGTAATCGGGAGTGGCAACGCATCTGTTATTGATTTCAGATAGAACCCTTGTTCTATATGAAGTTGATTACAAATTTCCATGTGACCGGAGGCGGCAGTGACCACTTACCATTAGGTGGGCTGCTTGCTCGTTTGCTTAATAAACGAAATAGAACATTCAATGTCTTACTATGAAAATACGTAACGTCAAAAAAGTAAGATGTCTTTGTCAAAATACCCGCTATAGCTTTTAAATGCAGCTTAGTTAATAAATCTCTTTTTACCTTTAACGTTTGCATTAAAAATAAGTTGAAAAATGTTACAATTTATTTAAATTACAGAAAAATTGGTGCTACTTTTGGACAATATAAAGTTTAGTTTTTTAATTTAAATTACGGTCGAATTTCGACCGTTGCGACAGGTGACTATAAAAATAAAACACCCACGGGAATCACAAGCATCTTTTAGTCAAGTACATATTCTTCATTTTTATTATGCAAGCATAAACGTAATTACGTGAAATTCCTTCCTACACGCTTTAAAAACACGCTTTCTACACTCATAGCCCCACAGTAGGATTTTCTCCTGTGTCGTGGGTACCATGGACACACACAAGACGAATATACAAACACCCAGACCCAGAACAGGAATCTAAACTCATCATTCAGATACCTGTCTGGCCGGGAATCGAACCCGGGACCCATTGCGCGTCAAACCGGTATGGTAACCGCTGCGCCACGCGGGTCGTCATCCTTTATCATCTGAAATGAATCCGAGGTATTACACGACACATGTCTTATTACGTGTCTTCATAGCTCACCGGACTCGATTGATTCACACTGACTTGGCAACCATTCAAACTTCGGTTGTAATTCTAGTTTGTGTTCCTACTCTTCCACTGACACCGAAATAGTCGAGGAGACAGGTGCAATTGCATTTCAGTGAAAGAATTGGAGATTAGTCATCGCTCTCCAAATGAGTTATTTTAAACATCGTGTATCTATTTTGTTTTCTACTCTCACATGAAGATTTTCTCCTGTGTCGTGGGTACCATGGACACACACAAGACGAATACACAAATCCCAGACCCAGAACATGAATCTATACCCATAATTCAGATACCTGTCTGGCATGACAGTTTTTAGTCACTAACAGACAAAAAGACAGAGGACAGGTTAAAACTTGCCTCTCGATCGGTAGGTCCGTGATTCAAATCCCAGACACTACTGATTTTTCTAAATCTACGTAGAAATAACTTATAACTGCTCTTCGGTTAAGGAAAACATCGTGAGGAAACCTACACAACCGAGAGTTCTCAGGAGTAAACAAGGGTGTGAAGTCTACCAATTCGCACTTGGCCAGCGCGGTAGTCAATGGCCTAAAATTCTTTTAGTCTGAGAGAAGACCCATGCCCAGCAAAAGGATAATAATGTGTTGATGAGTCAACAGAAGCAGACATAAAGCAGTTAAGTCACGGCAAAGTCGCGAGAAAGTTTCAAAGAAAACATTACTATTATATCGAGCTGGCATTAAAAGTAGTGTTGGGAATTCGTGCCGACGTCTATGACAAAAGTTCCACAGCGACCCAAAAAGCAGATAAAAGCTACTGTCACACTTACACTTAAGGATAAAGTAGGGCCCTAATGCCTGGAGACGGAGTAAATAAGCGAAAGTTAGCTCCTATGTCCAGTTTGGGAGACAACAATGTATGTATGTGTATGTTGTAGCTACGGTGAGTGTCTTGACTTTACAGAAATGTACCGAAAGTTTTTGGAATAGTGTGCTGTAAAGAAAATTATATCACATTTTGACATAGTTTTGATTAAAATCGTCTATTGAACCAGGTAGGACGAATTCTTTCACTCGTCAAAACAGCGCCATACGGAGACTGATTTTCGATTTATTATCCCCCCTAACATATGGCGTGTTTTAAACGCGCAGACGACGCGCTGGTAACGCACGTATACGCGATTCAAATGAGATTTGAACGAATCTGTAATCTGTGCACAAGGGGTGATCGTGAAAAATCCTACAGGATTTTCAGTATAAAACCTGTGGACAATAAAATTATATGCACAATGTCTACAGTATATTGTAAATGTATGTATTTAATAATTGATTCATTAATATTATTGTTTAATTTTGACGACCCGCGTGGCCGGAACTCACTATGTGTCACCCGGTAAACCATACCGGTCTGACACATAGTGAGTTCCAGATTCGATTCCCGGCCAGACAGGTATATGAATGATGACTTCAGATTTTTGTTCTGGGTCTGGGTGTTTCTTGTATTCGTCTTTGTGTATGTCCATGGCACCCACGACACAGGTGCTAATTCTACAATGGGGCTATAAACACTCATAGCATAATTTCTACACTCATAACGCTTTCTACACAGAAAGCGTTATGAGTGTAGAAATTACATACAAAATAAAAAGTATTAGGCGCCTTACAAAACCCCAAATTTTCCAGTTAACTACAGCTTTACATACGATAAGGGGCGAATTAATGTAGTCGTTACAGGAATTCTGGTATTTTTCCCGGCAAAGAAACGAGGGTACGAGAGGAAAAACAAGGCTATTAGTTCAAGGTGTGCGCCTAATTGCTATTATTACGCGTGTATGTAAACAGACCCTTTGTTCGTTATGAAGTTAGAGGTGTGCTATTGCGGTAATTTGACTTGAGAGGGTTGAAGTGTGTTTTCTTGTTGTTTTCGTGTATATAAAGGTGAATAATCTGACTTTTTTGACCCAACTTCTGTGCGTTATGTGAGTTTTAATTACACTACATAAGTGAAGAGGATTTTTGTGAAGTTTCGGGTCCTGATTAGCTGTAAGTCATCGTTATAGTCGATTGTCTTACCGCATATTTGTAGTTCCACGGGTTATTTTGACCAATAAAAAACAGAGCTAAAAAAATCGGACGAGACCTAAAGTTATTCATATTATGACGCTGCTGTAAGAGGAATTTTCCTATATGTAGTGGAAAGGGATCCATTTCCACTAAAGAGTTCCGGGTTCGACCCCCGGTCAGACAGATTTTTAAATGATGTATTTATATTTCTGTACTAGGGTGTTTGTGTTTTTGTCTAAGTGCGTGTCCATCGAAACCACGGCACAGGAGAAAATCCTAGTATGGTGCTATGAGTGTAGTTACAGTTATGGAACGTAGGTATATAAATGAAAAAAAAATCATAGGTATTTGAAATACCAAAACTATTACTTGTGCAATATGACAAGCGCCGAGTCCGAGGCATTTGGCACATAAAACGTGTCTAATTAGCACTTTTACGTTTTATTTTACACTCAAGAAATAGTGTAGTGGTGAGTCAAAATTTATTTATTTTTATTGCAAAAATGTTTCTTTACTATTGTCTATATATTACCTCGAGGTCAATTAAACATCAATCCAGTTTTAAATCTTTTTAACCAAGCTTAAGGATACACGGTAACTAATAAAAGTCACGATATAATCAGTGTAGTTCAACCGGGAAAGTACCATCGCCACACCTATTCCACGCCATGTCTAACGTGAAGCATTTTTTTGCTTTTAGATGGACGGGTGGTTGCCGGCACACTTTTAAATGAGGTGACCATCCTAGTCCTCGGGAGTAGGAACTCGTCTGTAACTGACTTCAGATAGAACCCATGTTCTATTTGAAGTTACTTACAGGTGTCCATAGGCGGCAGTGACCAATACCATCAGGTGGACTGCATGCTCGTTTGCTACTTCAATCAGATAAAAAATATATTGGTTTCACAAAATGAGCTAAATACAAAGTTGTTTAAAAATACAGTCTCATAAAATGTTCTCGTTATTAAATCCTATAATTCTTTCGGTGAATTATTGCGAATTTTAATAACAATTACTCATTCGAAATCCGCGTAAATACCCGATAAGACGGGCGTGAAGCGTATTAAATAGCCAAGTATTTGAGGAGCGGTGTGGTCGCCAATTGGCATCAGAGTTCAACACTCCCTTGCATGAATCACTCGTTATGTAAACAACTGTCGCTTATGTGCTTTTTCACGAGAATCGCGCAATATTGTAATACATTAGTGTAATGTTAATTGTTTTAAAGTAGTAATTTGTATTTTTTTATCCGATTTAATAAGGAAACGAGCTTGCAGGCATGTGGTCACAGCCGCCCATGGATATAGAATATAGCCATGGATATAGATGTAGGAAAACACTGTTTTTTTTAATAATATAAAAATGTCTATACAAAGTACGTATATTTTATTAGTGGTATTTTATATAATAAGGCTATCACCAAAATAATCATTCAGTTTGTTAATCAGTATGTACGTATTGTATTCGTCGTAATAATGCCAATAAAAAATGCCGCGGTAAAGCTATTGCATAGTATTTTTTATCAACTAATACAATAATAATTATTTATACAGTTTTTTCTTCTTTGATATTAATTCAATTTTTTTTCTTTGATACTATATACTTTCTGACAAACAGCTGCTTGCATATTCGTCCGATTTTCGAGCAGCTCGTCTCGATCCGTGCGAGCTTCGTACTGTCGTACCATATACATACATAAAACGAACGTCCGGCCGCGCTACATGGTAGGCGGAGTGAAGGGTGTTAGGTTTTTTTCGTTACGGAATTTCTTAATTCGGTCGCCGCGCTCAAAGCCCGCGATAAAAGCTATGGAATAGCTTAATGATTTACTATGAACGAAAGTCTAAATCTGTCTTCATAAATCCTATTGGTTTTGCTAGTTTATTCTCAGGTAATCGTTAAGATGATTAATGTTTTCTTAGAATGGCACGCTTCCGCTATAGGCTATACAACGAGCCAGGTCATAGACATAATAATTTATATTATTACAGAAGTTAATCACGACATTGTATAAATACTTCATTAATGAAATTTTACAAGATTGTGCATAATAGAAAAATATTTTCAGAACTTATTACTTTATAGTTGATTTTATTTCGTTCCATCTATACATCAGGTTTTTAAGTTCCACTGATAGCTCTTCAAGGAAATCCATTGGGCTTTCCTTTTCTTTATTGGTGACGGCAGTTGAAGTAGCAACCAAGCATGCAGTTCACCTGATGTTAAGTGGTCACTGCCGCCAATGGACGTCTATAATCGACTTCATACAGAACATGGGTTCCATCTGAAGTCTATTACAGATGCGTTGCTACTCCCGAGGACTATGATGGTCCCCTCATGTGAAAGTGTGCCGGCAACCACACCCTTCTATCGAAACGTAAGGAATGCTTAACGCTAGAAATATGTGTAGCGGTGATACTTGCCTTGTTGAACTACACTGGTTCTACTACTTTCAAAGTTGTGGTAGTTCAGTTGGTGTTAATGTTACGCAGGAAGACGCGGCTTTCTTCTCCCTGGAGTTCGTCCCTCAGTCTGTCCTTTGATACAAATTTTTCTCAATATTCCAAGGTAGTTTTTGTGGTTCGACTACGGAAGCACCACTGCGACATCAATTTCTGCGCCATAACAGCAGTTATGCTCTTAGTTTTCTAAGTTAGTCTTAAAGATCTACTCAAAAAAGGTAAAATGTTTGGATATTTTGTTACTGAAACGCTTCTGTGGTTTTCCTCAAGTATTACTCTAATCTTGGCGGCAAAGGTCACTTACCATCAGGCGGACGAACGAGCATGCAAGTTACCTACAATACAATTCAAAATTTATTTGTCGTCAATATATTGTTGTCCCACTGCTGGGCCGGGTCTTCTCTCAGAATGAGAGAGTTTTAGGCCATAGTCCACCACGCTGGTCAAGTGCGAATTGGTAGACTTCACACACCTCCGAGAACTTTTTTTTTAAAAAACTCCGGGACCTCCAACGGACCGCAGCTCGAATCCTCTCAGCGCGTTGCGCCATCGGGCTCCTCCCAAATGGGCGGTTGGGCCCACCGCCCCGTCTAGTCTTTACGGCGGTATGCGACCACACAAACCGCCGTCCTTCCCGGGATCGCCTGAACGAACGGTTCGAGCTCCCACTCTAGCCGCCCGCAACCCCGGAAGACCCAATTAGTCGCCTCTTACGACAGGCAGGGGATGCCGTAGCCCTATTCTGATCCCGGAACTGCAGGGCGCCGTTACTGGCGGCCGCGGCGGATCCTTCTCCGAGAGGGTTCAGCGCGCTCTCTGGCCCTTTTGGCGTCTTCCTTCGCTGACATCACGTCCTCGCAGAAGGAAAAGAGGGTACCTACTTTCATATTGTTAAAAAAATCTTTAAACATATGTAAGTCCCATTGCAAATTGTTCCAAAGTATAAAACGCACACAACACTGACATCCCCTCACGCCCTGACATTGATAATGATATTGGTGAATACAATAACATTTCACGTCCGACATTCAATGATAATGAGATAGCCGCAGTCAATACACATCAACATACATATATGTAAACCGATAACTACATATGGAATGAGCTGGCGCACGTGTAGAACAGTGGATCTTTTGTTAAGCAATAAAAAATTCGAAATAAATACATTGCTTTTTAACTCTATGAAATATACAGATTGTATCATCGTCAGCCCACTATTGTCCCACTGCTAGACACGGGTCTTCTCTTGGAATGAGAGATTTTAGGCCATAGTCCACCGCGCTGGCCAAGTGCGAATTGGTGGACTTCACCTCCGAGAACTTTCTTTTTTTATTAAGGAACTGTCGGGTGTGTAGGTTTCCTCACGATGTTTTCCTTCATCAAAAAACAGTGATAATTAATTTCTAATACGCACATAAATCAGTGGTGCGTAGCTGGGTTTGAACCTCGGACCTCCCGATTGAGAGGGCAAGTTTCATCCATTAGGCTATCACTGCTCTACAGATTGTATAGGATAGACTTAATGTTGAAATTATTTACTACCAGTTAACTTTAGGGTAATCTATATCTGCCTAGGAACAGTAGTGTTAAGCTGCTTCATCCTTCCAACGGAGGTTCCCTCCCTCGTGAAAGAGGGTAAGGTGTCCTCCAACCACCTGGAGGACCTAATTCTGCGTACCATCAACGGTCACTGAAGACCAAAGGCTGCAATATGGCCTAATGGCAGCACGTAACTCCGGTGGACAGTGTATTCATTGTAGGAATTGCCCGAGCAAAGAAGGGTTTCTTGAGGCCTTCAGACCTTACGCCAAGCAGTGACGCCACCTCCGCGACATAGGACTACTTTCAAATTTAAAAAAAAACTGTTTTATTTTTATATAGAATGTGTGACATGGGAAGTACAGTTATCAGGTCGTTCCAGTAGTCTTGACCGCTAGCATCTGGAGGTAGGCTCAGGTAAGACTAATCCCATCTAGGGCCCTTTAAGAAATCCGTGGCTCATAGTAGCCGCTTACCATCACTGGGGCTACATGCACGTATACTACTTCTATTGTATATAACTCGTGGTAGAACCAGTGTAGTTCGACCGCGGAAGTACCACCGCCACATCTATTTCTAGCGTGAAGCAGTTCTTGCGTTTCGATGAAAGGGTGTGGTTGCCTGCACATTTTTATATGAGGCCACCATCACAGTCCTCGGGAGTAGCAACGAATCTGTGATTGACTTCAGATAGAACCCATGTTATGTTTGAAGTTGTTTTTTAACCGACTTCCCAAAGGAAAGAGGTTATCTATTCGTCACGTATCAGGTGGACTACATACACATTTGCTACTTCAATCAGGAAAAAAAATATGAATATGAATTTGAAATAAATAAAGAACTAGTTCAACAATTTTTTACTTAAAGTAACTATGCAACAGAATTAAAAATAATAGATTTCATAACTGCATAATAATTTAATTATTTGTTCTTATACCTTAATTTGCTTCATAAAAACTGTTATAACTGTTAAGATTTATAAATTAATTTCCTTTCACAGACACAACAATCTAACGTTGATTAATAAAAGAGCAAAGTGAATTCTTTACGGCTACTTCTTAAGGATTAAGTTTGACCTAAAGCGAGGAGCAACATAAAAAGTAGGTCATATTTTCACTTTTGCCTTGCAGCCCACGTCAGAAGGAAAACTTCTTAGCTTCACAAACTTGTTAATATTAATTTTAAGTTTGCGAAGAAAAAAGAGGAAGTATTGTTAATTATGAATTTTTTTTTCGACGTATTTGTATTTGGTCGTGACAGTCACTCAAATTTAACGTTAAATATTCCAAATGAATTATATAATTTTTTTTTTTTTGTATGTATTTATACACAAATTTTTGTGTATGCTATGCGTGACGGTTACGCAAGTTTAGTCCTCTTTATTCACCCAAAAAGCATCCAGCATGTTTAAAATGAAATTCGAGGACAAGGTATTAATTTTAAATAATTATCTGAGTTAAAGGTTAACTTTGAGGATGCGTGATTTGTGGTTTAAGATATTAAACAAGTACTTCATATTCATTTAAATACTGAGAATTGTGTGGTCGAGTTTCTAAGTAATCAAATGTCTTGTTTTTAATAAAGGTCTTCAATTGATAGTAAAACATACGTGCAGTTTAGATTCAAGTCATCCATTTATCGTCAAGTGGTCTGTATGCTCCTGTGCTACTTCAATTGACTTTGAATGAGTGTTTTTGCCAATAGGGACCGCTTATGGTATGTTCGTTGGTGACCATAGTATGGGTTGATGTTATACAAAATGTCGTCCATCTTTTTTTTTATCTGACTGAAGTCGCAACCGAGCATGCAGTCCACCTGATGGTAAGTGGTCACTGCCGCCCGTAGACATCTGTAATCAACTTCATACAGAACATGGGTTCCATCTGAAGTCAATTACAGATGTAATGCTACTCCCGAGGTCTACGATGGTCGCCTCATGTGAAAGTGTGCCGGCAACTCCACCCTTCTATCGTAACGCAAAAAATGCTTCACGCTATAAATAGGTGTGGCGGTGGTACTTCCCCGGTCGAACTACACTGGTTCTACCACCTTGAATAAATCTCTTGTTCTTTTGGTCTTAGGAGGTACCACCTACTAAAACATACACTGCTGTATAATAAATGCACTACATATTATTAATATTTGTTCGAATACTGTATAGTTGTCGTTAATCGCTAACCCAATCATAGTAAGACAGTTGGTAACTTATATTAAATCTGAGATGGACTGTAAAACTCTAGAAAAAGGGTAGCAAATTATTCTGTAAACATAGTTATGAAAAATGTTACTGGGGTCCCGCTGGGAATTTTTTAATCCAACCGCTTCTAGCTTTCGCTCTTTTTATATCAAAATATAGAGGATAGTGGAATATTTTTACGTGATAGTGAATGAGATGAGAAACGGAGTGGCAATTCTGAGGTGAATTCAACGTACTGGTACTTTTTATTTATTTTCGAGATGCAATTAGTACTTGAGTAATATGAGTATATGGTTTTTATGTAGGCCGGGATGAGAGCCGTGTTTCCATGTTGCGTTTTAATTGCAATGCTTGAAAATGCAGAGAAACTCTCATGTTTGTTTAACGAATTGGTTTATGGTTGTTTTAATTTTTATTTGCGAAATGAATTTTGATGTATCCTTTAAGATATTAGTTAAATTAGATATAACGATATTTATTTATAAGTATAGATTACAATGATTACTGTTTAATTGGTGCCCATTGTAAAGTAATCTATACATAAAGTACAATTTAATTGAATTATCAGTAAAACCAAAATTTTATGTAATAGGACATTCATTGCTTTAATGTGATTGAAGTAACAAAAGAGTATGCAGTCCACCTGATGGTAAGTGGTGACTGCCGCCCATAGACATCTCTAAGCAACTTCACATTGATTTTTCCGAGGACTATAAGGTCGCCTCATATAAAAATGTGTCGGCAACCAAACCCTTCCACCGAACCGCAACAAATGCTTCAATTTAAATAGGTGTGGCGATGGTACTTGCCCGTTCGAACTACACTGGTTCTACCATCTACAAAATACGAAATACAAATATCTCAATCAATATAGTCGTTGATTTATAGTTTAATTTAAATTATTGTAGTATTTATCAAATTAAATGCCATATTTTCATAATAAGGGTTTCGAGTATAAAAACAACTGCTAAATACGACGAAAAAAATTAATTAATGTAAATTTTGAAATCATTGAAATAAATATCTTCAAAACACAAACGCCCAGAACAGTAATCTAAATTCATCATTCAGATATCTGTCCGACCGGGGATCGAACTCGCGCCCTCTTTGTGTCAGACCTAATCGAGCATACCGCCACGCGGGCCGTCTGATTGCAAGATATCCATTGCATGATTCCATGCAACTAGGAACTTCTTGATTAGAAGGTACTGACTTAATTTTCTTTTCCAGGTGTATCCCACAGTCGGTCATACGTGCTGTTCCGTCTGGGTCGGCGGGTGACGGCTCCAGTCCGTCAGTTCGCGGAGTCCGGACGATCTGACACCTTGGGCTCTGGACCTGGCACCATGGACGTGTTTGGTGCACCACCCATAGCGCAAGGCGCTGGACGGACGGAGGCCGAGTTCTTCGTTGATGGAAATCATTCTAGGGTAAGCTTTGTGAAGTACACTTACTATAGGTATTACTACTGTACTACTACTACTGTACTATAAGTATATTACATTACATAGTCTTTATACATCTTTGAGAACTTTTTTATAGAATATTCACGTTAGGGATTTCTCATGGAATTTTTCTTCACCTGTTGATACTTAGTTTTAAATGATTTATTTTAATTAGTATTTACTACATTTGGTCCTTTATGAGGGTATTCTGTTTCTACAAGTTTTGAAGCATAATCCATTTCGCTACATCAGAATGTTGAGGTGGTATTCCGAGCCGGTGGTAGTGTAAGAAAAAAATGTAACTGACAATTTTTAAGTGGGGGCACTTACAAATTATCAAATAAACAAAATAAAGACATTTCATCCCATTTCATTTCAAAGAACTGATTACACTAAGAGTTTTGAGGAAATGTCATAGAGTTGTAACGGACACGGATGCGGAAGTGAAAAGGTTCGCCGCCGCAGAAGCAAAGGCGAAAGTGAAATTTTAAGAAAAAAATAACAAATGTTATTAATTACAGTAATAGAAAATCAATAATTATAAATTATGTATTGAACATTTAAATAAAATATTTAATATAAAATTTATATTTAATGTTATGTCTTCCAAATACAAAAGTTCAGATAAAGATCTACTTTCAGTCTGATTTCTTTACTGTATTCATTAATTAGCGATCTCTATTTTACCATTTTTGCGGAAGGTCCGCGGTAACGAAGACAGAGACGGAGTTCCGTTTCATCCCTAGTCTACAGATACAATATACACAAATTGCGATGTTGTGCACTTTTAAATTGCATAATTAATTACCAATACATTAAAATCGCTACGGAGCAAAAAATAATTAAACCATTTCGTCTCACCTATTTGGTTTTCATTAAAACGACGAATTCGTAATAACCAGTTTCAATCGGATCGAAAGTACGATTTAAACAGCCTTAATAATTCACGCACAGCCTGAAGGCTTCAGTTTCGAGGAAATATCGCATTACAGCGCTAATTAACGCGGATAATAAATACGAATAGACATTTCATTGCACTATTAAGACGTGAAACGGGTAACTCTAATCTAATTAATATTATAATTGCAACCGTTTGCGAGGATAAATGTGTTTGTTACTCTTTTCGAGAACCTACCTTTCGGATATTGCTGAAATTCGACACATGCTAAGTTAGGTTTTTAACCGACTTCCAAAAAGGAGGAGGTTATCAATTCGTCTGTATTTTTATTTTTATTTTTTTTTTTTTTTTTATATTTGTTACCTCATTTCTCCGGACTGGGTGAACCGATTTAGATGATTTTTTTTTATTTGAAAGGTAGTGCGTGTCATAGGGTCCCATTTTTTTTTAGTATTTTTTTGACTAGGGCATCCATAAGAAAAACGCATAAGTCTTAAATTTGCATTTTCAATGTACGCGATAAATGTATGAATAACTCAATATCCCGCCAACCGATTTTGATGATTCTTTTTTTATTAGAAAGGATGTACTCCAGGGGTAGTCTGATAAGAGTTTGATAAGGTTCTAATCATAGGATCTTCAACTTTTTGGAGCAAAATAATAAAATTAGTGATAGTCGGCCGAACCTTAGCTGGAGAAGTCCAATTGAGTAAAATATAGAATAAAATTACTATGTAGGTATTTACTATGAAAAATTTGACCTTCAACTCTTCAATCCTGATGATGCAGGGGTACTGCTAGCCTGAACTATAAAAGTTGGTCGTTTGATGTTTGCGAATATATAATGAAATTGTTAAGCAAATTCATGGGACAAAAATTTGACCTTCAACTCCTCAACCCTGATGATGCAGGGGTACTTAAAGCCAAAACCATAGGAATAAGCCATTTGGTGCTTACGTATATGTTATAAGATTACTGAGCAAAAACATAAGATGAAAAATTTGACCTTCAACTCCTCAACCCTGATGATGGAGGGGTACTTCAATCCTAAACCATAGAAGTTGGCAATTTGGTGCTTACGGTTATGTAAAGAAAATACTAAGCAAAAATATAAAATCAAAAATTTGACCTTCAACTCCTCAACCCTGATGATGAAGGGGTACTTCAATCCTAAACCATAGGAGTTGGCAATTTGGTGCTTACGGTTATGTAAAAATAATACTAAGCAGAGGCACAAAATTAAAATTTTGACCTTCAACTCCTCGACCCTGATGATGAAGGGGTACTTCAATTCTAAACCATAGGAGTTGGCAATTTGGTGCTTACGGGTATGTAAAAATAATACCAAACAGAGGCACAAAATTAAAATTTTGACCTTCAACTCCTAAACCCTGATGATGCAGGGTACTGCAAGCCTGAGCCATAGAAGTTAGCCACCTGGTACTAACGTATATGTTATAAGATTACTAAGCAACAATATAAGATGAAAAATTTGACCTTCAACTCCTCAACCCTGATGATGGAGGGGTACTTCCAGAGGGGGCGCCCTGTTTGTATGAATTGTAAAAGTGTTTTATGTTTAATTTTTGTGAATATGTAGATGCACAAAGCAAACTTAGAGGCTTTATTTAAATACAAACATAAAAATATAGTCACTAAAAAGTGTAAAATAAAAACTTTTTAACAAAAAATATCTACCGACTTCCATGTCACAAAAAAGTAAAAAATAATTTAAATATATTTTGGTCTAGAACATACTCAGTACTTAGTACATAGTTCTGAAGTCGGTGCTCATATAGGACGTAGTTACCGTCGTCCAGCGAAATATGTCGAGCACCGACTTCAGGACTATGTACTAAGTACTGAGTATGTTCTAGACCAAAATATATTTAAATTATTTTTTACTTTTTTGTGACATGGAAGTCGGTAGATATTTTTTGTTAAAAAGTTTTTATTAGGTTTAAAGAATTTATTCTCAAATAAGACTAATAGGACACTTCTATGAGAACAAATATTGACATCAAATTATTTTAAGGTATCATCGATTCACACAGGTAGACATATAGTACTACCAAAGTTTATATCCACGATTAACATGTAGGGCACACTTTTTTTTTTGTTTTCGAGGGGGAAACCTTCCAAAGGTACCCGACGCCGTGGGAGCGGCGCAGGGTTATGTGGGATTTTTACCGCACTAAAACCCCCCCGGTGGCCGTCCTCGGCGCTGAAAAGGAAGACTCCGGGATCTCGAAACGACTTCAACCGGAATCCTCCGAGCGCGCTGCCCCATCGGGCTCCTTCCAGATTGGTTGCTGGGCCCACCGCTCCGTCTAGTCTTTACAACGGTATGCGACCACACATACCGCCGTCCTTCCCGGGATTGCCTGACCGAACGGTTCGAGCTCCCACTCTAGCCGTCTGCAACCCCGGAAGCCCCTTTTAGTCGTCTCTTACTACGAGGCTACAGGGACGAGGGCACACTTTAGCATGGTAAACATGAATGACTTTTTTTGGCCTCCACCTGCAACTCCGGAAGCCTCTTTTACTCGCCTCTAGGAACTATAGAGATGAATAACACTGTATAATATACTCACTAACTTCACTGGTTCTACCACCTTAATATAACTTTTAACGTTTTTAACTTTTAACAACTTATAAAAAAAATTACAGGCATCAATAGCCCTTTATTTTTCCGTCAAAATGTAACAGACCCGCCGGAAACTGTATATTTAGCAACTTAAATTGCACAGCCTGGAGATTACAGTCCCCTCGCCGGAAATATCGTATTTCGGCACTAATTGATGGTCCAAAGCAAACAACAATTACGAACGTCAGCCGATACGGACAAATAAAAAGCTCGATTCAAATCGCGTAATAAAAGGGGAATTTATTACAGCGGCCGACCAGCGTTTTATTGCCAGTTAAGACTAATTTTACTTGTTTACTGTTTAACGGGCAGTTTTAATTTGAGTTCGTTTGTCAACTGTTTGCTCGGTTGGCGTTTGATTGGTCTGTTTGAAGGGGCCATTTGTTAACGCGAAGTATTGATGATTGTTGACGTGAGGCGTAGCTGTTTGATGATTTTATGATTGGTTTTATAACTTTTTGTCAATGCTATTTAAGTAGCAAACGCGCATGCAATCCACCCTATGGTAATCGGTCAGTGCCGCCCATGGACATCTGTAAGCAACTTCATACAGGGAGGGATCTGAAGTCATTTACATATGCGTTGCTATTCCGAGGATTAAAATAATCGCCTTGTATGAAAGTAACCTAAGAACCGCATCCTTTGACCGAAACACAAAAACTGCTTACCACTAGAAATAGGTAAGGCAGTGATACCCCCTCCCCCACCCTCCCCGCCTTGCTCACTGTACGGCTATTCCCAGGAATATTAAGACAGATACATAAACAAGCTGAACATTGATGTATTTCTAATAAATAATTTATAACTTGACCTAGAACGCTTGGTCCTTACATTCTACATAAATAACTTGTATAGACAAGATTTTGCTTCAAGCAAAAGATTCACAAGTTTATTAATGACGGGTGAATTACATTTAAGTGATTTTAGTTCGCGAAAGTGTCAACAACAACTGAGATAGGCTCTAATTAGATGTCTATGGACATGCGTTTATATATGCGGAGCAGTGATAGCCTAATGGTTGAAACTTACCCTCTCAATGAGCAGTGATAGCCTAATGGTTGAAACTTGCCCTCTCAATCGGGAGGTCCGAGGTTCAAACCCAGGCACGCACCACTGATTACGGTGCGTATTATACATTAATTATCACTGCTTTTCGGTGAAGGAAAACATCGTGAGGAAACCTACACACCCGAGAGTTCTTTATAAAAAAAAAAGTTCTGGGAGGTGTGTGAAGTCCACCAATTCGCACTTGGCCAGCGCGGTGGACTATGGCCTAAACTCTCTCATTCTGAGAGAAGACCCGTTCCCAGCAGTGGGAAAATAATGGGTTGACGACGGACATGCGTTTAAACCGTAAACGGATAAACTGTTTAAAGGAGCAATCGAGCAACCCACCTGATGGTAAGTGGCCACTGTCACCTATGAACATCTGTAAGGAAATGTGTTCGAAGTACACTGGTTCTACCTCCTCGTAGCTTGTAATCTACTCCTAAATTACATGAAAATAATTATAACTCATGAAAAATCAACAACTTTATTTCAAGATATTTTGGGATAAGATATAATTCTTATCGTCTCCTATATTTGTCTGGCTTACTACAGCCACGGTAATAGTATCTACAGTATTCTAACTTCTTACAAACGCACGAAACGCAAGTTGTACCTACGCGCCACGATTTCGGTATGCACTCGGTACCCAACAGCTAGCGAATGTGTAGTAGTGGCGAGCGGGCGATGTGACGTTTTTTAAGCAGTGGATCATTTATTTAAATAATAATGTAGCGAAGAGCAGTTGTAAACTATATTAGGCTGTTTTTAATAATAATAATAATAATAATAATTCTTTATTTCAGACAATTAAAATCCATAGGTATATGTTAGTTACATTTGCTTACAATCTATGTTAGTATAGGGATTAATAATTATAATATACATTCCATCCGGGTAACTATGAAATATGCACACAAGCGCTATTTCACCATTACCCGAACGAAGCGTTTAAACAGCGGGCTATCCCATCTATTACCTATAGTTTTCAAGATGATGTTGGTGCTCGCCCGTGTCCTGTCTACAAGTGAAGCCACTTTCTTACGCATGCACGCAAAGAAATCGTCCACGCGCGCCTCCACGAACATGCCAGACGCACTACAGTGCCGCGGGAGACCCAACAACATCCTGAATGCATTGTTATATTGGACACGAAGGGCGTTAACAGTCCTCTGAGTGTATGTGAACCATAGGCTGCCGGTATAGAAAGTCTGGCAGAAAGATTGAAATAATGTTATTTTAACCTGTTTTGAGCAGCGAGCAAACCTACGGACCAACATATTAGCTCTCACCGTTAACTCCCTCCGTGCCCTTTCCATATCCGCCTCATCAGTCAATGTCTCCGTGATGATGTGGCCTAGGTATTTAAAATGTCCTACTCTTTGTAACGGAGTGTCACACAGTTTAATGGGCGGTACAACATCAGGCTTCTTGCATTTCGACGTAATTATCATGAACTGGCTCTTTTTAACGTTATATCGTAACCCATGTTTTACCGCAAAGTTCTCACAAGTTAATAACAGCTGTCTAAGACCTCTAACCGATGGAGCCAGAAGAACCATATCGTCCGCATAACTGATATTGTTAACACAGACCCCATCAATGTAGCATCCGACTGGCTGTCCACTAAGTTCATTAATCAGGTCATTTATATACAAGTTGAAGAGCTGAGAAGACGTTACCCCCCCTGTCTCACCCCACACTCCAACCTGTACTCATCAGATAGGGTTCCATTCCATCTTACCTGATTAACCTGATTGCAGTACCAATACTCAAAAACAGAACAAATTTCTCCGGGCATATCTGTACTTCGCAACTTCTTCCACAGTGCATCATAGCAGACCGAATCAAACGCCCGGGAGAGATCAAGGAAGCACGCAAAGACTGGTGTTTTTCTGTCTACGTAGTACTTCACTGTGTGTTTAAAACTTAATATGGCACTCTCAGTGGACAGGCCAGGTCTAAACCCAAACTGTCCATCATGCAAGTGTAAGTACTTCGTGAGTCTTTGGTTAAGGAGACGATCTAGCACTTTAGCAATAATGGTTGCAAGGGATATTGGTCTATAATTATTTATATCTGATATGTCATCAGTTCTGTTTTTGACTACCGGCACAACAATGGTTCTCATTAACTCATGAGGCAGACATGAATGGCTAATGCATAGTGAAAAGAGCATGGATAGGACCCTGGGGAGATGTGGTCCAGCATGCTGCAGGTGTTCAATGCTGAGGCCGTCATGTCCAGGCGATTTTCCCCTAGTCATAGTTTGCACAACATTCCTAACCTCTTTTGCCGAGATCGTAACACAATTCTTTAGCTCATATAACATGTCCACCGCATTGTTCACCTGCGGCGCTCCACACTGTCCCAGAGTAGGCTCCATATTAAAATGGTTTTTAAAGAGGTTAGCGATTTGTACATGTTCGCTGACACCCGCTACGCTCACCGGGAGGCTAGATTTTAAATTTAATTTGTTGATGTTTTTCCAAAATTTTGAAAAATTTCCAGTAGATCTTTGATTAACAATGATATCCATTTTTACTTGTTCTTGTTGTGATTGACACCATCTAAGTTTGGATTTAAACTTTTTTTTACTTTCCAACATTTCTTTAAAGCAGTCCCCGTAAGAGGGCTTACCAAATGAGACCCATATATGATATTTTAGCCTAGCTTCCCGGTGGGCATCACTTACATGTTTATTCCACCCTACGAGTTGGTGTTGTTTTCTAGATTTTTTATTTCGATAAGTGTGGACAGCCGCTTCTCTCAAGATATTAATTACAAGATTATATATTTTATTTAATTCTACTTTATGTGACATATCATTACATAATTTATTGGCACACCCTGAAAACATTTTAGGAAACACGAGTTGCTTCAACCTTTCATTGCATAAATTTGAATAAGTGCACAACTGTGAGAACCCACGTTCCCCCCACAATACAGCGTTTTTACAATTATTATAACTATTGTTTGATAATATCTTTTAGGGCGCGCGTTAGGGCTACCCGCCTAAAGTATTTTAATACAGATGTATTAAAATACTTTAGGCGGGTAGCCCTAACGCGAACTCTCGTCCAGCGCGTCTGTAGGTATAAAATTCAAGGACACGGCAGAGTTAGACTACTGTATGATATTAATACTGTGCTACAGCTCTGTAATCAAAAAATAGCAGCGTAAACACTGTCAGATCAAAAGGTTATTGAACTCAGACTATTCTCAGACTGACGGTATTGTATGAAGATGGAACTTTGAGAAGTATATTTTGTTATAAGTAATCATATTTAAAAGGGAAAGGATTTCTCGTTTCTACAATAACAAAGCAAATAGAAATAGACGACTGAATTAAGATGACATCTGTCGACATATTTCTTGTCTGTGACGTATCTTCTTGACAGATGTTTTTAACTGTCACTGTGTGTTAGCAGAGACATTAAGATGATTCCTCTATAGAAATGGATTTATTATATTTATGTTGTTAGTTTTAATTATAATCAACTATTTTTGTTACATAGTTATTTTTTCTCAAACAGGATGCCTCATGTTATTTTTGTTAGCCAATTCGAAGTCTGTTATTTTCGGATGATAGGGGAGGGTGCTTTACCATAACTTAAGATAAATTTAAGAGACCAGCCGACCAGGGGTATCTATGGGTGTTAGTTTCAACTTTTTTTTATATGATTGAAGTAGTAAACAAGCATGCAGTCTACCTAATGGTAAGTGGTCACTGCCGCCCATGGACATCTGTAACTAACTTCATACAGAACATCTGTTCCATCTGAAGACAATCACAGATGCGTTGCTACTCTCAAGGACTATGATGGTCACCTCATATAAAAGTGTGCCACCAACCATACCCTTCCATCGAAACACAAGAACTGATTAACGCTAGAAAAAGGTGTGGCGGTGGTACTTCCCCGGGCGAACTACACTGGTTCTACCACCTTCAATTCCTACCATTTAGACTAGAATGCTCGTTTTGTTATTTGCATCTTATTACAAAAAATGTGTCGCCAGTACCATTGTTCAAATTAGCGATGCTTTCAAAACCTTGTATCATTCCTCGAAACAATTATTGCCTTATATAAAGTGTTTCTGACATATTTCTAAATATTTCTTACATAATGTAAGAGAAAATAAAAATAACCGAATATAGGCCAGCTATTCTCGGCGGCGGTACCAAAGCGGTACTAAATCAGTCGACTCCGTTTTAAATTAACCTATTTTTCTGAAATCTAGCGCCTCCACCTAATTGTTTGATCGTGATGGAATGGTATACGGAACGGAGTATCTTTTAAATGGAACGGAATTCTGTTAGTTTGCTTTTGTTGTGTTAATTGCATTTGGAATATGGAAATTGATTAGACAATTTGAATGGAAAGAGAATATGATAGATTTTTTAACAATACGTGCAGGAACAGGTGTTTATAGGTGGCAGAACCAGTGTAGTTCAACCGGGGAAGTACCACCGCCACACCTATTTCTAGCGTGAAGCATTTTTTGCGTTTCGATGGAAGGGTGTGGTTGCCGGCACACTTTTATATGACGCGACCATCCTAGTCCTCGGGAGTAGCAACGCGTCTGTGATTGACTTCAGATAGAACCCATGTTCTATTTGAAATTGCTTACACGTGTCCATGGGCGGCAGTGAGCACTTACCATCAGGTGGACTGCATGCTCATTTGCTGCTTCAGACAGATTAAAAAAAAAGGAAGTACCTAAACATATCCTCATTTTTCTTTATAAAAAAGCTAACTATCATGTAGTCGACTTGATAGTGGTAATCACTGCAGCATAATAATATGGACATATGTGTTGTAGTAGGTACGAGTTTATTAAATTTTCGTTAAATAATAATTGTTTACGTTTTTGCCTATCATTGCTAAGTAGATACATTGTAACCTATGACCAATAATGTAAACGTGCAGAGTACATCGCAATGTTTGGCCGAAAATGTGCAAAGAACATGCATTGCAATGTATGGGCAAGAAGTATGGTCTATCATTGCTAAGTAGATACATCTATACTAATATTATAAAGCTGAAGAGTTTGTTTGTTTGTTTGAACGCGCTAATCTCAAGAACTACTAGTTGGAATTGAAAAATTCTTTTTATGTTGAATAAACCATCGCGGCAGGCTTTAGGCTATATAACATCATGCTACAGCTATTATGCGCGCAGAAATCATGCAAAATGTGAAAAAAACAAGGAAAATTATTCATCCTTGAGGGCTTACGTTGCATGTTCTGCGAAAACGGTTCAAAATACCAAAAATATATGTATAAAAGAAATATTCCTCTTGAATGAATATGTATATGTCATGTATTTTTTAAGCGCGGGCGAAGCTGCGGGTTTCAGCTAGTAGTAACGTATGACCAAAAATGTAAACGTGCAGAGTACATCGCAATGTATGGGCAAAAATTATTGCCAGCATTGCTAAGTAGACACATTGCAACGTATGACTAAAATATAAACGTGTAAAGTATTTGACGACCCGCATGGTGGAGCAGTTACCAAACCGGTCTGACGCGCAATGTGTCCCGGGTTCGATTCCCGGCCAGACAGGTATCTGAATGATGAGTTTAGATTCATGTTCTGGGTCTGGGTGTTTGTATATTCGTCTTGTGTGTGTCCATGGTACCCACGACACAGGAGAAAATCCTAGTGTGGGGCTATGAGTGTAGAAAGCGTATATTGTAATGTATGGGTAAAACGGTAAAAATAATTATATTGACAAAACGTGATAAACTAATATTAAGGGCCCTGTTATCAACACTCATTACAGGTTTATCTGAGGGTGACCTATTTA
The DNA here is from genome assembly GCA_949699795.1 of Spicauda simplicius. NCBI lineage: Eukaryota > Metazoa > Arthropoda > Insecta > Lepidoptera > Hesperiidae > Spicauda > Spicauda simplicius. The sequence goes on from OX453068.1 coordinate 4,147,542, forward strand.
CCTTATATGTACCTAACTTTGGGAACTAAGTAGAAGCGGTTCGGTTAAGTGGGTCCCCCTTACCATACCCTCAACCAGAAGACATCAGTGCTTACAAATTCTGCTATATGGATTTTTTTTTGTTAAAGAGGGGGAAACCTTCAAAAGGTACCCGAGGCCGTGGGAGCAACGCCGGGTTATGTGGGATTTTTTATCTCACTAAAACTCCATCCGTGGCCGTCCACAGCGCTAGGGGATCCACAGGACTCCGGGATCTCTAATTCAACACAAACGGAGTATTTCGAGCGCAATTTATTTATTTATTAATTTAATTTTTGAAACACCTTAAACTAAGGGTTACAAGGGTAAACTTAATGCCTAATGGCATTCTCTGCCAGTCATCCCTGGGCGATAGCGATAATTTGTGGTAGGTATATAAAAATTAAGTATAATCTATTAATTGGTAAAATATACAATATTAAAAATATTAATATATATTTATATAGTTAATATAATAATATAATAAGTAATATATAATTGTAAAAATACATACATATAATACATAATACAATAATAAATCAAAGGATTGAAATGTTATTAGACTCATGACTGTTGAAAATAATGTTCCAGTAAAAGCGCCTTGAACGTGCTACGGCATGTGGCTTGTCTGATGTTTGCCCCTTTCGGGCTCTTCCCAGTGAGCATTAGTACGCACGGCGCCTCCTGGTGTTTACGACAGTATGTGGCCACACATGCCGCCGTCCTACTCGGGGTCGCATGGCTGGACGGTACGAACTCCCACTTTTTGCCGCCTGCAAATCCGGAAGCCCCTTTTAATCGCCTCTTACGAGATACCGCAGCCCAGAGGATAACGTAGCCCGTATTTTGGTCCCGGAACTACAGGGACAAAATGGAAAAAAATACCTATCACTCTCAATACAACGTATACATTACGCTTCAAGTTACAAACACATATAAAGTTCGTTCATTCGGAAGAGAGCGATCAACCTGTTGCTTCGTAAAAATGTAATGTATTATATGTACGTTTATTACAAACGAAAATGGTCTGCACATGATGATTATTGGTCAGTACCATTTCGATTCCTATAGTCAATGATGAATCCAACGTATCATTTAGAACTCTTGACCTCCCGTGTGGTGCAATGGCCATGATACCGATATGACACGCAATGTGTTTCGGGTGCGATCCCAGATATTGGACCTTATTTCTAGTAGATAGCAATCTAGCCTTTCTCCTCTCAATTAGTAAGGATTCAATGGTTCTTTAAAATATTAACAAGTTCGTTAAATACACAGTACCTAAGACGCTGCTGCCCATCCCTTCGACAAGTGCTAAAGGACCAATTTAATTACCTCCTACGATATCCACGGAAAGGAGGGGAGTATAATTGAGAATGAAACCACACGGTAGGGCAATGATTCGGGATTAGAATAGGTCTACGGTATCCCCTGCTTGTCGTATGAGGCGAAAAGGGGGCTTCCGGCGTTGCGAGCGGCTAGAGTGGAAGCTCGAACCGTTCAGCCAGATGATCCCGAGAAGAATGGCAGTATTTGTGGTCGCATACTGTCGTAAAGACTAGACAGAGCGGTGGGCCCAGCCGCCCATCTGGGAGGAGTCCGATGGGGCAACGCGCTCAGAGGATTTCGGTTGCGTTCCTTAGGAAATCCCGGAGTCCTCTTTGTAGCGCCGAGGACGGACACCGGGGGGGTTTCAGTGCGGTAAAAAACACATATAACCCTGCGTCGCTCCCACAGCATCGGGTACCTTTAGAAGGTTTCCCCTCATGAACAAAAAAAGGGCAATTCTCGAGGGAAAAGGTGGTCACCTCCTATAAAAGTGAGCTGGCAATTACACCTTTCCACTGAAACGTAATAACCGCTTCCCGCTAAAAATAAATGATGCAGTTCCTCCTCGGTACACATACGCTTTACCTTGTATTATTTATGAAACCGATTAACTTGAAAACTAAGGAACAACGGGATGCTTCAGAAACATAATTAGCGGTACAAAAAAGGCATTGTTTCGTAGTTAATCGGTTACAAGTATTGTTCAGAGAGTCCTGTAATTAATATGTCAGGGGCAGACAAATCGTTACCGTCAAAGCCTTGTCTGTGAGCGAAGCCCGAAAAATTATTTGGGTATCTTATCTTTTTCTTTTTATTTTATAGAAATAGTGACATCTATTGTTGCTGTGTAGAAGTAAAATTTGTGTGCATGAAATATATGTTTAAATCACATTTTTCTTATTCATATGTCATTTACTTCAAATAGGTAATCTAATTACCATGGTAAAGAGTATGTTTGATACGCAAGACAAAAAAAGTACTAAGTGGACGAAATTATCTGTTTTTTTTTCATCGTATTTCCAGCATAGTATCTACCTATATATTAAGAGTAAAGGCACTGAGTATATTTAATATTATTTCTGCTTTTAATAGTTCTATATTGTTATAATCTGGATTGAGGTGTGTGCAGAGATACTTATTCGAGGCGCTCTACTTTAGTTTTCAGGGATAGCAATGCTGTAAGTTCGGTTCGCATATAGTTTCGGGACCAGAATAGAGTAGTATCTGCCTATCATAAGAAGCTACTAAAAGAAAGCTTTGAGGGTTGCGAGCGGCAAGAGTGGTAGCTTGAAACGTCCAACCAGCGATCCGGGGCTGAAGGGCGAATGCGTGTTCATAAATCATCGTAAATACTAGATGGTGTGGTAGTCCTAAACAGTCATCTAGGCGAAACCTTAAATGGTAACTCGCTTAGAGGTCTCCGGTTGCGCTGTTTTATAGATTCTGGAGTCCTCTTTGCAACGCCGAGAAGAGCCAACAGTTTAGGGGGTAAAAATACCACGTAACCGGTTTCGCTCTTCCGCGCCGAAGAGTGCCTTTTTCCTCTTGTAACAAAAAATGAGTAGGAAGGACACAGTCATCACTGTAGGTCTGGGATTAGAATAGGATTACGGCATCCCCTACCTGTTGTAAAAGGCGACTAAAAGGGGCTTCCGAGGCTGCGTTCGGCTAGAGTGAGAGCTTGAACCGTTTGGTGAGGCGACCCCGGAAAGAATGGCGGTATGTGTGGTCACATACCGTCGTAAATTTTAGACGGAGCGGGCGCCCAGCTGCTCACCTGGGAGGAGCACAATCGGGGAGCGCGTTTATAGGACTCCGGTTGCGTTCCTTTGGAAATCCCAGAGTCCTCCTTGTAGCGCTGAGGACGGCCACCGGGGGGTTTTAGTGCGGTAAAAATCCCACATAACCCTGCGTTGTTCCCACGGCGTTGGGTACCTTTTGAAGGTTTCCCCCTCGAAAAAAAAAGGTAGGACCCAGTGTTCAATCCCAAATAGGACCCAAAACATGGGTGACAGTAGCCACTTACCAGGTCGATTTCTCGTTTGCTACATCGATAAAAAGATACAATACATACTCTTCCTCTATAAAAACGTTACGTTTTCCCGTACTAGACGGCAAGATAGGTATATAAAAAGATATTTTTATCCGCCCTCGTTACGCTACAAAGGCAGATGTTTACCGGAACTACTGGATGGTGAAAACAGGCCTACCGTTACTAATCCCACTCGACGCAACTTTCCACATGGAGAAGTTGAGTAAAAATAAAGGTATTTTTTTAGCTTTGTTCAGAACGAGCGCTGGTAATGTTTGCGTCGCAGAGTTAAGCACTTGAATATAATGCTGATTATCCTTATTAAATGTTTTTCTACTTAAGAGATAGTCTGTCTAATATCGCTTAATCTTATTCTTATTAATGTTATAAATGTAAAACTTTTTGAGGATGTATGTATGTATGTGTATTTGGTACTCTTTCATGCAAAATGCACAGGTTACACATCGCTGAGCATACAGATAATTTATCATCAGCACTAACATATGGGATATCTATTATTTTAGATCAGTGATAGCCTAATAGTTGAAACTTGCCCTCTCAATCTGCTCAATCTCAATTTGCTTATTAGGAATTAATTATCACTGCTTTTCCGTGAAGGAAAACATCGTGCAGAAACCTACGCACTCTAGAGTTCTTCAAAAAAATGTTAGTTGGAGTGGGGGGGGAGGTGATAGGCTTCTTTAGTTACGAAATTTCTTGATTCGGTCGCTGTGCCCAAAGCCCGCGATAAATAAAAATTCTCGGAGGTATGTGAAGTCCTCCATTTGGCCAGCGCGCTGAACTATGGCCTAAAACTCTCTCATTCTAAGAGAAGACCCGTGCCCAGCAGTGTGGCAATAATGGGCTTGTATCCATATAAATTATTATTGTAAACTTGAGTAAAGTGGGCGGAGCCACGGGAATAAGTTAATTTATAATAAAACTTGGCATGTCTAAGTGCTTTAATGGATTTTGTGCGATACTTTACGTTAGCTGGTATATGGACTGGTAATGACATTTGCGCATCAGGTATTTCATTTAAATCATTTTTAGTTTTGAGTTCAATATAAAAAGTGCAATAAATAATGGAGCTGTTCGTAGGTGCTCAAAGAAGTCCAAGATTACAGTAACTTATTAGTATATCCTGTAGCTTTTTGTCAACATTTTCTCCTACACCATTAATATTTTGTGTTGCTTTCATTTCATTAATATCTTATATTTATTTGCCTAGTGTGGGATACTGTGGTTAGTTTATGTAAATCGTAAATTGTAAAACCACATCTAAACTACTTAGTGGAAATCTGGGGAAGCGCTTATAACACAACACTAAAAGATTTACAAGTAACCCAAAATAAAATCCTAAAAATTTTATTTAATTACAATTATTTGACGCCGACGGTAAAATTATACAAAGAAACTAAAATTATGAATATACCTCAAATGTACTCTTATAATACCTGTATCGTAATAAAAAGAATTTTAGACAATAACATACATACACAAGTAAAATTTATAACTAATAAATGTAAAGGAAAAAAAATACTCCGTAATGCTAATAACATATATATTCCAAAGGTACGAACAAATATAGGTAAACACAGTATATATTTCGATGGCACAAAAATGTTTAACAAAATACCAAAGGAAATCAAATCATCAAAAACTTTCAACATTTTTAAAAATAAATTAAAACAATACATAATAACTTCAATCTAAATCCGGCCCTGTATCGATCCGTTTCATAACAAAGATGTAATAATTCGTTGTACCCACATTTCTTTCTTTTTTTTTCCTTTGCACACAAAACTCCATATTAATGTTTCTGCATGCTCACCAATTGTTTATTTTATGCTAAATTATCTCATTAAGTGAAATGTATAATATTTCTTTTGAGATTAAATGTCTTTAACCAGAAATCGCAAAAAGTGGAAAGTGTGGTGTGTTAGAATACAGTTACAACACTAACTGTGTGTCGTGATATGGAAACTAAAAAAGAAAAACGAACTAGACGCAGGGTAGATAGATTAATTTACCACTAGTACTTGTTAACGGTTTCTCCGAGCCACTGCAGTTTGACCGTGACCACGATCCATGTTAATGGGTCGAAATATCGGCAGAAATAAATTCAAAAATCGCTTATCGTGAGTACCCGTTACGTAATAAAATGTATTTCATTTTTGTCAAGCAAATTTGATTAATGACTAAAATTTCCAATCAGTAAATTATAAATGTAAAAACGATCATACAATTTCACTCACTATGCTCATACTTGCAGCCATATTTGCCTTCAATTGGTAGATAAAAGCTAAATAAAAGCTTGTAGAATACACGATGCAAAACGCCACGTAGTAGAGGTCTAATATTGCTCAGTTTATTTGTTTTTGCTCATCGATTGCAAACTTCATGGATATCGCACCCAGGCACATACATTCTGCTCGATAAAATTTAATCTACGCGTATTTTACTTTTATATTGTTCGTAAAATCTCTTTTGCGTTGAATTTTAATATTAAAAAACGTTGACTGTTGTTATCTGGTTGTTTATGTTCTACTGTTTACAAAATAACTTTAAATTTGTTTATCAATAAAATTTTACCGTGTGTTATATAACCCTAACGCTGATGGACAGCCCTAGTGCATCGCGACCCAGCCAGCAACCCGAGGAGCTGACGCAGCACCTCGAACGTTCCCACATGTCGAGAGAATCCACGTCATTCCGAGATCTAACATCGACTCGGTTTCATACCTTTAGTTTTAAGACATAATGTAATTGTAATTTTTAGTTTAAATTAAATTTTAAGTATGGTTTTGCGTTTCTCTGCGACCTCCGGCCGCCACCAACATGACTCTCTCGTAGGCGTGCAAACCTTGGACGTAACTGGCGAGTCGGCCGCACGGACTTTTTGCTATTCGTCATATGGGCTTGAGCTTAAAAATCTATTCAATCTTCTAAACTCTTTCCGTGCGGCCATCTCGCCAGTTACGTCCAAGGTTTGCACGCCTACGAGATTATAGCGTAAAAACTCTGCTACGCGCTACGAACAACGCAGTACGAGCTATGGCTGTAGAATTTCCCCGTAACTTGAGTGTGAAATTAGGGCTTATCGATTTAGGTCTGGGCATGTAGGGTTAGAAACTTGGCTCTACACGGGATCTGATTACTTTTTGACAGTGCGAGCTATATGGTCTCGTCTTGGCAACATTTAACATGAAATGTTTTTGTGGGTTATTATTATCAGGCAATACCCCTGTTATATATAAAGTTAATTGGACATATCTATGTGTATGGGCGGTGAGCACATAACATGAGTTGTACTGCTTGTTTCCTACTTTAATGTCATGAAAATTAATGACTGACGTAGGCCATGTGTTCTTAAAATTATATAAAATTTATTTTAAAAGTGATTAAGTAGACAATTTTTAATCGTAATTTCTGACTTTTATTCTCACTTTGGATATCTTCCTTTCTCGATTCAACTGGAGTAGCGTCAAGTAAGACCAAAAGAATCTACCAGAGAACGCAAAAAAGATGAACTCAAAAAATATAGTTGCTATTAGGTCGGCAAACTTATTGTAACTGAGGACGACACCGATATTTATCACAATCTTTGCCTAGAACTAGTTTCGTAACATCCCAAGGGCCATAAAACACTCTCTTCGAGCGTTAATCGCTCAGCGCTTAAGCATCAACGTTTAGCCTTGAGAACAAATGTATGTTTGATCCTATAAGGCTATGAGATTTCGCTGCAAATTAAGCGTAATTTTCAAAATTCTCGCTATAGCGCTAAGACTTTGAGAGGTAATGGTTATCGTTAGTAAAATTTTCCTTAATTTTCATATTAGCGGTTACCATAACGGTCTGACACACAGTGCGTTCTGGGTTCCATTCCCGGCGAGACAGGTATCTGAATGTCTTAGATTCTTGTTCTGATCTGGGTGTTTGTGTATTCGTCTTTATATGTGACCATCACACGTACTAAGGAAAAAAATCTAGTGTGGCTATGACTGTAGAAAGCGTTTATTTATTTATCATTACATAATATTTTATATATCGATACAAAAAATAGTTCACCATTCCATTTGTCAGGATCGTGGCTTCAACAGACTGTCAGTGACAGTCATTTGTTATTATAAAATATAGTTCTTTGTCTTCGACGGGTTCCGTCGAAATAAATGGTTGTGATTTAGTCAATTAAAGTGAGATATTTCCTCCTTTTGTCCCTTAAATTGGGTCTGACGATTGTATCATTTATAATTAAGACTTACGAAAATCATGTATAATTTTTGTAATGAAATTACCCTTAAAACATACAAGAATTATACTTGAAAAATGTTTCAATTTATCACCAATTAATGAAAAAAAAATGTATTAATTAACATTGATTTAAATTTATGATAATCTTTTACTAAAACCTACCTCTTTGGTGAATATTTGCGGGTATAAGAGGTATAGAGCTTCAAACCACAGTCCAATCTATAGCTATTAGTTAACTAGTTACTAGTTAGGTAAGTGATCTCTATAAATTAAACAACTGTATACTTTAGACAAGTAATTTTAAAATCAATGATTAATTATTATCTTCAAAAACAGTCCCGTGCTCGATTTCCGGTCAGTAAAACCACGGTATAATTACGATATGATATTTATATTGTGGTAAAACGAAATTAGTTTCTCATCAGTCCCCATTTATCAGGATCGCGACCTCAGCAAGCTATCCGCGACGGTCATTTATTATGACATACTTGTCTTTGACAGAAACCGAACTTATATTAACTTTTAGCTACTCATTAAAAAGGTAGAATATCTCTATGATTTTATGCATACTGCGTATACAAAAGTATCATATATTAATTGATTTTTATTAGCCACCGATTTCACAACATATCAAAACATCCAAATGAAGCCAATTTTCAAATGTATGGAAAACTTCAAAAACAGTCCCGTAATCGATTACTGGACAGTAAAAAGAAATTAATTTCTAATTAGTCCACATTTATCAGGATCGCGACCTAGTTAAGCTGTCCGCAAAGTCCACTTATTATGACATACTTGTCCATGACAGAAAAATGTTTTGAAAATGTAAATAAGCCCACCTAAGGACTATTTTATTTAAAAAAAATACGAAGAATTAACATTCTATAAAAACCTACCCTTTTTGTCGCGATTAGGAAAATAAAATACTATAGTTTTGAGTCACAGTCAAACTCCAAGTTTGAATGTGATTATATACAAAAGTATCATATATTTATTGATTTTAATTAACCACCGATTTCATGGCATAACAAAACATCCAAATGAAGCCAATTTTCAAATATATGGAAAACTTCAAAAACTGTTCCTTGCTCGATTACCGGACAGTAAAAAGAAATTAGTTTCTAATCAGTCCACATTTATCAGGATCGCGACCTAATTAAGCTGTCCGCAAAGTCCACTTATTATGACATACTTGTCTCTGACAGAAAAATGTTTCGTGAAAATGTAAACAAGCCCACTTATAGACTACTTTATTTAAAAATACGATGAATTAACTATGTGATGACATTATATAAAAATCTACCCCTTTTTTGTCGCGTTTAGTGGCAGTTTGAATGTGATTCAAAACTATAGTATTATATTTATCTATATCTGTGAATGCGATGGGTAGGTGATATCTATGATTATAACAAATAACAAGACGATACACGAACATATGGACAAATATAAAGATACAATTTAAAAATTATCAAAATAACTCCAAATCTAATTTTAAAATTACCCTTCGATTCCAAGTCCAAAATACAATTAACTTAATTAAAAGACAAAGGCTTCAAAAACTGTCCCGTACCAGGTTGCCGGACAGTAAAACAAAATTAGTTTCTCATCAGTCCCCATTTATCAGGATCGCGACCTCAAGCTGTTCATTTATTATGACATACTTGTCTCTGACAGAAAAATGTTTCATAAAAATAATAGACCTTAGTGAGGCTTTTTATAAAAATATAAAAAGCCTCACTAAGGTCTATTTGTTATAAAATACAACTTTGCGACAAATATTCAACAAAACCTGTTTTATAACGATTGGTGGTAATTTGGCTAATATTCAAACCATATTTCAATGCGATTTCTGTAAATCTAATAAATTAAAAAATACGTGTAATTTTAAAATAAATCATCGATTTCAATACAAAAAGCGTAATGAAAGCTATTCTAAAAGAATAGAAAGTTGCAAAAACTGGCCCGCGCCTGGTTGCCGGACAGTAAAACAAAATTAGTTTCTCATCAGTCCCCATTTATCAGGATCGCGACCTCAGCGAGCTGTCTGCGACGTCCATTTATTATGACATACTTGTCTCTGACAGAAACCGTACTTACATTAATGGTTGTAATTTACTGCAATATTAGAAAAAACGAATTCCGTAACCATTTTTGGATAAGATTCTATTTATTTGACATCAGATAGTAAATCCTGTAGTCCGAAATGTTCAAAAATTACAGCATCTTATTATAAATACCTACTATTACCTACTATTAAATTTACTAATTTTCATTCTAGTAGTAATAATACTACCTACATATTTTTAGCTCTAAAATAAATATCAGGTCAAAAGTAAGTTCATGTCGTAAGTTTTTATATCATGCACGTATTTTTTATAACGAGCATGCAGTCCATCTGATGGAAAGTGGTTACTGCTGCCCGTGGATATCTGCAAGGAATTTCATATAGAACATGGGTTCTATCTGAAGTCAATCACACGTGCATAGCTACTCCAGAGGACTAAGAGGCCTCAAAAATAGTGTACCGGCAACTACAGCCTTCCATCGAAACGCAAGAAGTAAGTGTGGGGTTAGTACCTCCCCGGTGAAACTTCACTAGTTCTACCACCTTGAGTAATAGAACTCCTTATGAGTCGACTCTGAATGGACCACCAGCAGCGTACAAAAAATTAATTATCACTGCTTTTCGGCGAAGGAAAACATCGTTAGGAAACCCGAGAGTTCTTTAAAAAATAAGTTCTCAGAGGTGTGTTAAGTCCACCAATTTGCATTTGGCCAGCACCTACCGCGCTGTACGCACCGCGCGAACTATGGTCTAAATTCTCATTGTGAGAGAAGAGCCGTACCCAGCAATGCTCAAATAACGGGTTGCCATGAGTGCAGCGTTATGCGTTCGGTTTACAATGATTGTCTCTTTGCAGGTATCCGTGATGGCGAGGATGATACCGTCCCCGGACTGGTTTATTGGCGTCGACAGCTTCGATCTTTGTGTCGACGGCAATTGGATTGATAGCATCACTATTGAGGTAATATTTTAATTTTATGTATAATTAATATTTAATAACTTTCGTAAGTCTTAAAATAAATGGTGTTTCCTAAATTTTATGTAACGAAATTTCTAAATGGTCCACTGGTGTAAACTATCATTACCATAAACCCTGTAAAAATTGATTGAACTATTCACCGACAAACGGGGAATTTGATAAATATAATTAAATATAATAACTTACACATCGTTGAAAAAAATACAGAAGCTCAGAAAATAGAAGTAATTAAAAAATCGTAAGCGAAACTATTTGTTATAGACAAGATAAAATGAAACAATACATTCATCATCGAACTAGCTGAATCCCGTTTATTACAAACTTATTCCATAATAAACAAGTCACCTTTAAAGTAAAAACGCCTCAAATTTAGCTTCAATTTGTATCAACAGGTGGATCCTCTCGACGCGGGCACTGACAACGGTTTCACATTCACCGCTCCAAACTGGCCCACCGCACCGCAGGGAGTCGCCTACCGCATCACCTCGAAGTACCCGTCTCATCCCGCTGGGTCTTTCTTCTACCCGCATCTAAGACGACTACCCCCGATTGCTACGTTTCAATTCATAAAGGTAATTTCTTCCTTGTAACATACTAGCTTATACTCCGGCTTCATCCGCCTCAGTCATACCTGTATTGAGTATCCTATGTTGCACAACGTGTTTGGCAAATTTCAGCGAAATCCGATTGGTTGTTTTTGCGTGAAAGCGTAACAAACATACATTCACATTTGTAATATTCGTACGGATTAGAGATAATATATATTAGAGCAGTGGTTCTCAACCTTTTGGTGACGAAGGACCATTAGGCAAAATATTTGTCGACCCATGGACCACCGGTATGAGTTTAATTAAAGATAAAAATAAATTTGAAAATTAAAATGGGTTTACTATTTTTTTATTAAATCACGCGTACATTATTGTTCAAAGCAAACAATATTTAATGCGCTTTCTGCATAGTCTTTACTAATTCCTGATCCTTGGTTCAGGCACGGCTGTCCGCTACTTGACTGTCATTGTGAGAACTTCTTTTATATTACAATATATTTTGATGACTTCTCGGACCACTTCAGGTGCTTCCAGGGACCATTAGTGGTCCGCGGACCACCGGTTGGGAACCACTGTATTAGAGTGATTAGAGATTCATTATTTGACCACCTAAAATATCTCCTATTTTGCAGCATTTATATTATAAGATTCAAAGGTGTTCACTTACATTATGATATCAGCTAGCGTGTTTGATCATTACGACTTTCCATCGACCTGTAGAATATTCATGTAGTAGGTATTATACACAGATTAATATGTAAACACAAAATGTTACAATTAATATTAATTGCAATGTCTTCATTTGACATTTCAACATCTGACATATTTGACGTTAGCATTGTCTTTGGTAGATATGATTTTAGACTTGTATATTATTGTGGTTCATTCCCCTGCAGAATTAATAAAAAATTAATATGTAACCGGTACTTTCGACTTTAATTCTCCACTGCCGATACATGTTTTCATTAAGATTGAATTTCAATTCATCATAAACAAGATATCAGCTCTAAATAAAATAAAACCGCATTATAATACTGTAATATAGGTACATATCAAAATATATTTTCTATGCGACGGTGACAATTTTTAAAAGACAAATTATAACATAGAAAAATATACGCTAAAACATTTCGAATATTTTTTCAAAGACCGATTGTACAAGTTGAAACAACAAAACTTTTCGATTCGTACGTTTCATTTGAAACTAAAGTGATACAAGATATAACGAGCTATATACAAGTATATGCATGGAACGTCCAACTTAAAACAAATTTCAAAGAGATACAGTTCTAAGAATGCAACAGCTAAAACTTTGCGTCGTGATCTTCCAGGAGTTTCTGCGTAGTTTATGTTTCAGATTTAAAGTTTGAAGAAACTCTTTCCGATTCAAGATTCTGTAAACTTCCATTTGAGTAGGTAATACGATCAAGATGGAAAGCATATTTCAGCAAAAAATCTGTTGTTTCTGAATTTGAAAATTATTTCACTATCAATGTGGTAGAACCAGTGTAGTTCGACCGGGGAAGTACCACCGCCACACCTATTTCGAGCGTGAAGCATTTCTTGCGTTTCGATAGAAGAGCGTGGTTGCCGGCACACTTTGACATGAGGCGACCATCATAGTCCTCGGAATCAGCAACGCATCTGTGATCAATCACAGATGCGTTGCTGATTCAGATGGCACCCATGTTGTGTATGAAGTTGATTACAGATGTCTGTGGACTGCATGCTCGTTTGCTACTTCAGACAGATAAAAATATATATACTTTCACTATTTGATTTTTAGTGTTAACATTTCTAATTTCATCAGCCTTATAAGTGTTAATATAATTCCCAATTCTAAAACTAAACCTTCTTCCAGCTCCGCGAATACGAACTCTCCGAAGTGTTCCACCGGGACAGCGACGACCGAAGATACGATGTCCTCCAGCTGGACAAACTGAACCACAACAGCATTGACGTGCTGGACGGCAACAGAGCTCTGTCCATCGCCGAGGAGGTGGAGAGAGCTGAGGCGCCGAGGATCTTCGCTGACGGCTCCCTCACTACGCCTGATGGGGCTTACTCGTATTATTCTCTGTAAGTGTTTTTTATTATTTTTTTTTTTTTAATTCATCCATCCATCAGCCTTTGACAGTCCGCTGCTGAACATAGGCCTCCCCGTATCTGTGATATATCGAACAGTCCTGAGCCATCTGAATCCAGCGTTTTTGTATAATAGTAGCAACTAATTTGCGGTTAAATGAATGTTCATAGTTCATTTTTGTAATAGTTACATTCAAAATAATATATTTCAATAATACTATAAACTCACGGCTTTGCCTGTCTCTACCATCTACCACCGTATTAAAAAAAATGAAAAAAGAATTAATTTATAAATGAGTTAGGTTACAATTTTTTCATGGCACGTCCTTTTAAGTAATTTAATATCTGTGTCCCTCTCTTCAATACCTTACAATTACTCATTTAATATAGAGGTAACTTTTAGACAATATAGCATAAGGAAAGACAGTGTGTGTCTCTGTGTGTATGTGAGTATGAGGTATTGAATATCCGATGTATTAATCTAAAACACAGCGTTAAAGAATAAAAAATACACATACATCTGTACAAACTTTCGAATTTATAATATCAATACATTAATCGTTAATTCTTAAGCTCACTGCTGTTGACCTAATGTGAAAAACGTTCTGTAAGATCTAACATAAATTTATAAGTGTTTATATAATAATTAACTCCAAATGTTTCAATTATATCAGTGAAAGAACTTAAAACAGTAATACTTATAATCAAATTCAAACACATAAATCATTCTCCAGTTAATTGTACTTACGAGTATTTGGCGTAGCCAGCATTTATTTGAAAGGCGTAGGAATGTTAAATGAGGTACTGAAAGACCTTACAAGTACTTTCAAGTAGGCTGCAACAGGTAATTGCGCCTTTATCGTGAATAGTCATACTAATATTATAAAGGCGAAAGTTTGTGAGTGTGTATGTTTGTTACTTTTTCACGTCTAAACGGCTGGAGCGATTTTCATAAAATTTGGTAGGGAGTTAGCTGACACTGTGGATTGACATATAGGCTACTTTTTACTGTTGGAAAATATAATATCCCACGGGACAATAGATACATCGAGATACATTTTTTAACGCGGGCAAAGCTGCGGGGTTCAGCTAGTTTTCATATAAAACTTAAATAAGTAGTTGCTCGACGTGATAAATTATGATCTTTGCTACAATGATGATAAAAGTCATTCAATTTTAAACCCATATTTCTCCTAAGTTTATCTACGAAGAAATTCTAATCAAAATCTCTTGAAAGTATATTTTTCAAAAATTTACTCGGTTCTGCGAAATGTATTCAGTCTTTCTCATCTCATATTTGAACTTCAAATGTAATTATTTAATCTAAGTTTCCAGACGGATACGAATATCAGATTCAAACTGACTTGTACGACCATCTTATGATAATATGCAAATGAACTCCTATTATAAGTCTACAACAGATATTTTGTATAAAATGATGTGGAAATTGCATTTTTTTAAAGTTTTTACATAAACATCATTATTTCTCTCTTAGTAAAAGATTGTAGATCGGAGCGTTTTACTTTCTGCCTTTTCGATGAAATAATCTTGTAATTTATGTTGTTTACTCGACTGCGTTGGAAGGAATAGGTGATGTTTTTTTTAGCATATGTATGTATGTTTGTATGTATGTCTATTTATTTGGCACCCGCTACATCCCAAATGGCTTGACCGTGTGAGAGTTATGAGATTGGCTAGGCTGTACAATTTTTGAATAATGACGCCTGCAGTCAGAGAAAATAAGTATTTTTATGTAATTCTTACTTTCATACATTTCATAAAATAATCATGGTCATTAAGCTATTGCATAGCTTTTATCGCGGGCTTTGAGCGCGGCGACTGAATCAAGAAATTCCGTAACGAAAAATCCTAACATTCTCCACGCCGCCTACCATGTAGCGCGGCCGAGCGTTCACTTAACGTGTATGTATATGGTACGACAGTGCGAAGCTCGCACGGATCGAGACGAGCTGCTCGGAAATCGGGCGAATATGTAAGCAACTGTTTGTAAGAAAGTATATAGTATCAAAGAAAAAAACTTAAATTAATTTCAAAGAAAAAAAAAACTGCATAACTAAATAAATAAACATAATTGCGCTGCTAAGTTGATAAAGACTGTTATGCAATAGCTTTACGGCAATCCCCAAGTACCACACGTTTTTTTATTATTTATTTGTTTTATTTTCATTATTTTAGTGGGCATCAATCTCTACTGAAAATTTTTCACTTAATTATTCTCAGATAGCTTCTTTTTTAAGCATTCTACATTTTATCTCCATTAATTGCCTGTGTCAGATTAGTTGAAAGCAACTTCCTCAGTTAATCTATTTGTGCTTCCTCTGCTAATGAAACCGTAGACATAAAAATAGTTTACTCGCATTTCTCTGAAAAAAGCTATCAAACTTCACCATTATTCTCAGAAATTCCCGACCATATTTCTTGAAAGTAATCAAACATAACTGGGAATGCACTATTTATTTACAGAACGAAGAAAAGCAAATAAAGATTGGTTGCATTGCTTGCATATTGTTATTCTATCATATTATTTCGTACTTATGTTTTCTATTCTGTGTCTCATACCTACCTAAAAAATAAATACTTTTTATCTAAAATAAATTTATAATTTGATTAATTTCTAGAAACTATTACGATGAATTTACATAAACAATGCAAACCTCGACTTGAAGCACTAATTTAAGCATTTTATTTTGCATGTTTCTAGGAATAGAACCCAAGACCCTTTGATTGACAGATTAGTAACATTATTATTGCACAATATATTCAGTATTGTCTATTTTGAATCTACTTCAAAAAGGTTCAATTTTATGTTTTACTTTATTTGATTCTTTACTTTTAGGCGGAACTAAGTTCCGCCTAAAAGTAAAAATATAAAATTATCAGTATTTCTCTGCTATATTATATATGGTATTATACATAAATAACCTTTCTCTTGAATCACTCTATCAAATAAATTAACTGCATTGAAATCCGTAACGTAGTTTTAAAGATCTAAGTATACATAGGGACAGACAGCGAGAAGCGACTTTGTTTTATACTATGTACTTGTAGTGATGTCTCAAGACAAGTTTAGTAATATCTGTTATGGGTGTCAGAGACACAAACGTACATAAATAATGAGAATAGAACCCAGAATCTTTAAATATCATTAAAATGACTCTATTTACTATGCGTTACAATTATTAGATTATTATATGTTTAGAATACAGCAGATTTTGTTTTTGTTTTAATATTTTTATTACATTATTTACAAGGCATTTCTGTCTATCCGCTCCGTCGCTAGCCCATAGCAGACTATTTTTATTTTAATGGGTTTCCACATGCAAGTTGTTTCATGGGGATTCGAGTTAACGAGGTGTTAACACACAGACATGCCATTGGACATTACACCTTTTCTAAGCAGATATAAACCTAAAAGTGGGCTCTTATTAAAGTGAAACAAAAAATCTATGACTGACCTATTCGCAGCGGATACTCGTCACATGTGATTAGATCTCATCAAACTTACATGACACAACAAATGTTTTATAAGTTAGTTATCCTAATAATTTGTTATAGATCCTGATAGCTTTATTAACACGATATTATCGTCCCAAACCTCATAGGACTAACAACACAGCGAGCACGACAGAAGAGCCGCGATCAGCGAACGAGCTGCCGACATCGGGTCCGACGGCGAGCGAGCGGTCCGCGCTCCGGAGCCTGGCGCGGCGGTACCGCGCTCGCCGGCGCCGCAAGCTGCGCGCCGACAACACCGACCCTGCTGAGCGGAGGAAGCGAAAAAGAGCAAGTGAGTACAAATGCTCTGAAAAGCCAACGCAATTTGATCACTTATGAAGAAGAAAAGAGGGCTTTTTGAGTCTAAAAGCATGAAAATCATCGCCTATCGTATTTCTACTATACGGTGCTGAGTTTCGTCGAAAATAGTAGGAAGCATACTTTCATGACATTTCAGCTTAGTTCCTTGGTAGTAATCGTATTAACGAGTTAAATCAGGTACGGTATTAATTTTTTACAAGCAATTAGAGAATGAGCTGCTGATATCGGGTCCGACAGCGAGCGAGCGGTCCGCGCTCTGGAGCCTGCCGCGGCGGTACCACGCTCGCGGTCGCCGCAAGCTACGCGGCTACAACACTGACCCTGCGGAGCAGAGGAAGTAGAAGAGAACAAGTGAGTTATTGAACTTATCAGAGACAAGGGTCGCTTCGTGAAGACGAGAGGCTGAGGAATCTTCGTGTATCAAATGTTGGAAACCGTCGCCACGATTGCATATAGTAGCGCATAGCTACTGATTTTTATTCTAATGATGTAGTAAGGAACAAATACATGCATGACACTTCAGCTTCGTATCTGGAAAGAATCATACGAAAGAGCATCATCAGGTATGGTGTTTAATTTTTATAAGCGATGAGACTTCAGGCCCGACAAGAAGCGAACGAGGCTATCCTGCTGAGCGGAGTAAGTATGCTACATTTTTTTCATAAATCGATGAAGATTACCAGTGCCTTGGATTTTGATCTTCTAGCAGTTATTTAAGGAGGTGGCACGGCCTACTTCTGGCCCTGTCGCCGCCGTATGGCTGCTTTTTTAAAGTAAAATGTCGCACCTCCGGTGCAAGACTGTCACTTTTGCAAAAAATGCAAAAATGAGTTAAATATGCAGTAATTGTCCTACAGCACCCCTTTACTTGGTGCGATAACGTTACTTCTGTAGTACGCATAGTTTCCGTATGAAATCGTGAGTGTCGTTGTCGTTTTGGGGCGAAACACGGCGACGGTTGGAGCAACATCGTTTTATTGGTCAGTTGTGCGTGGTCCCCCGCCAGTGCAAATGATTCTTGGAGCTATACTGTTACTAAGGTAATTGTGACATAATATTTTTTTTTTGATTCTGGAGCAGTAATGACCTAAGATACAGTTGTAACATTATTTTCCAAATATTTAAATATCTTTGAAAATTTGGTTTTGTACTACAGTCACTTTTGTGGATAAGTGACTTTGTTTCTCCAGTCCTTGCGTTTTTAAATAAATGTGCCACGCAATTCACACCTTTGTACTATGAGACCCATTATGCCAAATAGGCCGTATTGCTTATAATAGTGTCGGATATTTATTTACTGAAGCTCGAACTAGTTTTGCGCTAATTGTGGTGATTGTAGAAACAAACTTATTTATTTTAATTCATTTTACCTATTTTCAGTTGTTTCTTGAATGAAGTAAAATGCTGTCCCGAGGAAAAAAAATGGTATTACTGGCACACTCAACATCACCCATTTAAAGAAATGGACCTATCGAATCTTCAGTCCCACTTCCTGATGACAATCAAGATGGCAGTAACTCTATTTTACCAACTCCAAACTCCCATCTAGTAATACTGTTATTGACGATGAAAATTTATTACAAAAACAGGTTTCTGAATGTCCAACTGGTGACTTCTCTGGTACAGATTCTGGTGATGTTTTCAAGCCCCCATCAACTACGTCTTTATCCTCAAATAGTTCCTAACAATAATATACATATTTGTAGGTAAAACTATCTATAATGAACAAACCGATTATCCAATGTCGTATCCTCATCCTATCATTGCTTTTGGATCTCTCTCCAACTAACAACTTGACTCTGGATAGTGATGAGAAATTAAGTTTTTTAAGTCTCATAAAAATACGAATCAGTCTTAAAGGCAAAAGAGTTTGATTAAATATATAGTCTTCTAACTCAGAACTTAAAACGTCAAAGACTAGTAGACGTCAAAGACAAGTAGTTACTCGGTAAATTTGAGTCTTTTCAATAGCAATAAAAAAAATGACTCTTTCATCACCAACAGTCAACCTATTTCTAAATTTGAAAAATTTAAAGTATTTGCAATGTACCATTTCATTTAAAGTAAATTTAAGTAAATATTAACTTAAATTCTAACCGACTTTATGATAAAAATGGGGTACATATTTAAAATTCCCGTTTTGTCCTAATGAGATTGTTGATTAAGGGTTTTTTTAAACTATTTACTTTTCATTTCTTGATCCTTTTTATTATTTTTGTACTACACTAATATAGAAATGTTAAGAAGTACAATGTTTGTTATGTTTATTTTGAAGAGTTTTGACTTATTTTTATTTCTTTCGACAATAATGTGACATAACTGCAGTTATCATTTTTCATTAGAGCCACAACGTCACTTCTGAGGGGGGTTGGAAGGTTTAAATAATGACATTGTTTATTTTTACAACATTATGTGGTCATTATTTATGCAAAAGTGAAGTTAACAGTTGACGTTGTAGTATAAGCTATTAATCCCATTTATATCTTCTAAAGTCACTGTTTTGTGAGGTGTCAAAGTTTTAAATGCTTCTCCTGAAAAACTACATTTTTGCACAAGTGACAGTGTTGCACCGGGGGTGCGATGTGTTAACGTTATTGCGTTTTGGTTTATAAGGTTTAAGCATTATTATCCTGGTCCGAGGCAAGGCATTATTATCCTGGTTTTGGTTAATTACAATGCATTCGTTACAAGAACCAATAAAAGAAAATATGAAATGGATGCTATCATAAAAATGCAGTATTTGGGAGTAATTATAGTCTACCGCCTGATTTTTTATTAAGCCTTGATCATTTTATCGCAGAATTGCTAGACTGCAGAGTGTCGGATTGGGGTGAGTGGAGCCCCTGCGGCAGCGAGGGCGGCTGCGTCGGCTCATCATTACGCACTCGAAGGATAATTCGCCGGCAACGTGCCGGAGGCAAACCTTGCCCACCAACGGTGCAATCGCGATGGTGCGCGACCAACTGCACGGCGGCACAGCCGCACGAAGACTGGCACAATAACCTCACGTAATCCCATTATATGTTCGAGAACACCGTTCGTTCCATTTTCAAAATGACAATCCTTTTTAACAACGCTTGTGAGTGGCCATTGTTACACAAATCGCATTTTATTTCTTTACTTTCATCTGTCTGTCCGTCCAAATGTATTTCTTTGTTTCGATTCCAATTCGTTTCGAGTGCATTCGATTTACGTTCATTGTAAATTCTTGGTGTGTAAAAACCATAGTTGGTGGGAATTGGTGTAAAAATATTTTAGTAAGACTGTCATTTTCGGATATATAGATGTTTATTATTTGATGCTGTATTTACAGATGCTTTCTCTGCGATTTCTTTTATTTGTCAATTACTGTTAGTGATAAGTTTAATGCGACGAGACATGTAAATCATTGTAGCGTTTCTTTTATAGTGACTTTTAGAACTTCTGTTACCCATCCCAGTATTTTGAATAGTTTCTCGAATTGTATAATCGATATCTATAAGTTAGCGTCGACACTGGAAAATACTTTATACTATACGATACGATTAATCGTGTATGTGAATCATCAGTGGAATTTCAGTTATAGTAAGTGCAACCACGTTGTGTCGCATAGTATAAAGTGATTTCAAAGCTATTTTTCCAAAGCTAGATGTTTATTTACATACTTATTCGCTCTAGTACAAAACGGAAGAATGAACGTGTCTTATGCTATAAATAATATTTTATTTAAAATATTTACTGAAAGCTCTTGTATTTTCAACTTTTAGTAATTCTTTCTTTAATTGTAAGTGTTGTTTAAACTAAAGAGAATTTTCAGTCGGAGAAGGCGATTATGATTTTCATCTTGTTATATAAATACGCCTGCATTTTACATTTGCGATTCATTAGCCTTTTAATGACGTTATTTTTTATCTTATTTACGTTAGGATAGCGTAAACGCAACGAAAGTGCTATTAGGCAGCATTATTTCAGCGTTTATTTGGGGGCACGGAAGTGCCCCCAAATAAACGCTGAACAATAAAGCAGAACGACCGGACTATACTATTCACGAAGCAATTCAGGCAATTATGATTTTACTCGTACTACAAGACCAGTAGTAAATCTACTTTTCATATCCACTTCATTATTTTACTATAAATCTCATATGAAAATAACAAAGCATACCTAAATTCCATATCACATAGTTTTAAAATAATATCTTGCAAATCAATTAGTTTCAACAAGTCGCCCCGTCTGGAAGAAAATTTCTTTTAGTTTGAACAAAAAATAAGATTCATACACACTTTACTTATGCATAAAAAAGGTAAAATTTGCGCGAGATAATTATTTTTATCACGAGTGATTGAATGTATCAAAGTATTTAAATGTTATTAGTAACTTTGCCTTTTCTATTTAAACAGCTCCATTAGCGGCTAGTTATAGAACACACTAGTGATGTAACGAGTATTCGCATTCGCATTCGCGAATATTCGCATGTTTTAGATATTCGCATACACAAGAATTGTGGCGAATGTTTTGCGAATGTTCAATTGCAACGCTTCGCAAAAAAGGTCGCCAAATCTACCCAAATTAAAAGTGAAAATTGAACTGCAGTTTGCTCACCAAATAAAGTTTGGCAAATCTAGATCCTCCGGCACCCTACACCATTTTTTTTGTGTGTGTCGTTGGGGAATCCTTCAAAAGGTACCCGACGCCGTGGGAGCAAAGCCGGGTTATGTAGGATTTTTACCTCACTAAGGTAGCCGTCCTCAGCGCTGCGAGGAGAACTCCAGGATCTCCAACGGACCACATCAAGAGTCCTCCGAGCGCGATGCACCTATCTGGGGTCGCTTGTCTAGACGGTTCCACCTCCCACTCCAGCAGGCCGCAACCCCGGAAACCCCTTTTAGTTGCCTCTTACGACAGGCAGAGGATACCGTAGCCCTATTCTGGTCCCGGAACTACAGGGACCTGGCACCCAACAAGAGTGGAAAAAAACATCCGTATTCGCTTTTGCGAATGTTCAAATATCACATTCGTTACATCACTAAAACACACGATCAATAGACCGCAGGTTAGTCAATTAGACACAAAATACATATCGCTTAAGTCTTGAGATTTGTGACGATAACTCAATAAAACGTAGATACTTAGGCGTGACTCCAAAGAACAGGTTTTATTTTTCATACGTTTAAGTGTAAAATAAGATAGGTAAGCCTGTATTTAGCGTAAGTTAAGATCAAAGCCTTCTGAGATATTCTTTAAATTACTGTTGGTAAATACTGTTTCCTCATCATTTGATAGGTACATTTGAAGTTTAAGAAAATTAAGTTGTTACAACGTAACGTGTAGCGCATTTAAATGAAATAAAAAAACATGATTAAATTAAATTAAATTCTCACAAACATGAACTTGAAATTTTTAATAAATATTTATCTATTCCAGCCTAGTGTTAACTTACCTTAATTATGTACACATTTTTATTGAAAACGGTTAGTTATAATTTTGACTAAAAACGCGTTATATTATAAGATTACTGAATGAGATAATTTGCTTAAGCTATGCCAAAGAAAAGTAAATGCTT
Source organism: Spicauda simplicius (assembly GCA_949699795.1). Lineage (NCBI taxonomy): Eukaryota > Metazoa > Arthropoda > Insecta > Lepidoptera > Hesperiidae > Spicauda > Spicauda simplicius. Next base: position 4,170,231 of record OX453068.1, read on the forward strand.
AATTTTGTAACCTAACTTCACTTTTGGTCGGTTCATACATTTATAAATTTAATTTAAAATTTGAAATTGTAACCAGTATATATTAAAAATTATACAGTTTTTTTTATATTTGTTTACTTTGTTAAAAATTGGGAGCAACTTTAATTTTGATTATTCGTAATAATGTACACAATTTAAAATTTCAGGTTGATTTTCAAAAATATAAATTAAAACTTTTTCATCTATTTCTTCAAATTTAATTTACATTATGTATTCATTTATGAATGTATGAACTAATAATATTCTGTAGCATTTACAACTTTTCGTCACATTATCTTAGACAGTTTTATTCTGATTAAAATTTCAAACTGTAAAATAGAGCCAAAAATGTTAACCTTAGAGTAATAATTACTGAGTATGTGTATTTTTTACAATGTAAATTATTCTGATTTCAATAATAAAATACAATAAATAACAGTTTTTGAGTTTTATTTATTAAATTTATTTTAATTCGACCTTGAACCACGATTTCATCCATACTTCGTGTGTTCCTCTTTCACGTCGCCCCATAGCTATTATAGTGTTTTGTTTTTATGCTGGGAGATAGGAGGGTGGAGAGTGACGTAGGTTACTTTTTACCGCGCTCTCTCATACCCATGAGAATGTTTTGTTAGTTGATACATGTTTAGTAGTTGCAGACGTTGTTAATAGATGGCGTTAGTAATATTCATTTGCAAGTTCTGAATCACGCTATCAAATGCTAATGTTATTTCGAATCTAAATGATCAATTTAATCAATTGATTAATGACAACTTAGGTTGATTCTTTGTAAAAACTACTTGCATGTAATGCGAGTATTTCTAGCTCAACAAATCATCTGAGCAACACAATCAAATGTATAGTGACATCTACTTCAAATTAACAGCCTTTTATTTGTCTGAACAGTTTTTAGCTGATTGAAGTAACAAAAGAGCATATAGCACACACATCGAACGAATATTTCTTAGTCCTCTGGGTAGCAGAAAATGTTTCTATACATGCATTTGACAATCATACTAATATTATAAAGGCGAAGGTTTGTGATTGTATATGTTTGTTACTTCTTCACGTCTAAACGTCTGGAGCGATTTTCATGAAATTTGGTCGGGAGTTAGCTGACACTATGGATTAACATATAGACTACTTTTTACTGTGGGTAAATATCTTACTCCCACGGGACAATCGATATAACGATTTATTTAACGCGGACGAAGCTGCGAGGTTCAGCTAGTATTTAATAAAAATAATCGGATTGCAAGAAGGTGACACGAGTTTATACTCTTTTTATTTAAAATTTCGTTCCCAAACAGTAAAAACGGGACCCTGTTGCTAAGACTCCGCTATCCGTCTGTCCATCCATGTCATCCATGTGTCCATCCGTGTCACCAAGCTGCATTTCATGAACTGTTATAGCTAGACGGTTGATATTGTCACATGATTTATTTCTGTTGCCATTATAACAACAATGTGCTGAAACCGAACAACACTAATATATTTTTTCTATACTATAACGAATTCTTTGTGCTCCCGACTCCCAGGATTTTAGGTTTACGTAGCCAAAAAGCAAATATCCGAACTCTTATAGATACGTCATGTCTATCTAAAAATATATTAAATTTAGAGGGGGAGGTCCACATACATGGAACTGAAAGTAAAAAAAAACATCTTACCTAAACGTGTATGGTGTCTATAGAAAGGCATTCAAAAATGACTCTGAGGTTTTTAAAACCATTTTTTCTCAAAGTCGATTGTGTAAGAGATAAACCCTTTCAAAACTGTAAAATGTACCCCTCCCCCCTCTAACTTTTAAACTCAGAGACTTTTAAAACTACTCTAATGTTGTAGATATCAAGGAAAACTTTCGAAACGAAAATTTGTTCGATCAAGGTAAGGTTAACAGTTTTTGTAATATAGCACTTTTTCAAAAACCTAATAATACTACTTTGTAATTCATACAAACACTGAAAAACAAACTTATATTTACAGTTGGAAAGCTTTTCAACTATGTTTATAGATAATGGTACGGAACCGTTCATGCGCGAGTCCGACTCGCACTTGATCCAATTTATTAATTTAATTACTATAAAGTAAATCTGAATTCATATTAATTAGTATCTCATCCTATTTTCGAGTATAGATATTGAATGATAGTCTAACATATCACTCTGTAACGAAGAAACAGCTAGATTCAGTGTATTAATTATTGTAATGAACCCGTACCTAATGAACACATGCGTTACATACATAACCGTAACTTATATACAAATATGAAATTCCTTGAGCTATTTAGATATTTTGATCGCCGATAATTCATATATCGTTCAACTTAATCTTCAGCAACGCAAACTCAAGTAGGATCTTATCTTTGTTTGATTACAGATGTTCTTAGGCGGTAGCTACTGGACAAACAGATGGACTACTCATTTTCAAGTATATTACACAAACAAATCATGTTATTATGTTCATTAACGAAATAATTCATCCATCCATCAGCCTTTTCATGTCCACTGCTGAACATAGGCCTCTCCTAAATGGTGCCACTACAACCGGTCCTGTGCCCTCTGAACCCAACGGTTTCCCGCTGTCTTCTTCAGGGCATCAGTCCACCTGGTAGGGAGGCGACCTGTGTTCCTTTTACATCATATATCATTGTACAATGCGACAAAATGATGGGTTTGAGTACTACAAATATTATTATATTCTTTAATTATATTTTTCTATTTAAATAGAAGCTTGTTTTTTAATATATTTTTTAATATCTATTAATTTATTTCGTCATCAATTTGTAGTCCCAGACTAATATTATTTATATTCTTTTTGTTTTTCTTTATCAAATATGATTAACAAATACATGTAATGTTAATACAAGCAAAACACAATAAAGCACAGTTAGTAAAATTATTCTATATAGGTACCGTATGCACAAATAATAGCACATTATGAGCGCATAAAATATCATTCATTTACATGCAGCTAAATTTATTTTCAGGCCATAACTTTGCTTTATTGAAAATAACAGCCCAATTTCCCTAAAACTGCTGCGTTAATATCTTTTTAACCGACTTCCAAAAAGGAGGAGGTTATCAATTCGTCTGTATTTTTATTTATTTTTTTTTTTTTTTTTATATTTGTTACCTCATTTCTCCGGACTGGGTGAACCGATTTAGATGATTTTTTTTTTATTTGAAAGGTAGTGCGTGTCATAGGGTCCCATTTTTTTTTAGTATTTTTTTGACTAGGGCATCCATAAGAAAAACCCATAAGTCTTAAATTTGCATTTTCAATGTACGCGATAAATGTATGAATAACTCAATATCCCGCCAACCGATTTTGATGATTCTTTTTTTATTAGAAAGGATGTACTCCAGGGGTAGTCTGATAAGAGTTTGATAAGGTTCTAATCATAGGATCTTCAACTTTTTGGAGCAAAATAATAAAATTAGTGATAGTCGGCCGAACCTTAGCTGGAGAAGTCCAATTGAGTAAAATATAGAATAAAATTACTATGTAGGTATTTACTATGAAAAATTTGACCTTCAACTCTTCAATCCTGATGATGCAGGGGTACTGCTAGCCTGAACTATAAAAGTTGGTCGTTTGATGTTTGCGAATATATAATGAAATTGTTAAGCAAATTCATGGGACAAAAATTTGACCTTCAACTCCTCAACCCTGATGATGCAGGGGTACTTAAAGCCAAAACCATAGGAATAAGCCATTTGGTGCTTACGTATATGTTATAAGATTACTGAGCAAAAACATAAGATGAAAAATTTGACCTTCAACTCCTCAACCCTGATGATGGAGGGGTACTTCAATCCTAAACCATAGAAGTTGGCAATTTGGTGCTTACGGTTATGTAAAGAAAATACTAAGCAAAAATATAAAATCAAAAATTTGACCTTCAACTCCTCAACCCTGATGATGAAGGGGTACTTCAATCCTAAACCATAGGAGTTGGCAATTTGGTGCTTACGGTTATGTAAAAATAATACTAAGCAGAGGCACAAAATTAAAATTTTGACCTTCAACTCCTCGACCCTGATGATGAAGGGGTACTTCAATTCTAAACCATAGGAGTTGGCAATTTGGTGCTTACGGGTATGTAAAAATAATACCAAACAGAGGCACAAAATTAAAATTTTGACCTTCAACTCCTAAACCCTGATGATGCAGGGTACTGCAAGCCTGAGCCATAGAAGTTAGCCACCTGGTACTAACGTATATGTTATAAGATTACTAAGCAACAATATAAGATGAAAAATTTGACCTTCAACTCCTCAACCCTGATGATGGAGGGGTACTTCCAGAGGGGGCGCCCTGTTTGTATGAATTGTAAAAGTGTTTTATGTTTAATTTTTGTGAATATGTAGATGCACAAAGCAAACTTAGAGGCTTTATTTAAATACAAACATAAAAATATAGTCACTAAAAAGTGTAAAATAAAAACTTTTTAACAAAAAATATCTACCGACTTCCATGTCACAAAAAAGTAAAAAATAATTTAAATATATTTTGGTCTAGAACATACTCAGTACTTAGTACATAGTTCTGAAGTCGGTGCTCATATAGGACGTAGTTACCGTCGTCCAGCGAAATATGTCGAGCACCGACTTCAGGACTATGTACTAAGTACTGAGTATGTTCTAGACCAAAATATATTTAAATTATTTTTTACTTTTTTGTGACATGGAAGTCGGTAGATATTTTTTGTTAAAAAGTTTTTATAATAAATAATATTAACGCTGCGTTATTGTAAATTTTATAGCAAAATCTGAAATAGGATATTTGTATTTATTAAACTGAACATTATTATAGTAATCCGATTATTCACGTTTATATGAAAAAAATGTTTATATTTGTTATTTGTGTTAAAATCGAAATGTGATACGTACTTTTAGTTCGTTTGTTTTTCTATGATATTAAAAAAATGGAAAATACCTACTACTATGCTACTATGCTTAAGCTAGAGTATCCTACAAATAATTCACATTTACACAAATTAAGTCAGTCAATAAAACAAACAATACATAATTTGAACAGGACTTATAGCCTTTTTTTCGAGGGAGAAATCTTCATAAGGTACCCGACGCAGTGGGAGGACGCAGGGTTATGTGGGATTTTTACCGCCCTAAAACCCCCCCGGTGGCCGTCCTCGGCGCTACAAAGAGGACTCCGGAATCTCCAAAGATCTCTTACGATAGACAGGGGATACCATACTCTATTCTGATCCCGGAACTACAGGAACGAATACTTATTATAGCCTAATGATTGAATCTCGGTAACTCAATCATAGGTTCGAGATTCGAATCCCAGGCACGCAATACTTTTTTTTCTTAAAATATGTGCGCATTAGAAATTAATTAGGTATTAATATTTTATTTTATTGTGAGGAAACTTATACCCTTGAGAGTTTACAAAAGAGTTCTTAAAGACGTGTTACGTCTATCAATTCGCAGTTAGTCAAGCCTGATCTTATTCTGAGAGAAGACCCAAGCCCATCAGTGGGATAATAATGGGTTTAAAACGTTTATAAGTTTATTAACTCGTCAGACTAGGAAACTGAATGATTTTCAGCATTGACTTGAGGAAAGGAAATTACTGATTCTATCTGTGTAACGAAGTTAACTTTACTTTCTGTGGATTCCTTCTAAGTTTTATATGCAATAAAATATCTATTTTTTACAAAAAGCTGTATATGTTTGTTTTTTAAATCGACTAAAAAAAGTAGGATATTTGTATATTTATCTCGTTACTTCATCACTGTTGCTGGATGTTGATGAGTTTTTTACTTATAAATATATTGGAGAGCTGGTATTTCTGTTTAAATTTGGACGAGATCCGACATGTAGTTTGAGTTATTTCCAATAAAGGGTATTTAGTTAACCTTCACTAGGTCGAAAAGCATTGTAATGTTTGGAGTTGGTCTCATACCAGTGTAGTGACCTTCCGCAATCCATCAAGAGATGGCGCTACTAGTATTCTGAAACACGCTATCGAAGTATTCTCAATGTGGCAACCTCCCGCAACTCATCAAGACATGGATTTGGTGATGTCCCGATGAAACTAAACTTAGTCAGAAATATTACGTTTAAACAAAAAATAGAACATCACTAAAAAGCGTAATAATACAACCTAATCCGAAGCGACAATAATTAACAATAATTTAAATAAACGTTAACTTAGTACAATGTTCTGAAGTCTTAAACCTTCTAGTTATTATTAAATTGCGCTATACAATTGCTAACTAAACCAAGACAAATTACTCAAAACGGCAAAGAAAAAATCTCTACCGTCAACGAAATTAGCGGCAAAATAAGCCAACATCATGTTTCGCTAATTAAAAAAGTTATCAGCAAAACAGCAGTTCTGGGGCGTTCTAATTTTGCTCATAAAAAGTTGCTTCGTGTCATCCCGTGCCGTCATTACCCGACCCAATTTAAGCATTAGGTCGCGGTTAAAAGTAAAACCCAGGCCTTCTGGTACTTAAGACCTTACTTATGACATTAGACCTAACCTTTACGAGAACTGTCTATACTTTTTAGATGTTGCGCCAACGTCAGGCATCCCAGTCCCTGGAGTTCCGGGTCCAAAATAGGGCTACGGTATCCCCTGCCTGTCTTAAGAGGCGTTTAAAAGGGGCGTCCGGGGTTGCGGGCGGGTAGAGTGAAAGTTCGAACCGTCCGGCCAGGCGACCCCGGGAAGGGCTGCGGCATGTGTGGTCGCATGCCGCCGTAAAGACCAGAAGTTGCGGTGAGCGTTTAAGACAGGGAAGAGCCTGAAAAGGAGGACTCCGGGATCTCCAACGGAACACAACTCCATGCAGCGCTGAGGACGGCTACCGGGGAGTTTTAGTGCGATAAGAATCCCGTATAACTCGTGTCGCTCCCACGGCGTCGGGTACCTTTTGAAGGTTTCCCCTTCGAAAACATTAAAAAAAGCCATGATATGCTTTTAATCCTCTTCTATATAAGGGAATCCATGTCCAGATATTCAATGCAAATAGCAGCCATTCGAAAACGTATTATTTTATTTTGTTTAAAACACGAAGCATCACAAGGGTTATTTAAAAGACAGCGTATTATTTCCGTCTGAATATACACATAAGTCTCCATTAGTTAGTACTTCTCCAGCTAGTGATGTATCCTTTTAATTCAAATTTTTTTCTGGCTCCCATAAGTCTTATTTACCCCTAGTTGAGTGGCGACTTGTATTACTTTTACCTACATGTGTTTGCGTAGTGTAGTACGTCGTTACCGCGTCCGACTATATCTTCTTCTAGTTTCATAGAGATAAAACCACAAAATTCGAATTTTATAAAATCATTTTTTACATTTAACAGGAATAAAACACTAAAACTCACATTTACGAAATATGAACTCATGGCGCAAAAAGACTACACGGAATGTCATTACGCGACATTTTCATATATGTACTCCGAGCGTCATTGTGAGCTACGAACTGTACGGTACTTTGATCGTTAATTCGGAGCGATAACACTTATAATGGCCTGCGTTATTACCGTAAAAAGTTCGGAAAAACGTGAAATTTTATTCCCCAAAGAGGGTATTTAGAGCGAGAGTTCTGATGTTGTTTTAGAATGGCTCCATTGGGAATACCTGAAATATTAGAATGCTTATTCCGTGATAGCTTAATTGAATTTTTTTGTACGAATAATTCGATTTACGAGTTAAAAATTGAACTTTAAACCAGTATTTGGTGTCTCGAAAAATTACATTTTAATTTAATTACTACTTTTTAACTAGTATTATACTTGATAGGCCACCACGATTATTTGTTAATACAGCTACTTAATAACTTAAGAGATAATGAATTTCACACTTTTTTAGGTATTCTCAGTCTTAAGTATGTTCTTGCCACTGACATAGATCATATGCACAATAAGAGAAGAACAAAAACGTGCAGTCATATTTAGACACCCAGGAGTATTCGTTGTTTTAATCTCATTAAAGAATTCTAGAGCAGTGGTAGCCTAATGGTTGAAATTTGCCCTCTCGATCGGGAGGTCCGAGGTTGAAACCCAGACATGCACCACTGATTTTTCTAAATTATGTGCGTATGAGAAATTAATTATCACTGATTTTCGGTGAAGGAAAACATCGTAAAAAAACCTACACACCCAAGAGTTCTTTAAAAAACAAGTCTCTCGAAGGTGTGCGATTTCCACCAATTCGCACTTGGCCAGCGCGGTGGACTATGGTCTAAAACTCTCTCATTCTGAGAGAAGAACCGTGCCCAGCAGTGGAACAATAATGGGTTGACACCATTGACTTCTTAATTTAACCATCAAGTTAACTGCATGCTCGTTGGCTATACCCTAATTTAAAACCTACATCACACTCCGAACACCATAGTACAGAGACATATTCAACAACAAATTAACACCTATTGCTAATACACCTATACCTAATGCTTAGTCTAAACGAGATCCTGTTTTCAAAAAACCGACCACGACCCAACTATCCTGACCCGACACCTCAAAACTATGTCAAGGGCCGATAAAATTCCGTTCCGAAACCTTCCCAATAAGAAGTCGGTTAAAAAGTCCAATGACGAGCTAAACAAGTTTAAATTCAGAATAGCTTCACGCTTGGCGCTTACCAACACGAAGGAACTAAATAGACTCCTAAAAGGATTACCTTTTACCATTAGGATTATTAAATCCTAATGGTAATTTCTTTACACATAATAATCGTAATAAAGGATGTTATTACTCCATTTCACACATTTCATTTAAATATTCAGGGCCTTTTTAGGCCATTTACTGCAATATAATTATTGGCGAGTACATCAACAATGATTGTTTTGAAAAAACGCCATAAACTCCTGCTAAGGACCCAACTTACATCTTACATATATTTCCCTGATGTGTCGAAAAGTATTATTGCTGTTAAAGCAGTGATAGCCTAATAGAGCCTAATGGTTAGCCTTTGGATAGCTTAATGGTTGAAACTTGCCCTCTCGATCAGGAACTCCGAGGTTCAAACCCAGACACGCAGCTCTGATTTATGTGCGTATTAGAAATTAATTATCATTGCTTTTCGGTGAAGGCAGACATCGTGAGGACACTTACACAATCTCAAGAATTCTTTACAAAAATAAGTTCTCCGAGGTGTATGAAGTCTACTAATTCGCACTTGGCCAGCGCGGTGGACTATGACCTTAACTCTCTAATTCTAAGAGAAGAGCCGTGCCCAGCAGTGGGCCAATAATTGGCAGACGAGAGATTATTGCTCTTTCAAATCCGTAGCGTAGTTTTAAAGATCTAAGCATATATAGCGACAGACACCGAGAAGCGACTTTGTTTTACACTATGTATTAAGGTCGAAGGTTTAACGTGCCACCGAAACATAGTAGTGCACAACACATTTTGACCCCAGTGGTAACTAATCCATTTCCCGTACGCGTCAACAATTATTAACTCTACAGATCAGTTAAAACAAATAAAAGTCAGTTTAAAATATTTAATCTTAATTAATATGATTTAAAGACCAAACTGAAATGAAATATTGAATTCACCCAAACGATAAAGGTATTTCCAGACGAACGCGTCCTTCGAAGCATGCCGGAAGTGCTTCCGTTCCGTCGTCAGTATATTATTCGAAACCATTACAAGGTTCAGAGAAATTGAGTGTATAACAACGCTTTTTTTATTTATTTGTACCTAACAATAAGGCAGACAGGCCACCTGATAAAAACGTCGTCTATTGACATTTGCAACACCAGAGGAATCGCCAATGCATCGCCGGCTTTGAAGCAAAGCTTTTTTTGCACCTTTATTAAAGAGGTCCATGTCTGTCACATCTTGCACGTTCATCCAAGACTGTTCCAACTGAACTGTGGATTATGTCTGTTTTTATGGTAGGACGTAAAACCAACAAAGCAGTGACATTTTCTCTTGAGATTTTATCTAAGTCCTTAGTAGCAATGCGCCTCTGATAGGTTTTATAGGAGATAAATGTTTTGTATTTTGGCTAGGGATCGTAGTCGCGACCCCGGGAAGGACGGCGGTATATGTGGTCGCATACCGTCGTAAAGACTAAACGGAGCGGTGGGCTCAGCCGCCCATCTGGGAGGAGCCCGATGGGGCAACGCGCTCAGAGGATTCCGGTTGCGGTCGGACCGAGTTCCCGGAGTCCTGTTTTTAGCGCCGAGGACGGGCACCGGGGGGGTTTTAGTGCGGTAAAAATCCCACATAACCCTGCGTCGCTCCCACAGCGTCGGGTACCTTTTGAAGGTTTCCCCACTCGAAAACAAAAAAAAAGGGATCGTAGTCAGGGGTGTACTGCAGTAGCGAGGAGAAGCCCGCCCATTGATACGCACTAGTGGTAAAATAATGATTATACTCAAACGATAAAGATATTTCCAGACGAACGCGTCCGTCGAACCGTGCCGGAAGCGCTTCCGTTCCGTCGACAGTACATTATTCGTAAACACTACAAGGTTCGAAGAAATTGAGAGTATAACCACGCTTGTTTTTATTATAGGATATAAAACAAACGATCAGGGACACTTTCTCCGTAGAGAGTAGAACCAGTGTAGGTCGAGCGGGGAGGTACTGCCGGCACACTTGTTTTTAGCTAGAAGCAGTTCTTGCGTTTCGGTGGAGGAATGTTTTTATTAGCTTCCTTTTATATGAGGCAACCATTTTGTTCCTTCAAGGCAGAAATGCATGTTTGATTGACTTCAAATAAAACATAAAGTTGCATGTCTCTGGGTGGCAGTGACCACTTCCCATCATGTAAATTGGATGCATATATCCTACTTCAAACGACATAAAAAAGGGTTTATCTAAGTCCTCTGTAGCAACGCGCCTATGATCTATTTCATGAAAGATAAATGTTTTTACATTTGTCATGTAATGGATACTCAGCGTATATAGTTTTGAATTTTTTTTTGACCGATGCTTCGGTCTAGTTTCATGGATCGTGATCAGACCCAAAGAATATATAACCTTACTTACCCTACGTGAGGTTAATATTTGTTTTCAGGTCCCATATCACAATACCACAATAAAATTGGTATTAAATTAATTAATTACTAAATTTTAGTATTTAAATTTAAAAACCTTAGCGTCTTATCATTACGTATCATAATTTATAGTATGCCCACCTGTGGCGGGAATATAGAGGATTTCAAGAACTTTGTCATTTTATTGTACCCATGTTCCACAAATAATAAATGGAATAGTTGTATCCTTACAGATTAAGCTTTGCCTTATTTTTGATTTACGTGTAAATGCAAAAATTTTATGTCCTGATTTTTCCCATAAGCAATATTTGTAACATCAAAATGACAAATCAATGAATATTGTTTCTGTTTATTATTAGAATTAGCTCGTATTGATTCTATTAAAATGTCACTCGACTTGTTTATAGGAAGTATTGTCAAGCATCGACTTTCTTAAAAACTCCTTCAGTCAATAAATATGTCCATTTTTATTAACTTTCTTTTAGTCACTCTTCGACTACCTACGTGACGGCGACCATACCAGCCTTTTTTTTGTTATCGAGGGGGAAACCTTCAACAGGTACCCGACGCCGTGGGAGCAACACCGGGTTATGTGGGAATTTTTACCTCACTAAAACCCCCGTGGTGGCCGTCCTCAGCGCTGTGAGGAGAATTCCGGGATCTCCTACAGAACACAACCAGAGTCCCGATGTCCTTTTCGGGCTCTTCCCCAGTGAGCATTTGAGGTCACCGTATCTTCTGGTGTTTACGACGGCATGCGACTACACATGCCGAGGGTCGCTTGTCTGGACGGTTCGACCTCCCACTCTAGCACACTAGCCACCCGCAACCCCGGAAGGCCTTTTTAGTCGCCTCTTACGACAGGCAGATGATACCGTAGCCCTATTGTATAGCCCTATATTTATTAGCTCTTGCAAGATCATTACTGGTTATAAATATCCCTTAGAAAGCCAATTTACTATATGCATGTGATTCGATTCCGAATGAATGTCGCAACTACATTTATTTCTGCCTAATAGCAACGGGAGTAAATTCGTTTTTCCTTTCATAGCAAACTTTAAGGATAATACCGCGTCGAAGGTGGTAAATATAAAAAAATATTAATCAGTCGCAAACTCATACGTACTCGGGGGAAACTAGTTTAAATATGTAAATACAAATGATGAAGTTTCAGAACTGCTCATTATGTATGTATTCGTCATTAGAGTAAGTTGGTAGTTTCTACTCGGATACCTCTATAATTTCATAACTGTATAACTTGTTTGAAAGGGATCAATTTTGAGTGCCTTTCCTTTGATACGTTTATAGTTAAGGCTAGTTTTCGGAATCGGATATTACTTTATTAGAATAAAACAATCTTGAAACTTGATAGAATAATATACCTTGAACGAGTAGGTATAACTGGAGCCATCCTTGTGTTCTGGGATCAGAATAGGGCTACGGCATTCCCTGCCTGTCCTGAAAGGCGACTAAAAGGGGGCCTTTTAGTCGCCTTCTGGGGTTATGAGCGGCAAGAGCGGGAGCTCGAACCGTTCAGCCCGGTGACCGGGGAAAGGACGGCGCTGTCCGTGATCGCATACCATCGTGGGCCCAGCGGAGTCTCCCCAGGTGAGCACCTGGGGGGACTGTGGTTGTGTTCCTTTGGAGGTTCCGAAGTCCTAGTGCCGAAGTCGTAGTGCCGAGGACAGCCACCGACTGCTTTTAGTGTGGTAAGGATCCCACATAACCCTGCGTCGCTCCCACAGCCTTTAAAAGGTTTTCCCGGCGAAAACCAAAAAGTTATTACTTTTATACCTATTTAAACAGAGAAACAGTTCTTCCATTTCGTTGGAAAAGCATGGATCTTTCTTTAAATCAATCCCCAATACGATAGGGGTCCCATATGAGGTCCCATAAATTCTTGACTTCAACTACCAAACTAAACGAAAAACTAAATAAGAATCACTCGTCTATAAACTCGTCTTAACACACTAACCAAAATGAAGTTTAAACCAAAACACAGCCGCAAGTAAAGCTTTTATAATTTTGCGCAAAATGGGGAATGTTTAGCTTGTGAAGATACTCGCAGGCGATGCCGATTAGGAAAAGTTATACTAGATGTAAAATCCAGCTTCTCTATAAACAGCCCTAAACGGGTTAGAACAGCTGAAGTTATAATCGGCGGTGATTTAGGTCGAAATTTGAATTTACCGGGTCGCTACTATGAGAGTTGTAAACTGTCGAAATTGGAGCAAGGTCTTAATTCACTTCCAAGTAGTATTGACAGTAATTTTATACAATTAGCCATATGTGTAAAGGAAAGGTCCTATTATCGTTTGTATTTAATGTCCATCTATATATTTTATATCAAAAAGTATAATGAACGAGTGTTTACTAGACGCAATTTGTAAGTTCACTAATGGCCATTCTTTTAATATTGATAAATATCTAAAAAAGGTAATATTATATTAGAAGCAAATGAGCAAGCAGTCCACCTGATGGCAAAACGTGATAACAGAACAGTTTCGCCCATAACTGAATTAAGAAAAGGCTTATCACAGCACAGGTTGCCAGAGATGCGCTGCAACCCTTAAAAACTGGGTTTAAACGCCTAGAATAAATATTGTTGTTCTCATAATTGTTCGATTGCTACTTACATATTATGTCTATGTCGGCGGGACACCGCATATTACCGAAAATAATTATTTTAGTAAGTTTTTAAAAGATCCAAAATTGTTTGCTTATTAAATTAGCAATATTAAGAGATTTCTAAAATTATGAATTTAGTTTACCCTCGATAAAATTGTTATTGTCACCTCGCCCAAATTTATTATAAAAAGGCGAGCGTCTGCCGGTAGAAAAGATTCTTGTTTAAACGTCGAAGCGATCGGATCTCCTCAAGTGTGAATAAATCGAAGAAGAATAACTCCTGTGTTTTACTTGAAATCTTCAAGAATGGACAGTAATGAAAACTCCTGGCCTTCCTGATGTTACGCTTCTCATCGTTAAATATGAAAAACAAACTCACGGTAGCGAAGACGCAAATCGGCCACGTGACTAGATATTATGCAAGAGGCTAAGTTACAGATTTGCACCAAATACGTTCACGTCAGAGTCGATTGCTCAATAGTAGCAATCTTTTGCCGAGCTTATATAAAATCCGATAGCCATGTTTGTTCTATGGCCTAAATTGTATCCATTTGGATTTGCTTAAAAGTAACAATCCATCTATGGCCAACCTTAGATAACAGTCTAATGGCCATATTTATACTATGGCCTAAATCTCATTTTGATTCTTCACGATGGTACTTAATGACCAAAAATGTCTTCTGTTCTAACCTTGTCAGTAATGTGTTTCCGAGATCATTATTTCTATTGTTTTGTTTTATATCAAAAAAGGCATTGTTCCTGCTGATACTTTGTGGTTGAATGGAACTTGTTTTTGTTTTAGAGCTATTTTCGACCTCGGAACACAAAGGGAAGTATTTGTGAACTTTTTTAATGTTCTCGCCTCGGAGATTTATTACATGCTAGCTATTAACAGCGTCTTGCTTCGCTGTTATGTTTTAGCTTAGCTGCAGAATTTCCAGTGGTTAATTTTGGTTTCTTACAATAGAGGTTTGGTATTCGATACAATATTTTAGATTTGCAAACAATGAATCACCGTCTTGTACGTACTCGTAAATATAAAAAAAATCTTTAGAAGTAAGTTATTGGGAACTGAGAACTTGTTGTTGGTACGCCTTACAATTTTGTTAATTTTATCTTTTTTTATGATACAATTAAATTAGCAATCGAGCGTGGATGCATGGGAAGCGGCCACTACCGTCAATTGACATCTGCAAGCTATTTTATATAGAACAAGATTCTCCCGATACTGCTTAGGGCTAAGATGTATAAAAGTGACCTGGCAAACACACATTTCCACCGAAACGCAAGAAATGCTTCATGCTTGAAATAAGTATTAGTATGCCTTATAGACTTGTTGTGTTAGAATTCAACTTGAGCTTTATAGATTTAACTATTCTTTTTTCATTAAATTATAATAGTCGTCCTAGACCTTTTTTCTACTTTCTATTAGTAGTTAAGTTTTTGTATAGTACATTATACTCTCATATATTATTTTTAGAATTTGTTAGAGAAGGAAGGTGATGTTTTGCAATAATCAACTACTACATAATCAATAACTGTTTTTCAAGTTATTTCAATAGATTATTTTTTTAAATTACTTGATTAGAAATCCGTTTCCTTCTTTGAAAAAATAACTGAAGGAAATGCTATTACCTTAATTGACTTGACAGAATTAATAATTCACGTTACAGTAGAAACTGAGCCAGATATAAAAAAATGGCTGATGAGCTATCCAAAATCCATCAATAGGTACAACTTAAATTTTAATGTTAGATGGTTCTTTTTGACTATACCTTATAAAATAGGTTCTAAAGTCAGTAACCCTTTACAAATATTACATTTCAACGATCACCGTCAGCCTGCAGCTAGATCTAATTGTCGGGATTAAGATCCACAAACAAGACCGCTAATTAGCGTTCATGTCATTGTGGGGCTTGTTCCTGTTAATTGGTTAATCGCTTATTGTTCCCGTATTTTCCTTTATTGTTTCAAAGTCTAGACTGAACTGTCGACTTCAATAAAATAACAAGTCTCTTTAATTGGACTAGGCGACTCACCTTTGAGTTTATTATTATACATTATGATAAAATAATCACACGAACATGAAGTTGAACAGGTAGTAAATGATGGCTTATATTCGTGTAAATTTTCAATCGAATCCATTCCTCAGGTAGGTCAGGGTTACAGATGCATCTTTCGCGGACCTTTCGGAGCCAATAGAAGAGCGAGTGTTGCTCCTGTTCCTCTACATATAGAGGTTATGTAAATCGCAAATAGTGCAAAGTGTGGTGCGTAAGGATACAGTTAGTGTTGTGTGTCGTGATATGGAACCTAAAAAAGAAAAACGAACTAGACGTAGGGTAGATAGGTTAATTTACCACTAGTGCTTGTCAACGGTTTCTCTCCGCTACCGCAGTTTGGCCGTGACCACGATCCATGCAAGTGGGTCGAAATATCGGCAAAAAGAATTCTATAAGAATTCGTAAACCGAATATCATAAGTACCCGTTAAGTATTATAATGTATCAATTCCGCGATAATACTAGTCTAAAATCATACTCTACATATAGATTTACAGGGATATAATGCACCTATAAGCATTTTTAAAAAATATATTATAACCTTTTGATGACTTACAAATTTAAAAAACTAAATTAAGTTGACAAAAACAATCTATTTGGGATGTTTTAGTTGATTTTGTTGTAAATATTTTTATTTTGTGTATTGATTATAATGATGTCAATGGAAATGACATTTTCTTTCTGCCTTTAGTTTAAATTATATCACTTTCAATATATGATTTTAGACTAATATTATCGCGGAATTGACACATTTCAATACATTACTATAGTCCGACTTTTAATTCGATGCAGTAAACTGACAGTTCCAATGTTGCAGGTTTTTGGTGATAATTAAATAGTCATGTGACAAGAGAATGAATGATTCAATTTCAGTTCAATATTTTTTTAGCAAAAAAAAAATAATATCCCACTTTGTTAACCTAACGTGAATAAATGTGATAATTATAACCTGATTAATAATAATTATGTGAAAATGATTATGAAAATGGTGATGAGGTCTAATGACAAGCGAACCAAAATGATACTTTCTAAAATAAACAAGAAAAAAAAAGACCATAAATATCGGGATAGTAATTTTTTTGTACCAGAAGGAAAGTTATGTTTTGTAGTCTTCTATAAGGTATTTTATGAATAATTAAAGGCGAATGGCAGAACGGCATGTTTTTTTTTATTGTTTTGTTAAATAATTTGTATTACTGATTTGTACTATTGAGGCGAGTAACCCATTTATTTTCATGTAAATGTCCCATTATTAAAAGTTTGGATTAATTAATAACATAAATAAAAAAGATTTTAATAAAACTAAACGTAATTATTTTTAGAATGTGAACCATATTAAAAACAATTCATTCAATTTTTTGAATGAACGAGGTCATGACTATTAAGTTAAATGTGGTATCATTATTTTCTTAAGTGACATTAGCTTACGTCAGTTTACTGCATCGAATTAAAATTCGGACTATATACATGCACTGCATGGTCCCGCTACCAGAGTTTCACCGTGACCACGATCCATGCAACTGGGTCGAAATATCGGCAAAAAGAATTCGAAAAGAATTCAAAAACCGCATATCGTGAGTACCCGTTAAGTATTAAAATTATATTACTTTCAAGTTAAATAAAGATGCTCACAGTGCGTTTAACATACCAACAAATGAACTACATAATCACTTTCTATTAAAATGTCATAAAAAATATTAAAAGCTATATTTTATTTAATAGGTCAAACTTTAAAAGGCTCTTTAATCAAATTAATGAATGGAATAAAATACAAATTTCCTGTTTATCAGCGAAACTGAACGAGAAGTTCCGATGAATCCATCAATCATGGATTTTATTAAAATATATAAATCAGTTTGTACGTAAATGGAAGCAGTACTAATGAAAAGCAATTTTAAGGTCTATGTATATTATAAAATTGTAGCTAGGCATTAATATTTCTGTTCCTGTAGTTCTGGGATTAGAATAAGGCTACGGTATACCCTGCCTGTCGTAAGAGGCGACTAAAAGGGGCTTTCGGGTTGCGGGCGGCTAGAATTGGAGCTCGAGCCATTCGGACAGGCGACCCCGGGAAGGACGGCGGTATGAGTGGTCGCATACCGTAAAGACTAGACGGAGCAGTGGGCCCTGCCACCCATCTGGGAGAAGCCCGATGGGGCAACGCGCTCAGTTGATTCCGGTTGCGTTCCTTTGGAGATCCCGAAGTCCTTCTTGTAGCGCCAAAGAGGGCCATGGGGGGTTTCAGTGTTTGCTTTTTGGGGAGTTTTTTTTTATAAAAGATTCGTAACATTTACGTTTCTCCTTTGCTAGCAACACGTTGTCACTTTTCAGTTCTTTAGACTTAGAGTTATTACTTTATTAAAAATAGTTTCAACTAAATTTGATTTACCAAAATTTTGAGTTCAATCCCTCTCAATCTCGCCATGCGATATTTAAACAAACCTCAGTGCTTCATAACAAATTAAATACTGCAAATGAAAACGAAATTGGCATGAACAAATTGCGTAGATTCAACAAATACGAATATTTGTGTAGTTGATTGCCTAATCATAGGCTAAATATTCTATTTGTTTTGCCAATAACGTTCATTTATAGAACATATTGAAACCTGGTACCTAATAAATTGTGCTGAATATTATTTCTAAAATATATATTCGTAATACTCCTGTGTAGTAAGCAGTGTATGTAGATATACGCATATTTTATCATTGTCGTACCTACTTGGCTTTTTTTCCTTTCAATCATTATTTTAACGCAGTGAGAATTGTTTATTTAAAAATTCATTTAATTTACAGTTTTAAGAAATTTTAATCAAAATATAAATGTAAAGGTATTAAAAATGTATATATCGTTGTAATCATATTTACTATACATATAACAAATCAAAATAATATAGTTGTGATAAAAAAGGAACTTTCCTCCTCTTTTTCTGGGCGGAAGCGCCATATTTTAAAATTACGTAAATAGCATAAACTCTGACAACTGTTCATCAATTCGCACTTGGCCAGCGCGGTGGACTATGACCTAGAACTCTCTCATTCCGAGAGAAGACCCATGCCGGGTTGACGATGACTCTGACAACTGAGACACTCATAGCCCCACAGTAGGATTTTCTCCTGTGTCGTAGGTAACATGGTCACACACAAGACGAATACACAAACACCCAGACCCAGAACAGGAATCTAAACTCATCATTCAGATACCTGTCTGGCCGGGAATCGAACCCGGGGCTCATTGCACGTCAGACCGGTATGTTAACCGCTCCGCCATGCAGGTCGTCGGTGTTACTTGCGTGTGAAATGAAATGTCTTTATTTTGTATAGGCCTGCGGGGGCACTTACAAATTGTCAGTTACATTTTTTTTCTTACACTACCACCGGATCGGAATACGACCTCAACTGAGAAGATCCGGCAAGAAACTCAGCGCGTTTGTAGTTTTTTCTTATTTATATTCATTTTTTTAATATTATTACAATCATGTTTTTTTTACATGGTAATGAAAGTTAGCTCCAGTATCTTGCCTTACAGTTCAGTAAAAGATAGCCCTGTTTGGCAAGATACGCTACACTTTGACATTTATTAAATATACTATAGTAATGCATATTATTGCTCAGTCCCAAGCTGTTTTGTCTTCTATGTAATCAGAAATTTTATAATACGCGTGTGATATTAAATCACCGCAAGTAACACCGCGGGTAAAAATGTATATTAATTAAATACAATATTATGACCTGGTTTTGAACTTCAGTACAATCAAGTCACCTTTAGTTTATAAGCAAAATTTAATATATTTAAACCATTACTCTCGCGTCGATGAATATTTTGATAAATTATGAACCTGTATTAATTCATTTTGCTTCATACTGATACAGTATGATAATTTATTAATAATAAACCGTAATTAAAAGAGGGTTTTAATAAGGAGAGCTGTTATAGACTAATGGTTGAAACTTGGCCTTTCAATCGAGGCTCCAAGGTTCGAATCTCAGGTAAAAACCACAGATTTTGTTAAAATATAATGTACGTATTTAAAATGAAATAACACTGCTTTACGGCGAAGAATAACATCTTTTTTTTACAATAATGAAGTAGCAAACGAGCATGCATGGTAAGTGGTCACCGCCGCCCATAGACATCTGTAATCAACTTCATACAGAACATAGGTTCTATCTTAAGTCAATCACAGATGCGTTGCTACTCCTGAGGATTAGGATGGTCGCCTCATATAAAAGTGTGCCGGCAACCACACCCTTCCATCGAAACGCAATGAATGCTTCACGTTAGAAATAGGTGTAGCGGTGGTACCTCCCCGGAACTACACTGGTTGTACCACTTTTAAAAATCTTGACGAAATCTACACACTTGAAAGTTTTTTGAAAATAAAAGTTGTAAAACGTGTCTGTAATCAAATTCGCACTTGGCCAGTGTGGTGGACTATGGCCTAAGACTTTTTTTCTGAGAAAAATATGTGCTTAGAAGTGAGACAATAATGGGTTGACAAATAATTTCTGAAAGTGGTAGAACCAGTATAGTTCGACCGGGGAAGTACCACCGCCACACGTATTTGTAGCGTGAAGCAATTCTTGCGTTTCAATAGAAGGGTGTGGTTGCCGGCACATTTTTACATGAGGCTACTATCATAGTCCTCAGGAGTAGCAACGCATCTGTGTTTGACTTCAGTTAGAACCCATGTTCTGTATGAAGGTCCATGAGCGGCAGTGACCACTTACCATCAGGTGGACTGCATGCTCGTTTGCTATGTTCTGTATGAAGATGGTTATAGATGTCCATGAGCGACAGTGACCACTTACCATCAGGTGGACTGCACGCTTCAGTTTGCTACTTCAGTCAAATAAAAAAATAAAAAATAAACGATTTATACAAAGCAATATTATAGAGTATAGCAGAGTATGTCGTCAACCCATTATCGTCGCACTACCGGGCACGGGTCTTCTCTCAAAATGAGAGAGTTTAGGCCATAGTCCACCGCGCTGGCCAAGTGCGAATTGGTGGACTTCACACACCTCCGAGAACTTTTTTTTTTAAGAACTCTCGCGTGTGTAGGTTTCCTCCCGGTGTTTTCCTTCACCGAAAAACAGTGACAATTAATTTCTAATACGCACATGAATCAGTGGTGCGTGCCTAGGTTTGAACCTCGGACCTCCTGATTGAGAGTGCAAGTTTCAACCATTAGGCTATCACTGCTCTTATACAGACTTATTATAGCAGAGTATACTACAGCAAAATAGTGTTACGTGCCTCTGAATTGCCCAAAAATATAGCTCACAAGTTACATAAGTTACGTGTTGGAAACATCTTTCTTTTATACGGTAAGGAAACCCATAAAACATGTTGTCTTCTTCATAACCACAAATCAACCTCGGCTTAACTTTCTTCGTTCACGTTACTTGTTTCACGGGATATTAACCCTTAAATATAGCATCATAAGGGCGGGTTTTGGGTGGTCTGTCATATAAACCTGTCCGGTATCGGGTACCGTAGAACTGGTAATGTCTGGAAGGAGTATGTTGGCGCTACGTAGGCGTTTATGATTGTTATATTAAATGTATTACTAGAAACAATTAAAACCTTCGTGTTGAGATTAGCTTACAGTTGTTAGTACTTTACACCGAATGAAAGTAATTGAACCACTGCACTATTAAGTTCACGTGGATGTAGAGTTTATAGTCCAAACTAATGGGCTTACATAAAAACGCTTAAAAACATTACCTTCCTCCCGACACTCCCTCGTTAACCCATTATTGTCCCACTGCTGGGCACGGGTCTTCTCTCAGAATAAGAGAGTTTAGACCAACCTCTCTCATTCTGAGATACGTGCCATCAGTCCACCGCGCTGGTCAAGTGCGAATTGGTGTCACACAGTCGGGTATTAATTTTTAACACTTTACTCTATTTTGAAATTATATTTGACGGAGGGGGTGGTTCTTTTTCGCTCATCGTATCAGGATAACCTACTGTGGGCTCTGATAGGGAATGTTAGCACGAGAATAAATTGCAGACTTGATTTTAACACACAGTATATTGCCGAATTAAACTTGTTACAATCACTGAATACATCAAACTAAATTAAGTAGGCAAGTAATCGGAGCACTAAGAACGCGGGATGATTTTAGAGTCGTCTGCTTCGGCCGACTGTCCACGATAGACTGAGGTGTCGGCCATTAAACTGGTACTAGAACAACCCTAACTTCATCGAACGCCACTAGATGGCGCTGGCGTTCCGATGTTGCCACAATACCGCCATTTCCGACATATTGAACTCTGAGACCGATACTTTTCATCACTGTATTTTCTTCCTTCAGCAGCAGCAGTTGTTACAGCAATTGTTGTAAAAACTTAAAGATAAACATTAATCAGAACCTCTTCAAGACGAGGGATAAACACTCTATAGACTAATGTAGATGATAAATTAAGAGAAATGCACTCCATGAGATAACTTATAGAGTGCATTTCTCTTAATAAACTACTATGTTATTCCCGCGGTTTTGCCCACTTCTTTTGTATCTGTTACAGTAACGAGTATACTATGTGTCAATTTAGATCATAAACTATATATGTGCAAAAGATCAGCGAAATCCAGCTGATATTTTTTGCGTTAAAGAGTAACAAGCACATACTAACTTATAACCATTCGCATTTATATTATTTATAATATAGGCACATCTATTCAACGTAAGTCCGTGTCTGTCCGTGGAACATATGTGAATGTCATAATGTTGTTTATTGACTATTGTCTCGGTGCGTAGACTTGTCAATGTTGTGGCTGAATTATTGTGTTTGGGGATTGACTTTGTATCACAGTTGATGGTACGCGTTGATATTAATATACGTATCGACATTGATGGACAGTTTAAAGGTTTTTCATACAAATGGGTTTGTATCTGAGTTCTAACAAATTGTTCGATTTTTCATGTTTTTTTTGTAATATAAGTAGTAAATAATATGTCTAAGTAGGGCTGAAGAGTTAGACTAACTAACAAAATGCTAACAATGCTTACTATTCTAATAGTTTTTTAACCCTTCTACCTTCAAGAAGACAAAATTTTTATCTCGGAACCGATGTCAGTCGATTAAATCTAAATAGGTATGTAGTTACAATAGTAATGAAGCTAAGAGTAAGTCACTAGGATTTAATTTTTATTACTGTGCATTTTCAAACAAGCCTCATGTTTAATGTAATGTAAGACAAGATAGGGAAATATGGAGGAAACTAAAAAGACGAACGCACTGAATATATTGTCGAGCTTCTCAGTTGAGGCCGTGTCTAGCGGTACTGTAAGAAAAAATATTGTAAAGAACATACTTATAAATGCCCCATAAGGCATATATCTAATAAAGACTTCATTTCATTAAGTATGTATGATGAAATAACGTACTACAAAAAACCTAAAGAAAACAAATTAAAAGCAAATCAAGTGTAATAAAATCCAAACATATTATAAAGTTTCGTGTCTCTTTATACACATACGTATATATTACGCCAATAAGAGGATCGAGAACAAGTAATATTATGCTTAGAATAAATGTATGTTTGTATGTGTATTTCATATCGCTTCAAGCGATAAATGAATGGCAAAGACGGCATTGGTTACTCTTTCCGAGTTATGTGGGATTTTTACCTCACTAAAACCCCCGGTAGCCATCGTCAACGCTGCGTGGAGGACTCCGGGATCTCCAATGGAACCCAACTGGAGTCCTCCGAGCGCGATGCCCCCTTCGGGCTCTTCCCAGTGTGTATTGTACTCGAGGTGCCTCTTGATGTTTAAATGCTGTTGTCGCCACACGTGCCGTCGTCCTACACGAGTTTACTTGACTGGACGGTTCGAGCTCTCACTCTTACCGCCCGCAACCCCAGAAGCCCCTTTTAGTCGCCTCTTACGACAGGTAGTACCGTAGCCATATTCTGATCCCGAAACTACAGGGATATACCACCTAAATTACGCATAGGATACTTAGTATCGTGGTAAACATTACCAAAGTGGGCGGAGCCATAGAAAAATCTACTAGACAAGTGTCATTTAAAACTTCCAGTATTTCATATTTGTTATCATGTAACATACACATACAATTTAATTATTCTCTTCCTACTTTGTTTTGTTTAAGTTTTTTGGCACGTGAGTTCATCAGGATGCATCCCGCGACACTTCATTAGGATATATTTTCGTTTCTCAAAAGACATTTATAACACAAACATGAATCGTTCGTACGCACTCTCTTTTTAAACGCGGCAGGTTAACGCTCATAGAAGGTAAAGTATAAGAGAAATCCCCTTTAACAAAAAATTGTATTTGTGTATATTGTTGTATGCTGCTTTTAACTTTATTTTTCTGATGTTTTTATTATTTTTTAACTCATCACTTAGGTGTATGATGTAAGTATAAGTTTAAAAATACAAATTCACTAGATTAGAGCTTAACAAATGTAAAACAGTCAAAATACACTGTTATTTTTTAAGTGAATCTTTATATTTGGTTGGTTGAGATTATTACTTAAATGCATTGGTTATGTGGAATTTTTACCTCACTAAAATCTTCCCGGTGATCGTTCTCAGCGTCGCGTGGTAGATCTCGGGATCTCCATAGGAACACAACCGGAGTCCTCTAAGCGTGATGCCTGTTTCGGGCTCTTCCCCGGTGAACAAATCCCGTCGTCCTTCGCGGGATCGCTTGCACCTAGAAATTTGGCAGCGACAAGAGTTAGGTCCCCGCTCGAAACGAATAAAACTAAACAATGGGATAAATATTATACTACTTATTAATTATCAATTAATATCAAAGCGGCGTTTTTTCATAACAAAATAAACGCCGCGTTTATTCCGAATGTGCGTGAAGTGTACCGGATGCGAGCGTTCATTATCATTTGTATTCAGAGTTGAGAGAGGGTGCACCTGGAGGCCTGGCAGCGACAAGATTTATGTCCCCGCGTGAAACGAACAAAACTAAGCTTTGTATGGAAATACGGCTTTTTACGTTTTGTATAGAACACACTGGCCCTAATTAATTATATTTGTATCAAAAAGTGTGAGGTGTTTTAAATGAAAATGTTCTTACATAATATATAACTCGTGAAGCAATTACGATCTTGTTGGTGGAAACGGGTCTAGGCCGACGGTTTAGGACCTAAATAGCCTAAGGTTAGAGCTCTAGGTCCTACATATTACAGTAGTTAAGTACAGAAACTTAATTTATATCAATTACAGTTAGTGACTGGCTGGAATTATACTGGCATATGTGATATATATTAACCTGAATATACTTATCTTACTTTAGTTCTTAAAGCACTTAATACCATCTTTTTTTCGAGGGGGAAACCTTCAAAATGTACTTGACGTCGTGGGATCACCCAACCCCCCCCCCCCCCCGTGGCCATCCTCAGTACTGAGTGGAGAACTCTGGGATCTCCAACTGAACTGAACACAGCCGGAGCATAAAGTACCTACTTTATACCTTTTTTTTTTTTGTTTTCGAGGGGGAAACTTTCAAAAAGTACCCGACGTCGTGGGAGCGACGCGGGTTATGTGGGATTCTTACCGCACTAAAACCCCCCCGGTGGCCGACGTCGACGCTGCGAAGAGGACTCCGGGAACTCCACTTGACCGCCGCCGGTGTCCTCAGCGTGTGCCCCATCGGGCTCTTTTCTGGTGGGCGTGAACTGCTCACCGCACCTTCTGGTTTTTACGGCAACATGCAACCACACATGCCGCCGTCCTTCCCGGGGTCGCTTGACCGGTCGGTTCGAGCTCCCACTCTTCCCGCCCGCAACCCGGAAGCCTCTTTTAGTCGCCTTTTACGACAGGCAGAGGGTACCGTAGTCCTATTCTGGTCCCGGAACTACAGGGACAACCTACTTTATACCTACGAATTTATTATGTGTCCTTAAACAATCGTTTTTAATTTCTTTGCCCATGCATTGCAAATTAGGTGGTTTACTAGGTGGTAGAATCAGTGTAGTAAACCGGGGAGGTACCACCGCCACACTTTTTTCTAGCGTGAAACATTTCTTGCGTCTCGGTGGAAAAGTGTGGTTGCCACACTTTTATAAGAGGCGACCATCTCAGTTTTTTCCAATTGGAACCATGTTCTGTATGAAGTTGATTAGAGATGTTATAAAAATGTTATAAAAAATAAATTTCAAGTTTACGTTTTCACTTTTTTTTTATCTGACTGAAGTAGCAAACGAGCATGCAGTCCACCTGATAGTAAGTGGCCACTGCCGCCCACGGACATCTGTAATCAACTTCTAAGTATACTTTGATGGGCGAAAACTTTAACAACAATTACTTTAAGATAACATAATTAACTGAGGGCACTGTGGTGACAAGTTTCTGTGACCATTTACAAGTAGAGCTCGTAATTAGTGTTAAATGTAAATATCCATAGGCGTCAGTACCACCCACTAAATATTAGGGAGATAGCATTGTCGTTTGTTATTTCCGTAGAATAAAAACATTGTTTTTTTTTGTCTGGACGAGTGTGTTAATATAAACAGAGTTTTAATATGACGATGAATTATTTATTATACACTAATTAAAAAAATAAGTTGTGCAGTTATAAATATAATATTGCCGTAAATTATTTTTATAACATATTGTTAACATTATCTCTACATCCCCCTTTTATAACTTTATCGTAGTTGAATATGCAGTAGAGCTCAAAATACGTATTTTTATAGTAACCTGTCCCTAAACAAATAGTAAAATATCACAATACTCTGAACTGGTCCCGACATATCTTTTGACCGGACTTTTTCACGTATTCCAGTTCTATAGCATCAAATTAACGTCCCGACACCAATTCACGAGCTAAAGACGTGTCATCTATACAGGAGCGTGAAAGAAACGGCTTCATTATCATTCCTTTTCAACAGATCCACCTGAGATTTGCTATGGGGAACGGTACGTTCATGGAGATATGAGCCGTAAATGGTCGCAACACTGAGGTGTTGGGTTGAAATTCGCGTAAAGGTTCGTCCAGGCACTTGAATTTCTAGGACGCGTTTGATGGCAGATAAAGCTCTCGAAATGCAGTTGATTTGCCAGCGCTGAATAATGTGACAAAGCGGACTACTGAATGATTTGACTAGATGCACGTCTCTGTTTGGCTATGGATCTCAGGTTACGCCTTTGTGGACTTCTGAACAAGTGCATTCTTGGCGTGTTGTCTTCACTGGAGATAAAAGTGTTCTTAATATTTGACATTAGATAGTTCTTATTGACGAGGAAAAGGTCAAAAGTTACCTCATTTCCTATTGAGACCTCTGAACGCGTTGCTCATATTAGGCCCTGCCTGTAAGAGTAATTGCAATCTTCAAATCTTCAGGTGCTTACGACTGCCTGCGGCCACATATTCTACATATAAATTTTGTGGTCGAAAGTTGGAGTAACACTATTATAACTATTTCTGCCTATGATATGTAAAGCGTGTTACAGACCAAGGTCGTGTTCCTGTCGTTCCGGGATCAGATTAGAACAACGGCATCCCCTGCCTGTCGTAAGAGGCGACTAAAAGGGGCTTTCGGGGTTGCACGCGGCTAGGTTAGAAGCTCGAACCATTCGGTCAGGCAATCCCGGGAAGGACGGCGGTATGTGTGGTCGCATACCGTCGTAAAGACTAGACGGAGGGGTGGGCCCTTTTTTTTCGGTTTTCGAGGGGGAAACCTTCCAAAGGTACCCGACGCCGTGGGAGCGACGCAGGGTTATGTGGGATTTTTACCGCACTAAAACCCCCCCGGTGGCCGTCCTCGGCGCTGAAAAGGGAGGACTCCGGGATCTCGAAACGACTTTAACCGGAATCCTCCGAGCGCGCTGCCCCATCGGGCTCCTCCCAGATGGGCGGCTGGGCCCACCGCTCCGTCTAGTCTTTACGACGGTATGCGACCACACATACCGCCGTCCTTCCCGGGATTGCCTGACCGAACGGTTCGAGCTCCCACTCTAGCCGTCTGCAACCCCGGCAGCCCCTTTTAGTCGCCTCTTACGACAGGCAGGGGATACCGTAGCCCTATTCTGACCCCGAGGCTACAGGGCCCAGGCGCCCATCTGAGAGAAGCCCCATGGGGCAACGCGCTCAGAGGATTCCGGTTGAGGTTGTTTCGAGATCCCGGATGTTTATAGCGCCGACGACGGCCACGCTAGGTTTAGTGCGGTAAAATCCCACATAACCCTGCGTCGTTCCAACGGCGTTGGGTACCTTTTGAAGGTTTACCCCTCGAGAACAAAAATAAGACCAAGGTCATGTTAAGGAGCATTTACCCTCTGACTTCTAAGTTAGCTCGCAATCATAGGAATAAATTTGTAACAAACACAAATTGGGTCCGTATTAGGTTTACGAGGTAGGTATATTTTTTTTTCCAAGAATAACTGTGACCGCTCAATATAATGACCTGCGTTATTTCCTAGAAAAACTTAAATAGGTGAACAGAACTCGTTTTAATTAAATAGCTCCAGTACTTGTAAAAGCGAGTTATTTCCAAATAATGAATATGTAGCAAAAATGTTCAATATAAATTCTTCGTAAATCGATGAACAAGCTCACATAACAGCTCCCAAATTAATTAACGAACGAGTTAATAAAATAATTCTCTGAACTTCCGTTGTCGCTACGCGGGGTTTTAAATCATAATTATTTCATAATTAATGCACGGCCTTAGGAAAGCGGAATGATAAATTATAATTATGATGGATGACGTCAGAGACCTATTGAATTTAATGGTAGGGTTCTTAAATGGTACTGTATGGTGTATTTGTATTTACGGTTTTTAAAGGATCCTTCATAACTCATCTCTAGTGACACTTGCTTCATTTATTCTATTACTGTCTCTTATTATTATTAATTTTATATTTTTACAGGTTATTTATTAACAGGCAAATAAGGTATAGGTACGTATAGGTAAGGTATAGGTATATTTCGTGAACAGCGATAGCTTAATGGCAGAAACTCAGCTTATTTTACGAGAATACGATGCTTAAAACTCAAGCCACTGATTTGTTTAGAATGAAGTGCGTAATACCGAATTATTATGAATACTTTACAGTGAAAAAATATCGCGAGGAAAATATACATAGCTGATAGTTCTTTAACAAAACTCAAAAAAAACTCTCTCACTCTAAGAGAAGACCCATGCTTAGCAGTGGAACAATAAAGTTAAATCGGGGAAGTACCACCACCTCACTTATTTCTAGCGTTGTACAGATGTAAGGATATGGTTGCCGGATCATTTTTTTTTTATTTGACTGAAGTAGCAAACGAGCATGCAGTCCACCTGATGGTAAGTGGTCACTGCCGCCCATGAACATCTGTAATCATCTTCATACAGAACATGGGTTTCATCTGAAGTCAATCACGGATGCGTTGCTACTCCCGAGGACTATGATGGTCGCCTCATGTGAAAGTGTGCCGATTATGTTTCAAGCGACCATCTTGGGCCCCAGAACGGACAAAAATTGACATCTATGCTTGACTTCAGTTAGAAAACTTCAAATAAGTACAATGCAGGGGACATTGTATTAAATTTGTGACAAGCTTACCATCAAGAGTACAGCATGCTCGTTCACTATTCTTCTGATTCGACTCCGGATTCACAATGGTAATTTTTAACCCGAAACAAAAATATAAAACGGTACTGTACGTTGTAAGGAAAGTACCCATGCACGATACGTTAAATATTAATCCTCAGGGGAACAACGTATGTATGTATGTATACTAACGAATGCATACGTTGTATTTATGTAGAGACGTGCACCGCGACACCTATTTCTACCTCACTCGTCACCCGTCACAACGGTCGAAATTCGACCGTAATTTAAATTAAAAAACTAAACTTCATATTGTCCAAAGTAGCACAATATTCTTCAAGTTCAAATAAATTGTAATATTTTCAAGTTACTTTGAAAACAGGTAAAAGGTAAAAAGAGGTTTAATTAACTAAACTGCATTTAAAAGAAATAGCGGGTATTTTGACAAAGATATATGAGTATTTTGACGTTGTGTTTTCATAGCAAGACGTTTCAATTCCTTAAATTCTAAAGAATTTTTTTTTTAAAGAATATAGCTTTTATACACTAATATTATAAAAAGGAAAACTTTATATTTTTGTATGTTTGTCATCAATTAACATAAAAACTACTGAACCGATTTTAAAAATTCTTTCACCATTGTAATGCTACATTTTTATTACTAGAATATATAAGGCGTCTTTGTTAAAACTTGAGTAATGTGATTCAAAGTGTCAAAAAAATTTTTTTTCATTGCATGCACTGCGATATCTATTGATACTAGAACAAAAAAATATTTTACAATATAAGAGAATATATCAATATCTACGAAAGACTTGGATACAGCCGCCGCAAAGTGATCACTCAGTACCTAACGCAAAGCAGTCGCCGCTAAATTTTTTGGGACTACTATCGGAATAACATCGACCCAATGTTGACTGTGACTATTGACCAAATCCATTACGAATGGGGGGAGAGACATGTCCAAAGTGGTGCTCAAAAGTATAATGGTTGGATAGATTACATTACAGTCTGCAGAACGAAGTCGTGTCGATTCTGCTAGTATTTACATATTCAAGTAGGTAAAAAGAATTTTATAAATATTTTAATGCTTTCTTTTACGTTGAACTGAACAAAAGGTTTTTTTTGTTGAAAGGAAACATCAACACAACAAATAAATTTCGGTTTCTCAACACGTGTCAAGTTTAGTGAACAAAGGAAAAATAGTCAATAGTCCTTGCAGATACATACATACACATGGATGTATAATAATATTGTATAAGATCACGGTTTACGCAACGTTGACTGATAGTGTAATGTATTGATAAATGTATGACCAGGAGCTGTGTGGAATGATCATACAATTCTGTGGGTATTAAAAACATTGCAACGTCTACTAGAGCAATGATAGCCTAATGGTTGAAACTTGCGCTCTTAATCGGGAGATGCGAGGTTCGAACCCAGGTACTCACCACTGATTTATGTGCGTATTAGAAATTAATTATCACTGCTTTTCGGCGGAGGAAAACATCGTGAGGAAACCTACACACCCGAGAGTTCTTTTTAAAAAAAAGTTCTCGGAGGTGTGTGAAGTCCACCAATTCGCACTTGGCCAGCGCTGTGGACTATTGCCTAAAACTCCCTCATTCTGAGAGAAGACCCGTCCCCAGCAGTGGGACAGTAATGGGTTGACGATGTAACGTTTGCTTAATTTTAATATGAGACGATATGGTTAAAACATTGTTCTAATAACACATGAATGTTAACTTATGGTTAATAAAAAAAATGCATGATTATAGTATTCACAAAATCTTATTTAAAACTCACGAAACACATAAGACTTTCTTAATTATGAAAGTAAACTCTCGTAGGAAAGCACGTATTAAAAGCGTTTTACTAACAAAACTAAGTTTTAATAGCTGCGTGTTTTTAAGGAAACTACGTCAGTTATTGACTGATAGATAGTTAATAGTTTTATAAAACTATTAACATTATGTTATGAATAGGTTATGAATACAGTCATAGCCATTTTTATATATAATATAGTCTTTTGTTATTCTCTATTCTTATTCCAAAAAGTTTACATAACATAACTAGATACGTTATGTTATGTAAACTTTTGGAGGATCACATGTGTGTGTAACATTATTACAGAGAAACCTTAAAATACATACAACTGCCAAAAAGGTCTTATTTGTCATTATGTTGTAACAATAATGAACTTAAACGTTAAAATTAATTTCTTTACTTTTCGTTTCAATACAAAAATTATAATTTGCAATAAAAATACTGAACTCCCGCGCTACAATTGCTACTCATTTATTCGAAAGTGATAAATAGCTTTACATGAATATAGGGGTTCTCAAAGGGGAGGCAAGATAATGAATATATTATGAGCAAATCTTTACCTGCTCCCCAACTTTATGAACAAATGTGTGTTTTATACAAAAGATTGGCGAATAATGAGACAAGTTGATTAATGTAAGTTTCGTAAAGTCGTACTTTATTGGAATTGTTGAATAAATTCTCCGCTAAGTATTCGGGGAGTTAATCATAAGTAGCAATTTACAAGCGACAAGCTATTTTTTAGTACGGATTTTTTTTTTTTATTTGATCTAATACTGGAATGCTTTCCACACGCTTTTTACACTCATAGCCCAGCGATAGGATTTTTTCTTATGTCGTGGGTGCCATGGACACACACAAAGCCACAAATATCCAGACTCAAAACACGAATCTAAACTCATTCAAATTTCTGGCCGGGAATCGAACCCGGAACGGTTAGAACGGTTAGAACGGTGTATAATACACAATAATACACAAGTCTGGCTGTCTTCGGGCCTAATAGCAAGATTAATCAAGTACAACGAGTATGGCTCTATCTGAGAGTTACCACCACTTCACTTATTTCTAGGTGAGCAGTTCTTCACTCCGGTGGTCAGTTGGAGTTCCCGGAGTCCTCTTCGCAGCGCCGAGGTCAGCCACCGGGGGGGTTTTAGTGCGGTAAGAATCCAACATGATCCGCACCGCTCCCACGACGTCGGGTAATTATTGAAAGTTTTTCGAAAACAAAAAAAAAGGTAAAGCAGTTCTTACATTTCGATAGAAGTCGCATCTGTAATTGACTTCAGATAGAACCCATTTGAAGTTAATGTCCACGGCCGGCAGTGATTGTTTGCTACTTCGATTGGATAAATTTGATAATGATGGCAGATAATCCAAAAAAATCTGTAAGGCTTAGCGCATATGTCGAGCTTTTAGTTCAACTACTATTTACTTGTTCGTTAAAGTAGGGATGTTACGTACGAGTATAGGAACCTGGACCTGGATACAGATAAAGATATAGGAATAATGTTATATCGGCTTCGTACACGTTACGGATAAGCTATTGTTTCGGATTATTCGTTAGCTTCGGATAATTTCGTTTATGAATATGAGATTTTCAAAGATTTTTAGCGTATAATACAAATAGGTATCTAATAGCTTAGTTATAATTCTATGCTATCATTAAGTGTTACAATTAGTCTTATGAGTTACTATTACATCTATCCAATCTATTCAAGTGATATTTACTAAAGACATGTTAAATTTAGGTTCCACCCTTATCCGTATTTAACCGAAAGTTTAATAACGGTTTCGGTTACACATAGATTTTTATTTCGGATATCCGAAAGTTTCGATTACGGTAACAGAGCACAAATATACACAATTTGTACACAAATGCATTTTATATTCAACCAAAGTATGCATTAAATTTTCGCGAAGTAATTTAATTAAGAAGTTGATTAACAAATAACGACCAACTGCAAGATGTGTGCTAATACCAGTCAAACAAAATTTATTTACCATTATCATCTTTGTATATATGTTGCAACCTTAATTCCATAAAGGGATTTGCAACCTATTTTATGTTACAGGTCAAAGTTAATAATAAGTAAAAGACGGTTGATAAAACAACAAAAGTTGCATTTCCCTGCCTGTCAGTGGTTGCTAGGTAAAGCTTTGTTATTAAACATTCCTTATCGAATTTGCCCCGAGTATAGTTCGTTTACTTTATGGTATAAACGCGTGAATCATAAATTTTGAGATATTTCTTTTTATGAATAAAGATGCGGTATGTTGATCCGCATAAAACAAAACTAGATAGTTGCAAAACAAAAAAAAACAACGTCGATCGCTATCTCTAAGTCATAACTCTCGACCGACAGTTCAATGTGTATTGCCTCGATTGTACAGTCGTTTCACCACTATTTATTGACGACCGATCAATAGGCGAAACTAAAAAACTAGCGCACAAATCTATAACACCTGAGTTAACGCCGACTAAAATGTTTGATCCTCATGAAATCATACAAACACACATCTCGAGTAAACTATATATTTGATAGATACGTTGTCAGCCCATTATTGTCCCACTGCTGGGCATGGGTCTACTCTCGGAATGAGAGAGTTATAGGCCATAGTCCACCGCGCTGGCCAAGTACGAATTGGTGGACTTCACACACCTCCGAGAACTTTTTTTTAAAGAACTCTCGGGTATGTAGTTTTCCTCACGATGTTTTCCTTCACCGAAAAGCAGTGATAATTAATGTCTAATACGCACATAAATCAGTGGTGTGTGCCTGGGTTTGAATCTCGGACCTCCCGATCTAGAGGGCAAGTTTCAACCATTAGGTTTTTTCCACTCTAGCCGTCTGCAACCCCGGAAGCCCCTTTTAGTCGCCTCTTACGACAGGCAGGGGATACCGTAGCCCTATTCTGACCCCGAGGCTACAGGGACCAACCATTAGGCTATCACTGCTCTGATAGATATAACATTTAGCTATTTGATTGATGTTATATCTAACTCATATATATTTCAACTAATCTGTTAAATTATTGCCTCGTAATTCATAGAATAAATTTAAAAACACGTCCCATTTCTATCAACTTCAAAATAGGAAGAGATTTTTTATTAAACTGCTTACTTTTTAGGTGTTTTATTTAATCTGATAAGAATTTTAAATACAACCAATTTAGTTAACAAAATTACCTAAATATTGTTATCACACTAATTGCGGACAGTCTAACTGCCACGATATCCTGCAGTCGATAACTATACGGCCATCTTCGAATTGCGGTGGAGAACTGTTAAAGCGACGGTTATTAAGCAATTCTGGGGTCATCAGGGTTGTGTGTAATTTATGAAAGTATCGATACTTTGCTCATTTATCTGTAAATATACATGAGCATTGTTAACTGGCTAAAAAATAAAACGTACTTTAACATTTTAGCCATTTAAATATATTGACTATTTAACTATGCTAACAATGCTAAATAGGAAGACCGGGTAAAATAATTTTAAATTTAAGAATTGTTAATTACTTAAATCCTATTTGACAGTCCTTAATTGGTACAAAGCAATACAGATGGTTCTACACCAGTATAGTTCGCCCGGGGAAGAACCACACCCATTTCCATCGTGAATCAATTCTTGCGTTTCGTTGGAAGGGTGTGGTTGCCGGCACACTTTCACATGAGGCGACCATCATAGGCCTCGGGAATAGCAACGCATCCGCGATTGACTTCAGATAGAACCCATGTTCTCAGGGCTCTATGGGGGGCAGTGACCACTTACTATTAGGTGGAATCCATGCTTGTTTGCTACTTCGATCTTCATCATCGCGTCCCTGTAGCCTCGGGGTCAGAATAGGGCTACGGTATCCCCTGCCTGTCGTAAGAGGCGACTAAAAGGGGCTTCCGGGGTTGCAGACGGCTAGAGTGGGAGCTCGAACCGTTCGGTCAGGCAATCCCGGGAAGGACGGCGGTATGTGTGGTCGCATACCGTCGTAAAGACTAGACGGAGCGGTGGGCCCAGCCGCCCATCTGGGAGGAGCCCGATGGGGCAGCGCGCTCGAAGGATTCCGGTTGAAGTCGTTTCGAGATCCCGGAGTCCTCCTTTTCAGCGCCGAGGACGGCCACCGGGGGGGTTTTAGTGCGGTAAAAATCCCACATAACCCTGCGTCGTTCCCACGGCGTCGGGTACCTTTGGAAGGTTTCCCCCCGAAAACAAAAAAAAAACCCCATCACCAATCTCCTGGCTTTCAGCAACAGCTATGCTATCGCAGGGAAGTATTCTAAGACGATTTCTAACAAAAACTTTTTTTCACGTTACACATAAGTATCGTTATACCGACAATTCTCCTATCCCTAGTCTCTTGGCATTCGGCAACAACTGTGCTCATTAAACGCCGCATGAACATTCCATGCCAACGGTTATAGCTTTACACGGTATTACTCAGCCAAACACTAGCCCGCTGGGTACGAGGGTTGAAACAAATCAAAACGTATTCAGATATTAAAATAATGTTTGTGTTTATAAGTAGAGAAAAATCTTTTTTCTTTTGTTCTTGGGTGAAACCTTCAAAAGGTACCCGACGCCGTCTGAGCGACGCAGGGTTATGTGGGATTTTTACCGCACTAAAACCCCCCCGGTGGCCGTCCTCGATGCTACAATGAGGACCCCGAGATCTCCAGGGAACGTAACCGGAATCCTCTGAGCGCGTTGCCCCATCGGGCTCCTCCCAGATCGGCGGCCGGGCCCACCGCTCAGTCTAGTCTTTACGACGGTATGCGACCACACATACCGCCGTCCTTCCCAGGATCGCCTAGCTGGACGGTTTAAGCTCCCACTGTAGCCGCCCGCAACCTCGGATGCGACTAAAAGGGTTTAGTCGCATCTTACGACAGGCAGAGGATACCGTACCCCTATGCTGATCTCGGAACTATAGGGCCGAGAGAAAAGTCTAGAGAAGACAAATTGAAATCATAATTTTGATGTTTGTCTCGGGGATTGAAGCTGATACTCTTTGGGTGGGAGACGGTGGCGGCGTATTGAGTAATCGTAACACATAAGGACGATTATAACGCTAATTACTTATTTTAGAACGCAAACAAATTCATGTAGAACATGGGTTCTATCTGAAGTCAATCACAGATGCGTTGCTACTCCCGAGGACTAAGATGGTTGCCTCATATAGAAGTGTGCCGGCAACCACATCTTCCAACGAAACACAAGAACTGTTTCACGCTAGAAATAGGTGTGGCGGTGGTACTTCCCCACTCGAACAACACTGGTTCTACTACCTTCAGAAATGAATTGGCCATTTTTCAGGTTAGCCATAAGGGCTAAGAACAAAGTTGGAATGCCTCGAATAGTTATGTCTATCTTACCATACCTTTTAGAAGAGAACACAGCGGCGCTTAACACTGGTATTAGGCTTTACGGTGTACGCCCTGTAGTTCCGGGATCAGAATAGGGCTACGGCATCCCCTGCCTGTCGTAAGAGGCGACTAAAAGGGGCTTCCGGGGTTGCAGACGGCTAGAGTGGGAGCTCGAACCGTTCGGTCAGGCAATCCCGGGAAGGCCGGTGGTATGTGTGGTCGCATACCGTCGTAAAGACTAGACGGAGCGGTGGGCCCAGCCGCCCATCTGGGAGGAGCCCGATGGGGTAACGCGCTCGGAGGATTCCGGTTGAAGTCGTTTCGAGATCCCGGAGTCCTCCTTTTCAGTGCCGAGGACGGCCACCGGGGGGGTTTTAGTGCGGTAAAAATCCCACATGATCCTGCGTAGCTCCCACGGCGTCGGGTACCTTTTGAAGGTTTCCCCATCGAAAACATAAAAAAAGGCTTTACGGTGTGGACAATAGGCAGTGCAAAACACAGACAAAATTCTACCAGAATCAAACCACATAGAGTTCCACATTCTCATTCTACATTAGTTAAGCATTTTTTATTATTGCACGACTCATAATGCGAAGCATTAGAGAGTGCTTGATTACCGAAAAATCCGATTAGCCACGACTCCACAACTATTTAACACGATTGGTAATCTACGTAATCATATAATCGTAATAAAATTCTGTGGTGAAAATTGATTTAAGATAATAAAACCGGGAAAAACGATTGAAATGGAAAAAAGAAACTTCCGGTCAATCAACCCTTTTTTCGTTTAAACACGATAGCTTGCGTAAAGATAAATTAATTAAATCAGTTTTTTATTTGCTTGAGATCTACTATGCGGTGATTGGTATCAAAAATGGCTATCTTATTTAGTGTCGTTTAATAGTTATTAACGATAAACTAAAATTTGCACAAATTGAGTCGTGCACTTTTGGTTTTTCCAAATTTCTATCATTGCTTATTAGTGATGACTAAAATCGTTCGCTTACGGGCTTCTTCTACTTAGATCTAAGACGGGACGCCCTATGTATCTCTTTACGATACACATCAACTTCGGACACTGCAATGCGTATATGTGTATTCTAAATTTAACTAAACTTTAATCGTCAACCCATTATTGTCCCACTGCTGGGCACGGGTCTTCTCTCAGTATGAGAGAGTTTAGGCCATAGTCCACCGCGCTGGCCAACTGCGAATTGGTTGACTTCACACACCTCCGAGAACTTTTTTTTAAAGAACTCTCGGGTGTGTAGGTTTTCTCATGATGTTTTGCTTCGCCGAAAGCAGTGATAATGAATTTCTAATACGCACATAAATCAGTGGTGCGTGCCTAGGTTTGAACCTCAGACCACCCGATTGAGAGGGCAAGTTTCAACCATTAGGCTATCACTGCTCTCAAACTTTAATAACTCTTTATAACTCAGTGACTAACTATACTTAAAAGCTAAATTAACGAGAGGGGTGTTTATTGCCCTCATTATGAACACCTACGGAAAGTGGCTCATTTTTATAAGCGTACGTCATTCAATTAGGCTAATGGTGCTAGTTAGGCAATTCACTAATGAAGTCGCCTCTAGTTGCCTAGTTTCTGGCATAAGGCACTTTAATAGTTTACGACTACGATTTGTCGTCAATGAGAATATGAGAATACGATATATGTGATGTATAAAATTTTTTGAACAAGTATTTTTTGTTAATTTGAATTTTGGACGGACTTTTTACTGTGCTTTAATAAAAAAAAAAACTTAGCATAAGTCTTAGTTGAAATTAGTGCTATAATAGATAAAGAAAAAGTGTAAGCACCACCGCTTCACTTAGTTCTAACGTGAAGCAGTTCGCGTTTCAATTGATGGATTTAGTTGCCGAATCACTTTCAAATGAGGCAGCCACTTCAGTCCTCGGGAGTTGCAACAAATCTGTGATTGACTTCAGATAGAACTTATGTTCTATATGAAGTTGCTAACAGATGTCCATTGGCGGCGGTAACCACTTACCATCAGATGGACTGCATGCTCGTTTGCTACTTCATTATTATAAAAAAGTGGATTGCACGTTTGTTTTCTTCTACAATTGTATATAAAAATATATTATTTATTCTTTGCTACGTACTTATCGTTCACAATCTTAATATTATTGCGCCTTTTGCATCTAATTTAGTGAAATATTTATACGTAACGTTAAAATATCGTCGGTCGTAGTCGTGTTACATAAAGCGGACGACCCTT
Source organism: Spicauda simplicius (assembly GCA_949699795.1). Lineage (NCBI taxonomy): Eukaryota > Metazoa > Arthropoda > Insecta > Lepidoptera > Hesperiidae > Spicauda > Spicauda simplicius. The sequence continues at coordinate 4,208,890 of OX453068.1, forward strand.
CATTTTATCTCGAGACGGTAAAAGTGGAGACTAAAATATGTCACTCGAGTAATGAACTCCAGTAATGAAACAAGTAGGTGACGGTAACATTATGGAAAGACAAATGATACAAGATTTAGGTCACGCTCTGTTTCTAGACTTGTTTCCTGTGAGGAACCTAGCTTTTAAGTATGGTATTCTTCACTGTATTTCGATTCGTTGGATTAGTTGTTTAATGTCCAAAATGTAACACATAAAATGTTGATAAATAATTTAATCCTAAATATAAATTAATTAACGTATTGTTTTAGAATAATACATTAATTTACTTTTCATAAATAACTGAGGTTTCATACATATAAAAGGGTAGGGTTGTAATTAGGGATTGCAATCCGGCCTCATTTTCAATCCGGCCGAATCCGACCGGATCCGGCGACATTAATAGAACGGTTAAAACAGTGTAAAAAAAAAAGGATCGATTTCTAACGGTAATTATTTTTGTAAGGTGAAATCATTGTCAAAATATACAATCACCGGTTCCGGTGGAGGTCCGGATCCGGTTGTGAATTGGTACCGAATCCGGATTGTGTAAATTTGTGCCGGATCCGCCGGATTACCGGATCTGGTTTTCCGGATTGCAATCCCTAGTTGTAATACAATTAGGTATGTACGTACGTAACTGTATTTCAAAGCGGTCATAATACACAGAAGCAAAATAAAAGCAAACGTGCAATGCATAATCACCTAATGGGAAGTGGTCACTGCCGCTCATGGAAATCCTACCAGACATCGACCATAGTTGCGTTGTTGATGCGACTTAGTTGTAATTGTAGTTAAAAGTGGTAGAACCAGTGTAGTTCGACTGGGGAAGTACCACCGCCACAGCTATTCCTAGCGTGAAGAATTTCTTGCGTTTCGCGATTGAAGGGTGTGGTTGCCTGCACACTGTTATATGAAGCGACCATCATAGTCCTCGGGAGTAGCAACGCATCTGTGATTGACTTCAGATAGAACCCATGTTCTGTATAAAATTGATTTCAGATGTCTATAAGCGGCGGGGACCACTTACCATCAGGTGGATTGCATGCTCGTTTGCTACTTCAGTCAAATAAAAAAAAAGGTATGGCTACTTTTGGAGTTGAACAATAAAGAGTTACATATATTGACATTTTGAGCAAATTAATATGGGTTGCAACCCATCATTGTCCCACTGCTAGCTAGACTCGAGTCTTCTCTCAGAATGAGAGAGTTTTAGGCCATAGCCCACCGCGCTAGCCAAGTGCGAATTGGTAGACTTAACACACGTCCGATAAGTTTTTTTTAAAGAACTGTCAAGTGTGAAGGTTTCCTCAAGATGTTTTCCTTCACCAAAAAGCAATGATAATAATATTTAAGACGCACATAAATCAGTGGTGCGTGCCTTGGTTTGAACCTCGGACCTCCAGATTGAGAGGGCAAGTTTCAACCATTAGGCTATCACTGCTCTATCAATTATTATGTATACTACATATTCATTTGCTTATTCACTGATTCCTTTACATAAATACTAAAAACATTTTATTCTAAATATTTGATGAAAACAGTGAAATTACCGCCTACCCGTCCAGATTTACATAAAAACAACAAAATTATTTCAAAAAGAAATAAAAATCTTAACAAAAATTACCAAGTTAAAACTAACAACTAATAAAATTATCGCAATTAATTTCTACGTGAACAAAACAACCTTCACTAACAAATATTTAGGGAAAATTAAAATCAACGTCGATTTAATTAAATCCTTTGTTTCGCTTATATTTAGGAATCCAGTGGACCCCTTTAATTAATTGTTCGTTATCAAATCGACAAGGCTCCAACAGGTTCTGTTTAATATAAATTAAGTCTGTGCTTTCCATGTTTGTTCTACTTGCCAGCTGCGTACCCTTGGACAGACAGTTTTATTATGTAACTAGCTTTGCTTTTCGGTTTCAGTCGCGTTAAAAAAATACTGTCTTACGTATAACTTAACAACTTTACATAAAGTTTTAATCATTACTTCAGCGGTTACGTAACAGCAGCAACAGCATTTTAAAAATGATTGCTGCTAGACGGGACTGCTCCATCCAGAGGCATTGGGTGGAAGTGGGAATAGGTTTAAGATAGATTATGGAACTTAGGTAGAGCATACTAACAATACTAACATAAAACATTAAGTATTACTGTCGCTAACACACTAACAATCTATGGATGTACAAACGTCTGAAATAAAGATTATTATTATTATTATTATTATTAAAAAACGTAATAGGGAAGATTTTAGAAGGGACTTGATAACAACGGACGTTAGCTCTGGAAAAGAATTACTTTTAGAATAAATAGTATCTATTTTTATTTAGTAAATACCTATCGTTTTTAAATAAAAACAATATTACTTTGTAAAATAACTATAATATGTACGAATACATAAAAACGTGTATTAAGAAAATATATCAAATTAAGTATGTAAAGCTGCATGCAAATTACTGTCCCTGAGATGAGTTCCCTAAAACAAATTATTTATATATATTTTAATATAAAAAACAAGCTTTCTACACTCATAGCCCCGCAGTAGGATTGTCTCCTGTGTCGTGGGTATCATGGACACACACAAGACGAATACACAAACACCCAGACCCAGAACAATCTAATCTAAACGCATCATTCGGATTCTGTCTGGCCGGGAATCGAACCCGGGACACATAGCGCGTGAGACCGGTATGGTAACCGCCACGCGGGTCGTCAAATATTATAATAGACACAAAAGAAAGAAACTCTTCTTAAGATTGATTCCTCGAGATTTATTTCGAGAAATAACAACGACGGGTCTCCGGTTAATGTTTCCCACCCACTATTACTAGGTTCATATTTGTTTTAATTAAACATATCTATTTAAGGTGGGCTTTGTTTACTTAGGAAATAACATTATTACAAAACCCATATACGATGTTTTGTATCTGCTTAATAGAATAGAGATAGATTTCCTTACAAAACCCTACAGACATGCTGACAGACAGACAAGAATATAAGTTACGTTATTCTAAAGTCGTAGTACACAATTACCAATTTGCACTTGGCCAGCGCGGTGGACTATGGCCTGAAACTCTCTCATTCTGAGAGAAGACCCGTGCCCAGCAGTGGGACAATAATGGGTTGTGCCCCAGTACACAATTTATATAAGGGCGGTTACAAATTTTCTAAATAATAAAAAGGGTAACAAAGTCACTCAAACAAATTCAAGTATAAAACGATGTACAGAACTGAATACCGCATTTATGATTTTGAAGATTTTCTTACCCAAAACTCAGACCCCAAACATTTAGTAGTTAGAAGCATGATTGCATCTTACAAATAATTTCATCAGAAGGTAGAACTAGTGTAGTTCGACTGGAAAGGTAATACCGTCACACTTATTACTACCGTGAAACAGTTCTTACATTTCGATGGAAGCTATCGTTGCCAGCATATTTTTAAGTGAGATGACCATCTTAGTCCTCGGGAAACTTTATAGACTTCCTACATAACGTCTATATGAAGTACGTCTATATACAGATATCCATAGACGATAGTAACTTGCCATTCGGTGGACTGCATGCTCGTTTGCTAATTCAATGTTATATAACAAAAATCAAACAACAAAATAAGAATTAAATATTATTTATACAACACATGTAGGTTTATGACCAGAAATCCTACATCAGCGTTGTCGTAGACCATCTAAGCTAATTATGAATACGTTAAGCGTTTATACGGATCAAATTATAGAGATCCAAAACCCTACCAACTTCTCGAGGCTCGAGGACTCTCAAACACCATGTGGGCTCGTAATTTGCACGTTTCTCCTTCAAGTACACTCGAGTATTTTCAATAAAGATTACTACCGGAAAAAATGTGCACATATTTTCATATATTCTCAACGTTAGGTGAGATTTTCTATGATGGTATTAAGTATTACAATGTAGTTAAACAAAGTTGCGTTTTCCACATCCTTTTGGGGTTCAACTCTGCAAGTGTAACTGGTATACTTCTTTCTCTCTAATAAAAGTACTATTATCACTGTATTCTGGCTAGTATAGTGGATTAAGGAAACATACACAGTTGACATGACATAATTAGTATTAAAAATAATTTGTATTTTAATAGAATATAAGATAATGTAAATTAATTAATATAATGGGCCATATGTATACTTTAATTAATAATTATTTAATTGATGTGATATAAGATTTAAGATAAGATGTATTTTGATATACATATGTATGTGACTATTTTGCATATCCCAGTGTATAACCTGTTATTCTGCAAATAAATGAATATGAATATGAATACACATCCGAGACATTCCAACTTTGTTATCGGAAATAGCAAGTACCCCTGACGATTACGTGGAATGTGACCTTAGTAGAACCACAGTATTAATATCATACAGTAGTCTAATTCTGCCGTGTCCTTGAATTTTATACCTACAGACGCGCTGAACGAGAGTTCGCGTTAGGGCTACCCGCCTAAAGTATTTTAATACATATGTATACTTGACTTTCTTTCTTACTTATTATGTATTTTATTCAGTAGATTATTGTAAAAAACAACACGTTCTTTTCATATTTAAGAGACTTAA